>OX439133.1:31451849-31534349 GCA_949318235.1 Ecdyonurus torrentis | reverse complement strand
TATACTTAACTATTCTTTCAGTGGTTTTCAAACAGAACTATTGCAGTAAGGCGAGGAAATATTAAATATTTTTTTATTACATATTTTGAGCTAATAAAAAACACCTCAGACAATTTTTTTCCTCAATACAATAAGTTAATTAAGTTTGTATCTTACAATACAAAAATTACTACAAAGAAATAATCAAATAAATACCTAAGTTAAATCAATATTCATCAGCTTGCGTTGTGTAAGACTTTATGTATAAACTTAGTGGCTGAAAATATACATACAGTGATACATATGAGTTATACCGAAACATTAGTGTACTTTTGCTCTGTAGTACCACATTTCACTAGTAGACAGTACTCATGTACTGGATAATATTGAGTTAACATATTAGAAATTATCGAATCATTCAAAATCAATGTGTTATTTATCAAGTTATATGATCAATTGATCATAATATATCAAATATTTTAGTAAAAATTATTTTTTAGTTTAAAAATGTTTAAATCTTGCTAACGTAATTGTTATATTTTATTTGACACTATAGGGTGGTTTCATTCATTTTAAAGTCGACGTCATAAGTGAGTACTAAATAACATTGGCTGGTATAGGAAAATGGCACATTTTGCCAGTTTAAAAATACTTCGCGATTTTTTTGAGAGCATTGATGCTGTTAACAGGTTAAATTAGTAACTCAAGTATGCAAGGAAAATAATAATAACCAAAAAAATAGCTAATTTCCAAAGAAAATAGTCAAAAAATATGTTTGCCCTATACTGAGCAATGTTATTCATTACTCAAGATGAGCATCGAAAAGCACTCAGAATGACGTCATGCGCACACACCCTATACATACCACTGCAAAGAAGATACAGTAGTTATTAAATTGATACATATGTTTAAACAAAAATTATATGTATGAAGCTACTGTATGTTAATTTAAATTGATGTTTTGTACGATATCCTGAACCTACGCAACCTGCTTGAAAGATCTGCTTAACAATAAGCCTACCTTGCAGGATATTTATCTACCTGGCTGCCATGTTGGATGTGTCATTAGTCATTACATTAGAAATACATTGTTTTATTGATAAAAAAATATTAATAAAATAAAAGTTCAATAGTTTTATATTTTGGTAAAGTAAAACAATATAAATAATTTAAACACTAACGATTTAAATTTACTTGGCAAAAATTTGTTTGAAATGTAAATGCATTATTATTTTTACATTATAATATTATAGATGTTATAATATTACTATAAAATGTTATGTATTAATTTATAATATTTCTATATTTTGATTTCTTCATTCAATCAAAATTTGATTTTACATATTTTCAGAAATTTTTAAATTAATTCAATCCATTAACTGTCAAAATCTTTTTCGTTTATATAAATAAAAAAAATAAAAAAATAAAAAACAGTATTATTTAATATAAGCCGGTATATTATGAATTATGACTTACACGTTCAGTAAAAATTGTAAATAAATCGCGTGATCTCACTATTGAAGATTGTGATGTAAATCAGGTCATTTAAAATTTAGAAAATAAACTCGTTTATAAAATTGGTAAATTAAAGCTTCGCATGAGACAGATTAATAAAACAAGTTTTTGCTGTTGCCGCATCTTTAAGGATTGTATATAGATGGCTTGTATCTCAAAATCTAAAAAGAAAACTTCGAAATTTTATGATGCCATTTGAAAGTTAATAGTAACAGCTACCTATGATAAAATTTTTAGAACCCTTGACCATCAGATAAGAGAGAAATTAATTATTGAAATTAACATGGGCTCTTAGGGGACTAAAACTTCCAAAAATAATAATTTAAAATATAGCATGGTGACCCCCCAAATTTTTTACATTTTTGAAGATACCTAATCCTAATGTATCACTGTGCAAAATTTCAGATTTTTCTGTCTTTACAACTCTTTAGTCAAATCCCGCATGTAGCTGATTTCCCGCCTTAATAGAAAGTTGTTTGTAATCCTTGTATTCTTGCACCATAAAATGCGCACTGCATTTTAATAAACAAAGTTGATCTTCATTTTAGTGGCCGAAAACAGAACAGTATTAATATGAACTTATTCGTAGATGAATAAAGAAAATATGAATGAATATGAATAACACCAATAAGCATGCATATTAACATTCTTATGTGTATGCTGTGTTCATAAGCTTTTCAGATTTGACCACGTGACTGATTTTTTATAACTACGTTACTTACTACGTCATGAAAAAGTAATGACGTTACGTTACTCGTTACTCGCGATAATGCCTTTCGGGGTAGGCCAGGATAAAAATATGTTTGAAAATTGTTAATTTTTTCGACATATCATACATATAGACAGATTTAAATCAAAATCATAAGGGTAATTTTAAATTACTATATAATGACGAAGACAAAAGTACTACTTATATATAGATTACGAAGCTTGATTCTTTGAGTTTTGATATATTAGAAATTAGTGTCGTTACATGGCGAAAATTACTTGAAGCAGTAACGTGTTACCGTTACTGCTACCAAAAAGTGATGAAATGAAATTACGTTATTTTTTAACCAAAAATAGTGAAATTACGTAACGTCGTAACTTGTAACGTTGTTACTGTCCATGTCTGGCTTTTCCTTTTTTTTTTTTTTTTTTTTTGGGGGGGGGGGGGGGGGGTTGTATGTATTTTTTTTTTTTTTTTTTTTTTATTTAAAATTCTTCGTTACATTTTGATATACATTTTTCGTCCAGCCAAGATCCTCACTTGGATCTTGTCGGCTGGTTCGAATATCAATAAAATAATTATACAGTTTTTTAGTATTTAAATAATATAATATATTTAATAATGTAAGTGTACCACATTATTTTCTAATACTACGATATATCATTACCACATTTTGTATTATGATTTTTAAATAAAATAATATTTTTCTTTATATATAAATAAAATAAACCTTTTAAAATAATTATTTAATTTTCTTTACTTAATTTAAAGTTTCTAGTGTTTTAAACATCCAATTTTTTATTTCTTTTTTCACAATTTTTTCATCATCTAAGTTTCTTAGATGATTTGGCAGTTCATTCCAAAGTTTAGGCAATATTATTTTATGAGTTCTTTCACCAAATCTATTTACATATTTTGGTGTTACATATGGCTCTTTATTACATGTTCTTGTGTTTTATACAAAATTTTTAGTATCGCCTTTAAATTTAGAGTATTTCTCGGTTATTAATGCAACTTTAGCCAGACTTTCAATAGGTAATATGTTCCAATATTTAAATACATTATCATTATAACCAAATTTATCACCTTGTTTCATGACCTTTAAAATTCTTTTTTGCATTTTAATTAATTGAGTCATGGCACCAGATGTATTAAATCCCCAGGCTGCAATACAGTACAAAATAAATGGATATAAATGGATGAACAATTGCATAATATAAATTTCTTAACGTTTTTTTGTCAACTAATTGTTTTATATTATAAAAAGCTGGAATAGTTTGTTTAATTTTTGTTATAATTTTATTTATATGTAAGTTCCACTTAAAATCTTGGTCAATAATTGTTCCCAAATAAATATGGGATGATACTTGCTCAATTTTAGTACATGAGCAATTAAACCTAAAATTGTGCAAACAATCATTTGTATGAATAGTTACATTTACTACCTCATCTTTTCTTAAATAACTATTATAAATATGAATGACTTTAGTTTTTTTAATATTTATTATTAGACCATAATCATGTGCCCAGTGAGCTAAATGATTAATATTTATTTGTAATATCTTTTCTGCTTCCTTAAAATTTTTATGTGACACTATTATTGCAAGGTCATCTGCAAACATTAGTACCTTACAATTTTTTAGTATAGAAAACAATGTATTAACGTAAATTAAAAATAAAATCGGGGAAATATTTGTACCCTGACCTACTCCAACATTTACTTCAAAAACATTGCCCCTAATTTTATTAATTTCCACCACAATTTTTCTATCTTTTAAGTATGATTTAATTAACTCAAGAGCTGGACCAACAACTCCTATCCTTTCCAGCTCTTGTATAACAATTTCATGCAATAAAGTATCAAATGCTTTTGATAGGTCAACAAACAATACAAGAATGTGATTATTTTTTTCCAACTCAGTATTTATATATTCAGAAAATTCAATAATTAATTTTACACAAGATTTTCCCTTTTGAAAGGCAAATTGATTTTCATGAATGATATTATTATTTCTTAAATACTCAATTAAGTTTAATGTAATATGTTTTTGCAACACTTTATCAACTATATCAGATAATGCAATTGGCCTATAATTACTATAATCATTGTGTTTACCAGATTTATATATTGGTCTTACTACTGCCATTTTCAAGTTTTCTGGATAAACACACTTTTTTAAAGATAAATTTACAAATTTTGTTAAAACTTCAATCATATTTTCCCCTCCTAATCTAATATCCTGCACAGTTATTTTATCCTCCCCGGAAGCTTTTTTAATATCAAAACTATTTATAATTTTTTTTGCTTTTTCAATAGTTAATATTGGAATGTTGAACGACACATTTGTTTCACTATTAGAAATTTTATGTCACATTTATGAATAATATTTTGTACTCCACTAATAAACTCAGTAGCAAAGTTATTAGCAACTTCAAAAAGTGAATTATTGTCAAAATATTTAATTATTTGTTCATCGATATTTGAGACCTTTTTACCTAATTTTTTATTTATAAACTGCCATGCAAGTCTCATATTTTTATTTATAATATTAAAAATATTTCTATTATAATTATTTTTGGCTTTTTTTATATTTTTATTTACTTCATTTCTCAATTTACGATATTTATCTTTAAATTTTTTATTTGTAGGATTACTTTTACATTTCCTAAACATACTATCTTTATCCTCTATTAATTTAATCAATTTATGTGACATCCATTTTTCGTTATTCACATATCTCACACCAACAACCTTATTATTTTGGAATTCATACATACATTTTTTATGCAGATGATCATATATATCTCTAATTTGAGTGTAAATTTCATCCGCATCTGTCAAATTTTTAATAAAACCCCATCTTACTTTGTTTATTTCCCTTACAAATTTCTTTTCATTCAATTTAAAAATTTTTTGGCTACTATTTAACACTAAACTTTCTTTATAATTAATCATTAATCCAATCGCATAGTGGTCAGATATTTTTTGCCTTATTATTGCTGATTCACAAGATAATTCGGGATATTTAACAAAAAAATGATCAATGCAAGTTACAGTAATTTTATCTTGAACGATTTCTTCTCTAGTTACCATATTTATTTGTTTATATAACCCATACTTCCCTAACTTTGTTTCATATTTTATTACTGTTTCATCATTTTCATTCAATAAATTTATATTAAAATCCCCCACCAAAATAGTTTTTTCTGTATTATATTCTAAAATTTTATTTTCAATTTCTTTAATAAATTTATTTTTGTTACTGTCAGGTGGTTTATATATAGCACAGATTTTTATTTCATTTACAATTACTTTTAAACATTCAAACGTCTCATAATTCTCATCGTTTTCTAGGTATTTTATTTTACATTTTTTGTTTATAAATATCATAATTCCTCCCCCTTTAACTTTATTTGTCGTATTTCTACATTTTGTTATATTTTCAAACCCTTTCAATTCAAATTTATTTACGTCATTATTATTAATGTTAATTTCTGTAAGAACAATACACGATATTAAATTTAAACTATCTTTATATCGGATGTTAAATTGATCCCAATGTTTATTTAGAGACCTTATGTTTAGATGTATAATAACAAAATTTCTCTCTACTGATCTAATATTACTTAATTTCAACCAATCTGTTGTACTATCATAATTATTACATTTAATTTTATCATAATCTTCTTCAAAAACTTCCAACATAATAATAATAAAAAAAAATCTACTTTAAAATTATCTTGTTAATAATTTACACCATTTTTGAATCTAGATCACTTTCACCACCAATTCTAATAATTCCCATATTCTCATTATGACGTGCGAATAGTTTTCCATTTTTGAACCATACAAACTTCCAGTCTTTGTTTTTAGCCCTCTCTCGAGCTAAGTAGTGAAGTTTCTTGTAGTATGGTGACATGTGCTTATTCACGTATATCTTAGCAGTGCCTCCCTCTCCAAATACCTTCTGCTCATTTAGGCCACGCCCCCTAGCCTTCTCTAGCCAGGCAGCAATTAAGTCTACATTGTAAAAAAAGGCTATAATAAAATTTTCAGTCTGACCCTTAATTATATAATAAGACGTGATGGAAATTTTACATTAGAAATTTAAACACGTCGAGGTCCGAAATTTTATTTGCAAATATGTAAAAGTTACAAATTTAGCAATACAGGGTGTTTATAAAAAAACGCACGATTTAAATCTTAAATTTAGACATGAAGATAAGTGAGAAAAATAATGTTTTATACATCAAATGAAAGCCTCAGTTTTGACATTTTTAAAAATGTGCACAGTTTTATTTTTCGTCAAATCGTTTATTTTTTATTCGCGAAATGGCGCAAAATGCCAAATTGCCAAAACGCCCGCCTTTTTTCTTGCATTTTCAAGCGTGTTTTTTCTCAGTAAGCGAAAACATAAAATGTTTACTGATCAACACAAGGCACAGTGCGTTCTTTGGTATAAAAATTCAATGTCTCCTACGGCAGTTCAAAGGACATATCGTGTTACATATCAAGTGGATTATCACCACGTACCTTCTCACAAAACGATATTCTGGGGTTCAGAGAGACCTGATTTTTCTCGCACTTATGAGAGAGATAGCCAGAAGGTGAATGTTTGGTGCTCAGTTCTCTTTGATCGCATTATTGGACCATTGTTCTTCCACGAGGCTACAGTATGGTGGAATTCTTACCTTGACATGTTACAAAACTACGCTGTACCTCAGCTGCTTCAAGCTCAGAAGGAATGGGGCTTTGACTTGACATTCCAGCAAAACGGCGCTCCACCGCACTGGGCACTAGCGGTTAGAGAGTACCTAAGCCAAGTCTTCCCAGACAAATAGCTGGGTCGCGATGGACCAACCGCATAGGCTCCAAGGTCTCCTAACCTAACACCACCTGACTTCTTCCTCTGGGGAGACGTGAAAGGTGTCGCATTTAAAACTCCAGTGCGTAATATCAGAGACCTCAAGCAACGCATTACTGCAGCTATCCACTCAGTGACACCAGTACGTGGTGATAATACACTTGATATGTAACACGATATGTCCTTTGAACTGCCGTAGGAGACTTTGAATTTTCTTACCAAAGAACGCACTGTGCCTTGTGTTGATCAGTAAACATTTTATGTTTTCGCTTACTGAGAAAAAACACGCTTGAAAATGCAAGAAAAAAGGCGGGCGTTTTGGCAATTTGGCATTTTGCGCCATTTCGCGAATAAAAAATAAACGATTTGACGAAAAATAAAACTGTGCACATTTTTAAAAATGTCAAAACTGAGGCTTTCATTTGATGTATAAAACATTATTTTTCTCACTTATCTTCATGTCTAAATTTAAGATTTAAATCGTGCGTTTTTTTTTAAACACCCTGTATATATATATATATATATATATATATATATATATATATATATATATATATATATATATATATATATATATATATATATATATATATATATATATATATATGTATATTTATTTTTTTTTGTGCTGGCCCCATCTATGTATTTAAGAAATTACTGTCATTTTTATGTTCTGACACTGTAAATAATGATTTCCATGTTACTTTGCTCTACTTGTCATTGCTGATTAGTGCAGGATAAGTGATTCTGATTACTGCAAAGCACTGCAAAGCATGTTGTTTCAAGAAATACAATACCACGAAGAAGATTATTATTGATTTTAAATCTAAACCCACTTGCAATAATAGTAGTATTTATAATTAATAGTTTAAGAATAAATTATAAAAAATAGCAACAAAAAAATATTTTTATAAAATTATAAAAATTATCAATAATTTTTTTTACTATATAATAAAAAATGTTATTATTATATATTTGATACTAAAACAAATAATAATTAAATTTAAAAGATATTTTATAAATATTATATTTTAATATTAATTTTGTTTTATATATAGTACTCAGGTAATTATAATATCAATTCTTGTTAATTAAATTATTCGATTGTAAAGTTAAGCGGTGACTATAACAAAAGTTGTGGAAGTCTACTAGAAAGATTATAATTAGTAAAGAGCGCAGAAATAGCTTTTCAACTATTTGCGTTATGGGTGCTATTCTTATAATTTTACCAGATCTCCATCGATCAATTAAATTGTGACCTTTTGACCCCATCTAAAAATCAACTATTTTCAACTATTGCATGAAAAACAACTATTTCAACATTTTTCACCTATTTGTCAACTATTTTCATCTTTTGTTCATGATTCATTAAAAACATGTACATTTCTAAGGAAATTAAAAAAAAAAAGTTTAAAAATAATTAAATTTTTTCCCAAGTATGGGAAAATTCTGTTGGAAACGGAGACATCCTGAATAACCTATCACTTAAAGTACTACTTTAGGGTAGCGATGTGGTCGTAAAATTCAATTTTATATAATTTTTAGTTCCATAATGAGCCAAAGAACAATTATCTTTACTCCAAAAAGTTTCAGTTTCAATCAAATCTTCCGTAAATTAGCGTTAAAAGACGTTGGGTAACGTCCCCTTTAACATGAAAAACATTCAAAACTTCAAGCTCATGCACGGTGTGCAAAATTATTCTTGATTAACTTGTAAACAAAAAATACAAATTATGTGTTCTATAAATCAAGTTTTAATTAATTTGACTTTTTAAACGTTTACGAGACTTTTACGTAGAAAAAAAAAAAGATTGAAAATCGTACATTCAAATAAACATGGGTCAATTTGCGGTATTTTTTTTCCCGTAAAATTCGTTCTAGAAAAATCAGTTTTCATTGAAAGTCAACACGAAGAACAAGCTAGTGTTTTTTTTTTTTTTTTTTTTTTTTTTTTTTTTTATTAAGCGCTGAGGGTTTTTGAGATAGAATTTTTTGGATTTCATTTTTAGGTACAGCAGCTTCAACTCAATTCAATTATATAATATAAAAAAAATCATACTCCTACCCTAAATAAAGAAAAACTTTAAACAAGCCAGTTCTCTCAAGTACGGTCATGTAATGTGGAGAGGTGTTTTTTGTGATCGACGTACAAATTTTACTGTAGAGAATTTGGAAAAGTACTTGGTGTGCCATTACTTTGAAAATCAAAGCTGCCATGGTAACAGAGCTCTTGGATCATTTGCTGATTTCTATATATGCATAGATTACTAGCCTTTTGAGTTCTTATGAAATGTTATATTTCAGTTTCTGCTAGTATTTACCTTAGATTTAATGTATATGATTTGAAAGGGAAAAAAAGTTATCTAAAATAAAAAAAAATACGCAAAAAAAGTGTTTATTATTTTGAACTATAATAAAATTAAAATCAACTAATAAATCAACTATTTCTTGAAAATCAACTATATTACCAACTATTTTGTCCAAAAAAAAAAAACAACTATATAGTTAACTATTTTGCCAAAAAAAACCCAACTATTTCTGCGCTCTCTATTAATTAGCATTCTTTATTTTTATTTTATTTATTTATTTATTATTCACATAGGTTATACATATTTTACATAGGTTGGTCGCATATTTAATCTTGCAATCAGCGAGCTATGCTCATACGAAAGCATGCTCATACAAACAAATGAAGACAGTAGTTTCTTACATAGATGAGATCTCCACAAAAACTAATTATGTTTGCTAAAATTGTAAAGTTTACTGTGAAAAGTTATGCAAATAAAATTTTAGACCTCTGCGTATTTAAATTTCTCATGTAAAATTTTCATCGCGTCTTATTATATAAGTTACTGAGCATGGAAATTTTATCATAGATTTTTGTTACTATGTAAGTACGAAAAAAAAAAAAAAAAAAAAGTATAAAGCTTATGAACATTACACGTAAGTATATATTGTTACTATGCATGATTATTTTTTATTCTTTTGTTATTTCATAAATCCTATTCATGGCTTCATATCAATGCTGTTTTGTTTCCTCCATTAAAATGACGATCAACTTTGTTTATTTAAGTGTATTGCGCATTTTTTGGAGGAAGAAAACAGGGATTACGAACAAGACTAGTAACGATGCGGCAACTGCGAATACTAAGTATTAGTCTCGCTGTTTATTTTGTCAAGAAGTGAACGAATTAAAAATTTGATTCAATGAGGAAAATCATTTAATAAAAGTATTTATATTATTACATAAAATTTCATACCAATAATTAAAGTAACAATAAATTTAACATTTTTATGAAAAGCAAATTCTTACATTATAAATTTAACTTGTATTTTTTAAACTATTTAAAATTATTTAGTTAATAATAAAAATATTTACATTTTGTTAAAATTATTTTATTTTGTGTAAAATTTTATTAAAAAATAAATTGTTCCCCAAGCTAGGTATTGACTATTATTTGATAAATTGGATGGTGATGTAAGGATGCATTCATGATGAATAAAAATGGTGTATGGATTAAAAAAAAAAAACGATTTCAATTATTGATAAACGTTAAAGAGTGACGAGCTGATATCTGACAAACTGAAATGTGAAATTGAAGCGTTGTACAGAATGCTTATACTATACCTTAAAATCAAAAACGGAAACTTCGTAAACTTCGAAAACCTGTAATGCCATTTGAAAATTAATAGAAACAGGTACCTATATGATAAAATTTTCAGAACCCGTGACAGTCAGATAAGTAGGGACCGGATCTCCAGTTTGTTCAGTTTTTGAAATATGCATGCTAGGACACATCTGAGTTCAGATGTCCACGAATCATGAAGTTTTATTGTCAAAAATGCAAAAAAGTTTGGACTGAAAAAAACTGTTTTTGAAATTTGTAAACTGGGTCAGTTTTAAGTTTTTGTCAGTTTTTACCAGTTTTTCTCAGTTTTGGAAACTGAAAATAGACTTTTACCCTATAAAAACTTAAAATAGCGTGCTAAAAAAAAAATTGAAAAAAAAAAAAGGCGAGTATAATATATACTTTGAAATAATTATTTTTTATGCATATCTCAAAACTATCTGAATTCAACTGAACACTAATAAAAAATAAATGTTTAAAAGAAGTTCAAAAATACAAGAACAGCTCTCCTTCATACTGGCTGGTAAAGTGTATCAGATAATAATTTAACAACTTTTTATTATAAAAATTATTATTATTTTTTTTTCATAAAAAAATATAAATTTTATGCTTCTTTATCGATAATGTTTGTTTCTAAGTTAAAAATTATCAAAACTGAATTTCACTGTTTTTGTATAATTGAACTGAAAGTGAACTGATTTTGCTGTTTTTGCAAACTGATTATGCAACAAAACTGGACTGAATTCAGTACTGAAAATGCACATTTTCAAAACTGATAATCCGGTCCCTACAGATAAGAGAAAATAATTATTCAAATTAACATTGGCTCTTATGGGACTAACACTTCGAAAAATCATAAGTTAAAATCTAGCATTGCGACCCTCTAATTTTTTATTTTATTTTATTTTTACATTTTTGAAGATATATCCTTTACCATATATCATATTACTGTGCAAAATTTCAGAATTTTCTTTCTTTGCAATTTCTTAGTCAAATCCCGCAGTAGCTGATTTCCCGCCTTAAAACAATAATTGATAAAATGTTATAACGAAGAAAGTTACCGACTTGGTGCGGAAACACTCATAAGAGCAACTTAACTTTTTCACAATAGTTCTTTCTAGTTTTTTTTTTTATATCATGCAAAACTAATACTGTATTTGTCTGTTGAAATTATATGAATAATAAAAAAATAAAAAAAACGAAAATTGTTTTAAAAATGTTTTGAATATTAAAAATGTTTTTTATTTGACTTAACAGTACACATTCAATTTTAAAATTTCACATTTACATGTTGTCTTTGAAAAGGAATAACGCTTGCATGCGACATTATTGCAGGTGACCTATTTAACTTCATTTATTTCTGTATATTACATGAAACCTTTCTTTGAGCAAATAATTAATACAGAAAATCAACTACTGCGGGATTTGACTAAAAAAAAAAAAAAGCATATTTTCCCCAGTAATACTTTAAGGTACACATTAAAATATTAAAAAATAATGGAAGGTCATCAGGAAAAATTTTAAATTAATAGTCCCATATGAACCCATGATAATTCTAATAATCATATTCTCTCTCGTCTGATTCCATCAGAATAAAAAAGAAAAATACTTACGCGTTGTGATAGTGTGAATAGTAACAAAATTTTGACGATCTGCATATTTTACACTAGGCATTTTTGATTATGACAATTTTTAAGCATTTACGATGTTATATGTTGTCCTAGTCTTCAGCGTTTCTAAACTATTAAATAAAACAATAACCTGTGACCAAGTAGGCCACAGCCGCCAAACCTTCCCTTCAACCCTTCATCCCACCTCTTATCTCCCCCGTACTCAAATGCTAGAATATTCTGAGGAAATTGACAATTCCATAAATAACCTTCAACAAGTGCATACAGTGCAACTTGATTGCAAGAAGAATAGAAGTGTAGTGGCAAAAGAAAAAAAAATATAAAAATGTATACTTTTCATGTAAAAAATTAAAGCACTTTTTCATTTGCGTCATGTAAGAGAACTAATTAGCTGATTTTTTAAAACAGAAAATGCATGATGCATGGCTCTAATTATGATGTATGAAAAGTATTCTGGAAATAAGTCATTATAAGACTATGGGTTTAGATTGTTTTACTTCTGTTTAAAACCTGATTGTAGAAACAGTCATCACGGCATAAGATCTTAAATAATTATATCAAGTTCTAAACTACCCATATAAAATTCAATAATTAATTAATTCTTTCTTTTTTTTCTTTAGTGCTTTAATGCCGGTTGCTCCAAGGACGGCTCTCTTTGGCCGCGGCCTTTCGAGATAATCTCGAAATCTCGGCACTCAATCCGCCACTGTCTGATGGTCACGGGTTCTGAAAAATGTGTTTATGTGGCCTTATGGTATTTTTACCCCAGGCCATTTAACCTCAATGAAGGGGTAGTTAACAAATGTGTTTATATGTATCTGTTACTTAACTTTGAAATGACATTATAAAGTATGGAGGTTTACTTTTTTGGATTTTGAGAAATTCTGTAAGCAATACAACCATAAAAACAAAAGTTTTTGTATTTTGTAATTACTTGTTACCTAATTGATCTTATAATAATAAATATACTGAAACTTAATATTATAACCAATAATGTAACTCTTATTATATAATTGCATTTATAACCACACCTTACAAATTACTTCCTTTAAGGCGGGAAATCAGCTACTGCGGGATTTGACGAAAAAAATTTAAAGACAGAAAAATCTGAACTTTTGTACAGTGATACATTAGGATTAGGTATCTTGAAAAATGTATAAAATTTGGGGGGTCGCCATGCTAAATTTTTAATTATGATGTTTTGAAGTTTTAGTCCCATAAGAGCCCATGTTAATTTCAATAATTAATTTCTCTCTTATCTGATGATCACGGGTTCTGAAAATGTTATCATAGGTAGCTGTTACTGTTAAAGCATTATTCACATGACGCGTAAATTTGACGCGCGTCAACGTGCGTCGACGCGCGTAACAATGTAAACAAATGGAGCCGTTCACATGTAAATTTCAAAAACCATGTGAACGGCATTATTTGTTTACATTGTTCCAAGTTGACGCGCGTCAAATTTACGCGTCATGTGAATAATACTTAACTTTCAAATAACATCATAAAATTTGGAAATTTTCTAGATATTGAGATACAAGCCATCTGAATACAACCCTTAATTCAAATCCATTAAGACAAATATAATAGTAATACATGATGTTTCTGACATGTAATTACATTGTTGTCGATGATTTTATTTATAACTTTTTTATATATATAAATTATAATAAATAAATTTAAAAAATAAAACAAAGTAGTAAAACATTTGTCTTTTAAATTATATTTATGAAATAAAACAATTCAAAAATAATGTTATAAATAAAAAAATATATTTTTAAACAAATATTACAAACAGCATTTTTATTGAATTATAAGTAATAAATTATAACTATAAGCAAATATTAAGAACATTCATAAAAAAAAATAAATAAAAAAAAGACAGAAAGAAATATTTGACTAATAAAAATGTATTTTGGTATTTTACTTAAAGTTTTTTTTTTTTTTTTTTTTTTTTAATGAAGGCTATTTTCAACAAATTATTTTTTATTTATTCGAATATTATAGAGCAAAATGCACTTATTTTTGATCATTTAAATACCACCTTTTCATATGTACATTAGCCACTATTACACCCTAGCCGAATCTAATGACAAAATTACTGTAAAAATAGCTCGAATAAAATCATAACAAAAAATAAATGCATAAAAAAAAATTAAAATGCTTCATTATTTTCAGACTTTAGACTGAATAGAGCTACTTGCAAAAGTAGGTTTAGTGATAAAATAGACAAACTCATAAACCAGCAATACTAACAAGGTGCTAGCAGATGACTTTGTGTTCCTGTTTCAATTTAACATGCTTTTTTGGGGGGAATGAATCAGCTATAAATTGATTAAGAATTAATTTCTCAGATCTGAAATTTTTACTTTAGCTTACTGAGTCTCTAAAAAAAAAAAAAAAAAAAAAATGTTTTCCTGGATTTGAAGTCAATTGGGTAAAAATAATAATTTTCATGTAAATTGATTGATTAAAATTTAGGAAAACAAAAGTTTGGAGGCTCAGTAAGCTATACAGTAAAAATTTCAACTCCAAGGAATAATTTTAACTTTAGTTATATCTGCTTCATTGTCCCATAAGAATTCATGTTAAATGTAGACAGGAGCACAAAGTCGTCTGCTAGCACTTTGTTAGTATTGTTGAGCTGTGTTATTTTATTATTATTATTATTTTTTATTTTTTTTTTGCAAGTCTTCTATTAGTTTTATGAAAACCCCAATAAAGATAATCATTTTTCTGTAATTAGTTAGATTTTATACTAATAACATATTAATTACTCATAAAAATAAACTTCTTTTTAACATCTAAAATTAAATTAAAAAAAAAAATAACAACCACTAAAATAAAGAACAAAAAAGAAATATGAAAATAATTATTAAGCCAATATAAAACTTGAAAAAATTTCATAAACCGCCTGTGAATTATGCAACTTTGTTGTCATTAATGAGGTACAGGTTGCCTGTGCTACAGGGGATACAATATTTTGAACAAAAACTTAGCTAATGACGCGTACTATAGTTAAGAAGTATTAATAATTTATACAGTTTAAAATATAATAAAAAAAAATTGATTTATGCTGTAAAAATTTTCTTTAAAAATACAGCTATGTCTAATTTATTGTTGCTTTAGGGTGGTTTCATTCATGTTTAAATCGACGCCATGGCGTCGATTTAAACATGAATGAAACCTAATGAGCACTAAATAAAGTGAGCCAGTATAGGAAAATGAATCATTTTGCCAGTTTAAAAATACTTAGCAATATTTTTATATTTTTGAGAGCATTGATGTTGTTAAGAGGCTTAAGTATGCAAGAAAAATAATTACAACCAAAAAAATAGCTAATTTTTCAAAGAAAATAGCCAAAAACTACGTTTGTCCTATATTGAGCCATGTTATTCATTGCTCAAGAAAAACACCGAAAAGCATTCAGAATGATGTCATGCGCAAACACCCTGATTACATATTTTGTATTAATTTATACTTCTCTTATATTTTTTCTTCTTCTTTTTCTTCTTCTTTGTATCACATTTTTATTCATTTGCAGTTTCACAAAATTAACAACGCGCGACTAATATTTTTAATTTGTTATTTTATATTTGCAGAAAATTTAAAATTAATTTGTACATGACAATTATTATGGGCTGTTTATAATGGCAAGTAAAATTAACATAACTCTTGCGTGAAGATACAACAATCAATGTTATTTGGAGTCTTACGTGAAATTTACGTGAATTTATGGGTCATTGTAAACAAGAATAGCCCATAATAGATTTTTAAGAGTCAAATAATTAATGTTGACATCAGGGTCGTGAGCTCATGTGTTATTGCCCTATACTAAAAACGAACCCTTGTAGATTTAGTTCAAATTTTCACCACAACAATCAACATGTAAAATGTAAGTGTCGCTACGATCTGTATGTGAATTTTAAAATTCACACACAGATCGCAGCGCCACTTTTATACGTAATTTTGTATTCTTGCATTGTTGCGGCCAAAATTTGAATTACATCATTAGGGATCGTTTTTTCAACAAGAGCTTCCTATCCTGTTTATATATCCATGGTTGACATACTATAATTATTTATGAAATTATTAGAATACATAATTCAAGAAAAATATTTTGTAACAATTATTAAACACAAACAAATTTTAAATTTATTATTTTTAGAATTAATCTAATATTTAATATTTTTTAGTTCTTTTTAACATTAAAAGATAAATTATTTTATAATAATATATAGTAATTATAAAAAAAAAGTATATAAATAAATTCTACATTTCCTTGATTAACTTTTGCTTTATAAATACTAATAGTAAGTTCTTTCAGGAGTTTCATTGACTTCATTTGTACAGTATATTAATGTCAGAATGGTCACGATTCGGATAATCATAAATATTACCCGCGATTAAAAAAAAAAAAAAAAGAATTTATGCTTGTAATGGCAACGATGAAATACAATATAATGGACCATTTGCAATGAACAAACTTTTTAAATAGTCCTAAATGCATTTCTTATGTAAAAATTATTTTCATTTACACGTTACAATAATTAAAAAATATTTTATTGCTTGTCATATTTTCTGCAAAATAAATTTATCAGAAAAGAATTAAGGATGAATAAAGCAAGGGTCTTACCATAGCGAAGAGAGTCCCAAAGTTAGATGAAAATTTTTACAGTGATGATAGTTCTATGGTTACACGAAAATCTTACACTTTACAATATAGTAAAATTATCGCTAAACTTTGGGTGTCTTTTCACTGTGCATGGATGGACATCACAAATCCATGTTTTTGTACATTCTATTGAAATAAAAACTATTCCTTTAAGGCGGGAAATCAGATACTGCAGGATTTGACTAAAAAATTTTAAAGAAAGAAAAATCTGAAACTTTGCACAGTGATACATTATTGTAATATGGTATCTTCAAAAATGTAAAACATTTAGGAGGTCACCGTGCTAGATTTTAAATTAGGATTTTTTTGAAGTTAAAGTCCCATAAGAGCTCATGTTAATTTCAGTAACTCTCTTATCTGATGCTCACAGGTTCTGAAAATTTTATCATAGGTAGCTGTTACTATTAACTTTTAAATGGCATCATTAAATTTTTTATTTTATTTTTATTATTTTTTTTTTTTAGATACTAGACATCATTATACAACCCTTAATTTTTTTTCTCGTTTTTTACTAGCGGAAATTAAAATTACACTTGAATAACTAATTGTATTTATACTTCTTTTTTTTTAATTCACTTTCATTTGAATTAAAATCTGGTTAATTCGTATCCTTTTCTGAGGAAATTTTTCCTTGAAAATAATTTGTTAGCAAAATTTTAATTTTTTAATTTCAAATCAGTTACTTTAATTTGCTGTTTATAACAAGTAAAAATATTTCATTCCCTTGCATTTATAAATATTATTATTATTATTATATATTTTTTTAATTAGACAAAAATAGCTTCTTTTTTTTTTTTTTTTTTTTTTTTTTTTTTTAGCAAAAAGCAGCAACTAAAATTACAATCAAGTATTGCGTGCTATATTTTTTCACATTTTGTTAAATAGGAATTATTTATTTTCTTTCAGAATATATCAGAATAAATATAATAGGAAATATTAAAAAGTGTTAAATGTAATTCTAGTTATAGCTTTTTTTTTTTTTTTTTTTTTTTCAACCACTTAGATATCTTATAAGACAGCAATAATTATTTCTCACTTTACGTCCGCATAAAATAAACGTATCTTTATTATTTATATTATCAGATCTACACTATGTATTTTTTTATTGTTAAAGTATAAAAAGTACGTTCACTAATTTTTCAAATCTTTCAAATTTGACTATCTTGATTATCAATAATTCAATCGAAACGATTCTGGTACCATTTTGTAGCACTAATTAAGCCACTAATTTTTGACATTTTTAGATTTAAAAAAAATACTAATGATAAAAAAAAAAGAAGGGTGATGGCCGTGCTGACGTGGAACCACGCCAGCACGACCATCTATTGTTTTTGATTATTAATAGCACAATTCTTTGATTAGAGGAAGAAAGTAGCACTAATTGAGCACTAACTTTTGGCATTATAAAATTTTGAAAAAATAAAAATAAAATCATTAGAAGGGAGATGGCCGTGCTGACGTGGAACCACGCCAGCATGGCCACCTATTATTTAATAATAACTACGAAATCGTAATAGCACAAATTCTCGGGATAGTGGCAGAAATTATCACTTATTGAGCACTAATATTTAACAAAAATAAAAATCTCGAAAATTTTAAAATTAAGGGTGTTTTTTGTGCTAACGTGGATTCACGCCAGAATGGCTAACTATTTTTCTTACACCTCTGTTATTGTGACAGCACAAATTCTCGGGATAAAGCAGATACTAGCACTAATTGTTCAAAATGTTTCTTTCATTCGGATGACATAGACTTTCTGGTAATTGGGCGGTTATTACGAATTTTTTGGAATATGTGTAACCGCGGTGAAAAAAAATATATCAGTAAATTCCACGTTTACACGTAAAAGTATTTATAATTAACCAACCTCGATTGAGTACTCTTCTCAAACATACGTACAAGTAGTGGATGATGCTGCAATATTAAAGGATAGAAAATTATTTGGAATGCATATTTACATCACCTACCTGTGGCTGGGGTGTGGCAGCCAACTTGATATACGTAGGCTGGACGAATAAAGTGTGCAATGTAACGTAGAATTTTAAATTTAAAAAAAAAAACTAAATACAAATAAATAATTAAAACTAAAATTTTAGATAATGGAACACCAAGACCAGTGTAATTTTTTTAAACTCAAGATTTTTTTTTTTTTTTTTTTTTTTGAGGCACTTTCTTTGAGACTATTTGGAAAATAGATACAGTCAGACATGTCAATCTAATAAATAAAGTCAATAAAGAGCTATATAAATTTCAAGGACTATTTTCAGACTATTTTAATATTTTTAGAGACTATTTTTAGACTATTTTTAAATTTAGACGACTATTTTGATGAAAAAAGAGACTATTTTTCCGCTCAAGCCTGTGTGTAAATTTTTTGTTAGATATACAGTCGCTACAAGTATGGTAAGTGAACTAGTTATTGGCATGAGTTGGATTTTTTTTAAATACCTTCCACTAATTTTAGGACTTTGAAATTTTAGCACAACAGACTTTCTTACGCAATCATTTCTGTGTAAAAATTTCAAAATTCTAAAATGAATGGAACGTATTAAAAAAAAGCAGCAAACACCTGCTGATAATTGCGGCAAGCATGCCGACAGGTAGTACAGTTACCATATATCATGGACATTATTTGTTTATGATTGTGCACATTATGTAACAAAAGAAAATCATGTTAAATTAAATGTAATCTAATCTTATAATGCAGTTATTTATAATTTAATTTTATATCTCAATTCAAAGCGCGTCAGTTAATTTGTCTGTGAAATATAAAAATTATAACAATTTAAACAAATTTAAGATAACATTTTATTTCTAATCTTTTCACATTTGCTGTCAAAATTAATTTAATATACTATGATAATATATATTTCTGATGCATTAAAATATTTAATTTTTGCTCAAGTATTGTGCAATTTATGTAAATCAATGTGCAAAAAAATAAAATAATAAAAATAACTATGCGATTCACTCTTAATCAGCATTTGCCATGTACCGCTCTGACCAAAAGTTTGAGAACGATTTGTATAGGCAACCCACAATCACACAATGCTATCTTTATGAGATAACGCAACGGGCGCCGCTACCCCGTTCTTTAACTTTTGGCCAGAGCTGTACGTGCTGTAACATTGAAAATAAAAATAACTTTTTACTGTTTAAGAATTCATGTTATTTAAGATATAATATTTTCTTACGTTATAATATGTCTTTACAGAGTCGAACAAGTCAAATAACACACAATACATCAACTCAATAATAACATGTAAAATCAATGTTTGTTATACAAGATATTAAAAAAATATAGAAAAACTTAGGCTATATATAGTTATACTTAACGTTATTACATGCAAGAAAATCTGCAACACTATAAAACATATTGTCAAGCAGATATCTCTGGACCATTATTTTAAAAGAAACATAAGAATCACAATCTTTTATATTATTAGGGAGAGCATTATATAAAAAAGGAATACAATAGTCAGGACCCTTTTGACTATAAGACATCCTCTTTTTTTCAACATAATAAATAATAACCCCCATTATTTCTAGTCTCGTAGGAATGGACGCTATGAACCGTCCTCTGAACCATGATGGATATCTCCTCAAAAATTTTACACATTTATAAATATATATTGAAGGCAATGGTAAGATATCCAGTTCTAAAAAAGTTGGAGGACTTGACATTGGGGGGTATGTACCAAACATGTGTACATACCCGATTGTGTGTATGTGTACAGTATATATATATATATATATATATACACATATAAATCATCATAATATTAAATCTTATATGACATGATTATCATCTGCCAATCCTAGCCATATCATATGTGATACCATAATTACTTTATAACAAAAACGTTTTGTAAATGCACGCGTAATTATTATTTGCCAATTAATCCTTCATCATTTTAATCTGCATTGCAATTTAAACATGATAATAACAATGTACAGCAAAAAAAGATTATTTTCATCTTGAGATTAAAAAGATTACAAGGTATAAAAAGAGACTACAAAATTTTACTACTCGATTTCTGACGTGACTTTGCATTTGCATTGTCACGCCACATTCAGGTGAGTTCTTAACTTTGAAATAGTATATAGGTTAAAATAAAATAAGTAAGTTAAAATAGAAGGCTAATTTGAAAACATACTCGCGCTATCACTCTAAAAAATGGTGCATTACTTTAGTTACGAATACTAACTTATTTAAGATATAAACTTTTAAGTTATTATGATTAGCTAAAATAATGCATTTTAGCAAATTATTAAAAATAGCTTATTTAAGTTGCTTTGGTTTTTTAAAAGCTTTTTTGAGCTATTTTAAGATAAATTAGCTATTGTTAATAATTTGCTAAAATGCATTATTTTAGCTACTCATAGTTACTTAAAAGTGTATATCTTAAATAAGTTAGGATTCGTAACTAAAGTAATGCACCATGTTTTAGAGTGATATGTAAACTCTAACTATTATACATGGGGAAAATATATGCACACTCAAAAACTATGGTGCATCACTTTAGTTACGAATCCTAACTTATTTAAAATATACAATTTTAAGTTATTCGGAGCAGCTAAAAAATAATGCATTTTATAATCATTAAAAATAGCTAATTTAAGTGGTTTTATTTTTGTTTTAAGTTTTTTTTAGCAATTTCAAGTTAAAATAGCTATTTATAATAATATGACAAAATGCATTATTTTAGCTGTACATAAAAACTTAAAAGAGATTATCTTAAATAATTTAGGATTTCTAGCTAAAGTAATAAACCAATTTTTAGAGGCAACTAAAATAAAATTTAAAGTATATTTTAAATATTCTAAAAATTTCTACTTGAATATTATATTATCATAAATTCATAATCATATAATTAATATTATAATGTACAATCCTAGGACTTCATAAAGTAAACATCAAAGACGTTGCCACTTGCTATTTTCCTAAATAATTCATTTATGATTTTGTAACGCACGCTGCTTAATTGTACATGACAATGTATTTTCTATACTTTTCTATAATCGTGTTATTAAACCCAGTAGTGGTGCACTTCTTTAAGATAACGTCACACGTTGATGAATCCTATATATAGTAGCTGTGTATAAGAGCGCGCTGGTGCACCAAAGCTTATGTATTTTTGTTGCACCAACCAACCACCAACGTGTAACGCAGTCTATGGGGTGTGAGCCGCCACTGAATAAACCTTCGGAAAAACGATTTCAAAATTTTAATTATTAATGCGCTGAGATCAAAAGCCATTTAGCGACTTAGAACCTACGTCACGGCTACAACTTATACTATCACGCTAGTTTGACGCGAGCGTGAGACCCTATTTTTGCTCTTGTGACTTCAAGAAATATTTTACGTATTTAAAATGTTTTTACGGCTACAGATATGAAGTAAAATAATTTATACAAAGCTAAGAGGCTAAGAATAACTTCAACTGGTGTCAAGCTAGCTTGAGATAAGTTGTAGCTGTGTCGTAGGTTCTAAGTCACTAAAGGCCGGCGCAGCCGTCAATCGGTTCCGGTGCGAAAAGAACCGATTGGAGAGCGATTAGCTCCGTCCGATAAGGTAGCGCAGCCGTCATGTTATCGGAGCATGGTTACAAGTCCGATTGAGAATTCCCGAGTCAGCCCGAGTCAGCCCGAGCGCTAGCTTTCCGGCACTGCGCATGTGCTTGATATGTGACGTCACACTTTTTCATTGGCTGTCGCTCGCTTTGCTGAATCGCACACATTCTATTGGAAGCGGTCGCGCGCGTTGTCGCAAAAAGTTAGAAATTTTCTAACTTTGTCGGACTTTTTCGCACGGGCCGACAGAGTTAAATTTGCGACTGCATGCACCGTTATCCAAAACTAACAGCCAATAGGAATCGAGCAATAGCTATCGCTCACTGTCGATCCGAGACCGATTGACGGCTGCGCCGGCCTTAAATGGCTTTTATCATAAGCGCGTTAATAATTAAAAATTTTAAATTGCGTTTTCGGTAAGTTAAATAACACGCTGATCAATATTATAAAAGCCATTGTTGACTACCCCTTTAAGATTTTATTGATATATTCAAACACCAAACTACCAATATACTTATATATTAATATAAAATAATTTTTTATGACATATCATAAATGTATATACGCTAACTTCAGAATGGGCCTTCTCAAGTTACAACGAAATGTGGCAGTGATACTTCTACTTGTGGCAGTAGTCACCCCCTTGCCACATAACTCTCACGACGCAACGACACAGAAAGACGTGATCCCTGGTCATGAGAACAAGCAACATCATACGGCAAATCTACCTACCTACCCTGACTCTAAAGCAGTCGAAGACTACCTGCTACCTGTCTCCACTTATCCAGTCTCGTATGACGTGTCTCTAATCCCATACCTTAGAAATCCTGTCGAGAAAAATTTCACTTTTGATGGCAGCATTGCTATTAGAATTGGTGTTAGGGAGGCTACTCAGCAGATCATTATGCATGCATGGGATTTAAATATTATCTCAATTAGCGTCATCAAGGTATTTTTATTTCTTTTCTTTATTGCAACACTATATTTTAATATCATGTAGCAATGTTTTTTTAATCATGTCAGATTAATTATTTTGACAGTCGATTATCATTTCAAGTTAATTGAATTATTCAATTAAAATATAACTGCTTCTCATTAAATTATTTTGCCTGCTGTATATATTAATTTTTATATGTATATATAATATATATCACAATTGATTACTTCTTTGGGATATAAGAAGGTACTATACTAGGGATATATATTTAATGTTTTATTTAATTTTGTATAATAAAGAAATGTTATTATTATTATTTTTTACGCCTTATATCAAAAATATCAAGTTGATCAGTCTATTATGTGTTATGTAAATTGTTTTATATATATATTTTATATGTACATATCTTCATTATCATTTTTGCTTTCTTGTTATATATTTGTCATCATATTGACAAATATTTTTTATTTTAGCTATTTTTGTTTAAATTAAAAAATAATTGTTTTCTAAATTAATCCATCCGATAAGGCATGGTTGGCAGGCTTGGTTGGACATGTATTATGAGTTAAAGAATAATAATAATAAAAAATTGAACTATGACTTTCTCAATTTGTTAATTAGGTGAGTGACGAGAGTTTAGTCCCGGTGCAGTCCCCGAGTTTTTCTCCTGACGACCGCCAGTTCTTCTTCATTCCTCTGCAGCTTAGTCTCCAAGTTGGAGATTATTATGACGTCTTCATGACATACACAGGGGTTCTCAATGATGTGTTTGAGGGATTTTCCAGAAGTGAATACGTCGATGAAAACGGAAATCAAGAGTATGACTTTTAGGCTGATTTATTTTGAATGTGTTTTATTAAAATTTATAAACTTTTATGTTTGCGCAAGACTTAAATTATGGCAAACTAAAAAACTTTATGCTGATGCTGATTATAATTGTATAATTATTTTTCAAAGTTAAAGAAAAGCTTCGATATTAATTTTATTTTATAAATGAATGAGTTATATTCTTGTTACATGTAAAAAATTCATATATTTATATAATGCAAAGATGCTCTAGTGACACAATTATATTTAAAGGGTATATATTTAAATTATATTATTTTTATTATAATTATATTTAAATTCTTCACTTCAGATTTCTGGCTATAACTCACTTGGAGCCGACTGCAGCCCGCCGCATGATCCCTTGTTACGACCAACCTGACTTTAAGGCAAGTGTGGTTCTACATGTAGCACGAGAACCAGGCTATACCGTACTCTCCAACATGCCAGTGTTGTCGGAAGGAGATCCAGTGTGAGTTAATCTTATGCACTTAAACTATTTAAATCGCAGAAGTACAGCTAGTTTTATTAACAATGCACGGAAAACATAAATTTAAGAAATTATTTAGATGTATCAATAACTCTCTTGCAAAAAGTTTAAAGAGTAACTCGTTAGTACAAACGTAAATTCTTTAGCGGTAAATAGTTAACTTTTTAGATTCTAAAAAGTTTAGTATGTATCTAAAGAATTTATTATGAAAAAAGTCCAAATAGTAACTATTTAGCTAATTTTTTCCGTGGGGGACATAAAGGATTTTACGTATTTTTTAAACACCAATAAGAGTCGATGAATAAAAATGAGAGAGATGTTCACTGCTGCTTTTCTCCACCTTTTACTTGACTTCTATCAAAGCAAACCAAAATGTGCTCACCCACCGATTGTTCTTTCTCTCTAGTTTGCATGATGTTTAATCATCGTTTAGACGACTCGTTTCCTTTCTTTACCAATTCAATCATCAAAATGATAGAAGTCAAGTAAAAGGTAGGGAAGTGCAGTAGTGAGCATTTTTCTTATGGTTTAGTATCAACTCGTGTATTAGTGCTCAGGTACAAATACGTAAAATCTTTTTTGTCCCATTTCTACTAAAACTTGCTGTACAGTACACCACCGTCGTATTTTTAACTAATTGAATGTAATTGAAAATCTAATGATAAAAATTAAAGAAACCGCCACGAATTATTAGTTACACGAAAAAAAATGTAAAGTAAAATGTAGTTAACAAAAGCTTTTTTTTATATGTATAGAGAGGGCTTACCAGGCTGGGAATGGGTTAATTTTGAAGAAACTCCCGTGATGCCTACATACCTGATCTGTATAGCCGTTCATAAGTTCTCCGAGTTTGTTACGATAGATGACCCCAGGTTCAAGGTGTGGTCTCGACCTGAAATAATCCAGAATGGCAAGTACTCTAGTGAAATCATCCCTGATGTTATCGGATACTTGGAGCAGTTCACCGGCGTGCTCTACCAACTGCCAAAGTACGACCAAATTGGCATGGTAGAATTCTACGCTGGTGCCATGGAGAACTGGGGGCTCATTACCTTCTCGTGAGTCGCCTTATGATCAATTTATGAACAAACAAATCTACAACAATAATAATAAATAAGCAGAAATGCATGATTAAATAAATGGTCGTTGTCCTTCAAGTGAGCCGCTGTTGCTGTATAACCCTAAGACGGGGACAATCTGGGAAAAGAACTTGGTATCTAGGGTGGTGACACATGAGGCGGCGCACCAGTGGTTTGGTAACCTCGTGTCTCCCAAGTGGTGGAGTAGCACGTGGCTCAATGAGGGCTTCGCTAGGTACTTTGAGTACTTTGCCTTCCACGCTGTAATTAAATCATTTGTTGTTGTTATTTATTTTTTTTTATATATTATTAGATTATTTTATATTTACCTTTAATATATAATTAGTAAAAAAAGTATAAACAGAATACATTGTATGTTTCAATTCAAAATTATTACAAATATCTTATATTCAAATACGATATATTCATATGCAGACGTACTTTATGAAATCAGAGCTTGCTCAAGTTTAAATATTCGTATTAGAAGTTGTTAAATGAAAAAAAGAAGTGACATGTAATATAAACCCAGGTTGCTGCTGATTGGCGCCAGGACTACGTTTTTGTCATCGATCAAATCTACACATCCTTCAAACTAGATGTCAACGGTTCACATCCTGTATTTGACGACAATTTGGACAACCCTGCTTCTATTCATGCAGTCTTTGATGATATCACTTACAACAAAGGTGATAAAATAATGCTAATATAGGGTGTATGCACATGACGTCATATTTAATGCACTTGAAGGCCACACTGGATTGGTGTATAACATTGCTCAGCATAGGACAAACTTCGTTTCAGGCAATTTCCTTTTTTTGGGAAATCGGATAATTTTTGGTGATTGTTATTTTTCTCATACTGGGGATACTAATTCAACATATTTACAGCATCAATGCTCTCAAAAATATTGCAGAATGTTTTAAAACTGGCTAAATGAGTTCCTATGCCACCTATGTTATTGAGTTATCCAACATGGCGTTGACTTTAACATGAATGCATACACCCTAAAAAATATATAATTTTAAAAAATGCATAACTTTATATAAACCACCTAACAAATCATTTGGAAAGAATCTTATTTTTATTTAATGTATACTATGTTTTTTTATTTTTAAAATTTGTTATTTACTTTACACATGGCAGGTGCGTGCTTGGTACGTCTCATGATTAAGCTACTGACTGAAAGTGAATTCCGAGTGGGAATAAATAATTATTTAACTGCATTGTAAGTATATTCAAATGTTATTTAGCTAAAAATCATAAAGAAAATGCATTTAAAAATTTATAGTATTTCACCATTATTTTAAAAGTGATATACTATAATGATCAATTATAATATTATTATACGTAATTTTTATTATTTATATATCGCTGGCCGCGCGTCTAAGTGGGGAAAAAGCAATTTTCATGAACCGCGCGAGTGGTAAATATACGCCTTTCACGGCCGTCGCGAGTGGCAAATGTCGTGTGCTGTGAGCATAGCTTTTTCGCCACTCGCGGCGGCCGTGAAAGGTGTATATTCACCACTCGCGCGGTTCGTGAAAAGTGCTTATTCCCCATTTAGACGCGCGGCCAGCGATATATAAAAATAATTGCTAGAAAAATTTTATGAAATGTAATTTTACAAAAATTTAAACATTGTTTGAAATATACCAACTTTTGCTGATGGTCAGGCGATAAACACTTTTTTTTACACAGATCGTACAGCAACGCACACCAAGATGATTTGTTCTTCCATTTGTCACCTCTAGCACCTCCCATGCCAGTAACGTTCAAAGAATTAATGGACTCCTGGACAATTCAACCAGGCTTCCCTGTCATCACGGTTACTAGGAACTACGAGCAGCAGACTGCGGCTGTTTCCCAGGTAAGTAAACTCAATTAGAATAGACATGATAATTTAAGGTTTTCTATTATCAAAACTTTTAATTTTATTTGCATTGACTTAAATAAATAATAATAATAATATGTGAGTTTGTAATTTAGAGCCTATTTTTACATGCAAGTCTTGAAAAGTAGATTTTAATGTTACACCATGTCTATATAGAGCAGTCAATATGTTAAAATTGATTTCTCCTGACTGGGACTCAAACCCAGATCTTTGGCTTCCCGATGGAATGGAATATGTTTGTTTTCCATTTTTAACATATTTACTGCTCGCTCTATATTAACATGGTGTAACACGAAAGTCTACTTTTCAATAATACCAATATTTATAATGTCTATGTTTTTACAGCAAAGATTCGGTCACCCACCAGGCAGTGAAAAATACGTCGTGCCAATCACTTTTGCTACTCAAGATAATCCTGAGTTCTCCGTGTTCCAAGTTCGAGACTGGTTGCTTCCTATTCAGACCTCTCTTAATGTCAACAATATGCCAACAAGTGGCAACTGGGTTATTTTCAATACTCAGCAAATAGGTGAGAATTTCTAAAAATTCCATATATTAGTGACGATTATATTTTAGACATTTTTTATTAAGTGTTTTAAAGCCATAGACCACATAAAACAACATGTGCTGCTATATGAATAATCACAAAATGGGATCTTCAAAACTGATGACAATTTTTACCAGAATGTTAATGCGTAGCCCTACAAGAGAGCGTGAAAATATTGTAAAGTATACAATTTGTGTGACTATTCATGTTTCTGACGTCATAAACATGCAAAAATTAGTAAATAATGTGGTGCGGGGTGCAAAAGCTAAATTTTCTAATTACTGACTACAAAGCTACAGTTAGGTTTTAAAAGACAGACTAAAGTTATTTATATTTATGTAAGTCCCATCAAGGGTTTTGTGATATAAATGCTTTTGTTTTTTTCTGGTCTATTTCTTCAAGTACATTTTAAAAGAAAAGTTAATTTAAATAAATTTTTGCAACTTGCTAAATGAATCATTATTTCTTTTCTTAAAATTATAGGATTCTACCGTGTGAATTACGATCTCACAAATTGGGGCCTGATTGCTAGTAACATGAATACCCCCGGTGCTGCAAGTCTCATAGATCCAGTGAATCGAGCTCAGTTGATGGATGACGCATTTACGTTTGCTGAGAATGGCATGTTAGACTACGTAACTGCCCTGACCACTACGACCTATCTCAACTTTGAGGACCTCTGGCTTCCTTGGCAAGCGGTAACTGACCACTTGGGTTACATCAGAGACCGTGTTTACTCTACTCAAGAGGGTGTTACGCTCTTCCAGGTTATTATTGATCTGTATTAGGTCTATTGATTCATGTACTAATACGAAATATATATTTTTATCATTTCAGGACTACATAAGCGGCAAAATTGATCTGCTGTACAGAGCGGTGCACGGATTTGGTGTGTACGTGAACGATCCTCATTCTCTCCTGATAACTCGCTGGCTTGCCACTCGCTGGGCTTGTAACATGGAACATCCCACGTGTAACGACGACGGCAGTTTTCTCTTCCAGCAGTGGACAGCTTCCTCTAACCCCAACACCAATAACCCGTGAGTAAAAAATGGGACTTTTTAGATAAAATTCAAATTCAATTAGAGTTAAGAAACTTTATTGAAGCAGGTAGATCATAGTATAGTAAGTATAGGTATCAGCCTGATATTTAAAGTATCTGAAAAACTAAAAAAGTATAAAAATAACAAATACTCTGCTTAATAGTTAATATTTTGTGTTAATGAGTATTTCGGGTGGCAGAAATTTAAGGGGGTATGCATCTAATACCACAGGAATTTTTTTTTAATAACTTTGTTTTTTGACCCCTCATTACAGGGTTGCAGTTGACCTACGTGAACCCGCATACTGCGCTGGACAACGACTTGGAGATCAGAAGGAATATGACTTCCTAATGGCTCGCTACTTGGATTACAACACCAATAATGACGTCAGCAATAAGAACTACGTGCTAAGTGCTCTTGGCTGTGCCTCAAACTCTAATCTACTGCAAAGGTAATATTATTGTTGTTCTTTTATTATCTATATAGTAATTATGTGCTATGATAAAACCAACGAAAAGAGCACGGTTGACTTGAATTTGATGTTAAAAAATCTCTTATACTTTAGTTTTTTATGCAAAAATTTAGTTCTGAAGAAACTGGATATTGCTTCTTCCTTCCACAAAACTAATTAATAGTAATTAAGAACGGCAAATATTGACTTCAATAGAATCTACTCTACTGGTTATGCTGTTTTTTAAAAATGTGCTCGAAACAGGATTTTAACGTTATGGAAACTTCTTCAGTAAAGAATAATTAAATTATATAAAAACAATTTCAGATATTTCACAAACTATATTTTAAAATCATATTTTGCAAATTAAAGCATCATAATATAATGTGTTGTTGACAGCTACCTTGATGAGTCTCTGGGATCTCGTATTGCTGGTACTGACGCTTTGAAGGTTCTTGAAGCGGTGTACGCTCAACCTCTTGGTATCGACCTTGCACTAGACTTCATCATCGCAAACTGGCAGCTACTTGACCCACTGTGAGTTTATAATATGCAAACTAATTATTGGCATTAGTTATATTTTATTTTAAATAATATGGTTTTAATTGGTTTTATGTATGACTATATAGGTATGATAATGTTGGTCGAGGATTTACTGGAATAGCTGCAAAGTTAAATACACAAGAACAATATAATAGGGTGAGTATATGGTTGAGTGTGGTCATTAAACAAATTTAATAGAAAGTAATTTGCTACTACTGCTGTATTTTTACTCTATACACAATAGAATTAAAAACTGAATTTTTGATTGGTATGGATAGAATATTCCTAATCTTAACAAGCACAATATTCACAATTGAACATACAATGGAAGTTATCGGTTCAAAAAATATTAAAAAATTGCTATAGTTTTAAACACGTAAATGTCTTAATTATTTTTCTCCAAAATCGCGGTTGTGGTTTTCTCAAAAATTGCAAAAAAAAAAAAAAAAAAAAAAAAAAAAAAAAGTATTTTTTCCATAACCGTAATGTTGAATTAGGGGACCCTTATTTTTCCCCGTGCGCTAAACCGATAAGCTCCATTTTATATACATTTATTGAAAGTCAGTTGCAAAAAAAAAAAAAAAAAAAAATATTAACATTTATTTATACAATTATTTTAGATATCATCGTTTTTGACTGCCAACTCTGGTGCTCTGGGTAGCACTAACCAGGACCTGATCACATCTGCCCTAGCCACACTACAGGGCAATATTGACTGGAACTCTGAAAACCTGCAGGTTGTGATGGACTTTTTCAGAAACAACTGAAACCAACTTCTGTAAAATGGTTTTTAAAAAATGTCATCGATGCGATAGTAAATTCTCGTATAGAGTAAAGAGTGTTTGTTGGGAATACTTTATTACTAAACAATAATAAAAAAATGAAAACTCAATGGTTTAAGGTACTATAAATTATTAAACACATAATGGTATATTTTTCCTACCTCTAACATAATTTGTATAGAATAATAATTCCTATAACGTTATGTAAATTTTTATATAAAGCATTTCTTTTCAAAATTTTGACAGGGTTCGTTAAGTGCCCTCAAATTAAAACTTAATTAAGTTATTTGCTACTATTATTATTAAAGCAAACGTAAATAAATAAATAAGCTGCATGGCAAAAAAAAAAAAAAAAAAAAAAAAAAAAAGAAATAAAGTTAACTCCTGTTTTTCCGTATTTGATAACTCAAAATCCTTAAACGTCATTTTTACGCTCAATCAGTTTATGCAGACGAGTACACAATAATGTTTGGTCAGAGTTCATGATACCAAAGGTTATGTAAAAGTGCTTGAAATTTTTCTTTTGATTTTAGCAATTTCCCTTGGTTTTGATGATATTATATAGTCATACATATTAGAGGCCTAGAACGTGTTGAGCTTGTTTAATGATATATTTTATAAAACATATCTGAAAATCACCGATGATTGACAGGACCCATGGGCAGGAGTCATTGAATTTCGGATTAATTTTCTTTACTTTGATTTCCACGAAATAGCACATGTGGATTATGATGTCACAGTCCACTTGGCCTTTGCGCACGCAACTATAGTGAGCTGTGACGTCATAACCCTCATAAGTTATTTCGTGGGGGAAAAAAATACAAATCAATGACTCCTACCAGTTAACGTTGATTTTCAGATAATATAATAGTATATTATCCCCCTGTAACACAGGCAACTTGTAACTCATTAGTGACAACAAAGTTGCATACCTCGCAGGCAGTTTAAAAGCGTAGAACACCTTGAACAAAAGAGCTGCGTAATATCCTAAGAAAACTAAAAATCAATGTTGATTTGGTCGGAGTCATTGATTTCTAATTTATTTTCCATTCACAAAACGCCACCGGCGGTCACTGACGTCACAGCTCGCCTGGTCCACGTGCGCGTAAACCGGGCGAGCTGTGACGTTAGTGCCATGACCGCCAGTGGCATTTTGTGAATGGAAAATAAATTAGAAATCAATGATTCCGACCAAATCAACGTTGATTTTCAGGTTTCTTAGGATATTACGTACCTTTTTTGTTCAAGGTAATATACACCTTTAAGGAAATTTTTATATCTTTTATATTTATTACCATGATAATTATTATTTATCTTCATTGTTGTTGTTGTTGTTTTGTAATTACTATATTTAAATTTACATGTAAAAAAAAAAAAAAAAAAAAAGTGGAGGATATGAGATATGAGTGATTGTTAAACTTACTTTAATACAAATCAATCAATCACAAATTGCGAATTATACAGATTTATTACATAAAACAAAATTAATTCAGGCTGAAAGGAATAGCGGGGGGTATCCTCATCAATATATTCAAATACAATCTACAAAATATGATGAAAGCAACACACATTCAGGGTTGGTTATGCTAATTAACATTTCTGTAATATCATCCCTAACATCAAGTCTCCCTTTCGAACTGGGGTCACCTTCAATGGTGACACTCATACCCTTTGACGTTTTATTATTTTTTTTCTGGCGTTGTAATTCGTCAAATTTGCACATTCTTTTCCATTTTTATTTTTGCATATTATGCATAAAATGATGTGAAATTTGCAGATTGTTAAGTTGAGGATAAACCGCTAGTTATGAAAGAAGAATTTTATCCACTTGTATAGTATTTATGTCTTCTTTTATTTGGCTAACATTGGCGAGCTATTTTCATTAAATTTATATTTTATTAAAAGGTAGAATTAAAAGTTCAAAAATAAATATTCTTATAGTAATAGAACACATTGAACAAAAAACATGTCTAGTATACTAACATACCTAAATATCAACGTTGATTTGCTGTGGAGTCATTGATTTCTAATTTATTTTACATTCACAAAATATCAGCTGCATGTTTATGACGTCACAGCTTGCCTGTTTCCACGCGCGTTTACTGGTAAGCTGTGACGTCATACACCTGCAGCTGACATTGTAAATGGAAAATTAACTAAAACTCAATGACTCCGGCCAAATTAACGTTGATATTTAGGTATGTTAGGATACTAGACATGTTTTTTGTTCAAGGTGTTCTATGCCTTTTATGTAAATTTATATATAAATAAAATCAAAATAATTATTTAATAGTTCATAAAATTTATTTTATAAAACTTTCAGTAAAATACCGTAATAGATTTTTATTAGTCAAACAATTTTATTTCTTTATGTAATGTTTACATACTATATTACGTATAAAAATGTTTACTAAATAATTCAATAAAAATATCTACTGTAAATTATTAAACCATATAATGGCAGTTATTATTATTTATATTTATTTTATTTTGTGTTTATTTATTTTTTAATACAAATAAAAACATAAAAATAAATTATTTTATTATTTAAATTATTTTTTATTAATATAATAAAGTAATTTATAAAAAAAGTTATAAATAAATTTTACATTCACAAACTATTATTGAAGAAAATTATATAAACACTTCGCATAATATGAATGGCAATAGTAAAATATATCACGCAATAGATAAGATTAAGTAATTTAAAAATGTAAAAAATAATAACACAAATGAAAACCAATGTTTCAAATTATACCGAACTTGAGCTATGTGTTTATTATTTCTAAATTGTCTAATTTTGATGCAATAACTTAGGCTAATCATTAGTTTTATGTTAATTTTGTTCTAGTATTATAAGGCTTAGCATGTTAAATTGAGTGTTTAAAAATGTTAGTTTCTCGCTTCAGATTGTTATATCGCGCATCACCGAAAATTAAATAGCACAACTCAGGACGTGAACAAGCCACAGTTAAAGAAACAAGGTGAAAAATGTGCTTAAAGTTGACTCCAAATGAGGGTCTGGATTCCACCAGAAATTGCAGTTTGTTGAAGCTGATTTTATAAAGCTTTGATGAAAATGATATTTTATTACTATATTTAAAAGGTCAACAAAGAGAAACTGACATTTCTGGCGGAAACCAGACTCTCACTTGGAGTCAAATTTGATCACATTTTTTACCTGGGTTCTTTAGCTGAGGATCTTTCACATCCTAAATAGCTTTTGATTTATACTTTATGATGATGTGCGATTTAACGTGTTTTAACAAATCTGAAGCAAGAAATCAAAATTTTTAATTTAACATGGTAAGCCATATACCAGGCAAAAATTAACATAAAACTAATGATAACCCTTGCCAGTGCCATGCCCTACCATGATTATGTGAAGTTGTCTATTCTTAAACAAAACATTTTTACCTCTTGTTTATATTAAAACGATTAGTTTTTAATTGACATTAGAATATGACAAATTTTCTACGTACAACATGAAATACTCAATTATCTAACAACCATATATTACTCAATGGAGGTTATCAGTTTGAAAAATTCTTTAAAAAATTCTATGGCTGAAAACATGAAAAAGTATGTCTAGTAATTCTCATTTAAATATTTTTGGAATCGCTGGAGTAGTTTTCTCAAAAATCGCAAATAAAAACTTGTTTTTCCCTAGAAACGTAATGTTAAATTAAGGGGCCCTTAGCTTTACCCGCGTCACTCCGCACGCTAAATCGATTAGCTCCATTGTTCATTATTCACAGTTTATTATCAGTTATCACTTAGCAAAATAAATAAAATTTATTAAAAGCGTAGAACACCTTGAGCAACAAATTTGTGTAATATTCTAACAAACATGAAAATCAACTTAGATTTTGCCGGAGTCATTGATTTCTAATTTATTTTTCATTCACACAAAATGGCACAAATGAGCAATGACGTTTTAGCTCACCTGGTTCACGTGCGTGTAAAACAAACGAGCTGTGACGTCATTGCCCGCTTGTTCCATTTTGTAAATGGAAAATAAATTAGAAATAAACGACTCGGCCGGCCAAATCAACGTTTATTTTTAGGTTTGTTAGGATATTATACAAAATTTTTGTTTAATGTGTTCTACGCCTCTAAATCATGTTTAATGTAGAAATATAACCTTGCATTTATTATTATTTTTAGTTTCACATAACAAAATGCGGTCTACAAGAAGCTATCTGATTTCTAGTGTAGGTTCAATCATCGCTGGTCTTCATCTTTTAACTTGACGTAATTTTCATCCAATAAAACCTCCCGGGAATACTGGAGGTGGCAAAAAAACAGGCACCGGAATTGGCTTCAAGAAGATAAATGGTTTTGCTTCAATAATGCAGGTGATGTATGCAAAAATAAGAACCAGCTGGAAAAAAATCAATAATTATTATTTGAGAGTTTGTAATGTAACGCCAATTTTACAAGGAACGTTTTAATGAAAAAGTTTTCCTTTTGTATTACACGGTGCATGCGCATGACGTCATAATTTAATGCGCTTGGACGCCATATTGGAGTACTGAATAACATTGCTTAGCATATTATAAACATGGTTTTTGGTTATATTTTCTTTGAGTTATTTTTGATATAAACTCTTTTCCTCACATACTTGAGAAACTAATTCAAACTAATAATAATGCTCTCAAAAATATTGCTTATATTGTTTTTAAACTGAGTCATTTTCCTATACCGGTCCATGTATTGAGTTATCCAACATGCCGTCAACTATTACATGAATTCATAGACCCTATATAAGCAGTAAACTGACTCTGACAAGTAATTCGGTTCAACTGAGAGTTCAAACTTTGACTTCGACTCCCGGTTGAACTGACTTTCTTTTCAATATAAATTTACTGCTTATATAACACGGTGTAACACGAAAGCAAACTCCTTTCAATTATTATTAATTATTGAGTTCTATTGTTTTCGTACGCTGAATCACAGAAAAAAAGATAATCCTTATCCTTTTTAATAACACTGTAGGGATGATGTCCAAAATAACTTATAAGAGGTTTGATTTCAAAGAGCTATTATTATTATTATTATTATTATTATTATTTTTTTTTTTTTTTGAATTCGGAATACCGTTGAAAATTATCACGATTAATCAATCTTCATTTCGCAGACTCAATTTTAACTGCACTTTATAGAGTCCGGATTTTAAACGGATGCCATAATTCCATAATAAATAAATAAATAAATAAATAAATAAATAACGAAGTAGAATAAGAAAAGTACAAGTAATTTTTTTCGAAAAAGGCCCATTTCTAATAGATATTAATAGGCACACGTCAAAAGCTTAAGCACTGATCTATATAATACGACTTATAGGATTTCTTCGCATTACGTCATATTTAATGCGCTTGCAGGCCATACTGGAGTAGTGAATAAAATTGCTGAGCATAAGGACAAACTTCGTTTCAGGCAAATTTCTTTGGTAAAGCCATTAATTTTTTGTAGTAGTTATTTTTCTCACATACTTGAGATACTAAATATTTACAGAATCAATGCTCACAAACATATTGCAAAAATAGGTTATTTTCCTATGCCACCCAAGTTATTGAGTTATCCAACATGGCGTCGACTTTAACATGGATACATAGACTCTATATCCTTTAAAAGTGCGATATCATGTTTAAAGCAGCATTTTGTATTATTGCTGTTATTAATTGATTTATGATCTTATTAATTTGCTTCTTTCTTTCTTTCTTTCTTTCTTTCTTTCTTTCTTTCTTTCTTTCTTTCTTTCTTTCTTTCTTTCTTTCTTTCTTTCTTTCTTTCTTTCTTTCTTTCTTTCTTTCTTTCTTTCTTTCTTTCTTTCTTTCTTTCTTTCTTTCTTTCTTTCTTTCTTTCTTTCTTTCTTTCTTTCTTTCTTTCTTTCTTTCTTTCTTTCTTTCTTTCTTTCTTTCTTTCTTTCTTTCTTTCTTTCTTTCTTTCTTTCTTTCTTTCTTTCTTTCTTTCTTTCTTTCTTTCTTTCTTTCTTTATTTATTGTGAAAACTGCACTTTGATCAAAAATTCTATAATGAAAATGAAAAACTACTTGATCTTGTACCGAAATGAAATGAATAACTTTCAAATTTAGTGATGCATTTCAGTCTATAGGGTGTATGCATTCATGTTAAAGTCACGCCATGTTGGATAACTCAATAACATGGGTGGTATAGATAAAAAAAATCATTTTGCCAGTTTAAAAACACAATGCAATATTTTTCAGAGCATTGATGCTGTAAATATGTTGAATTATTTAGTATGTAAAGTATGTGAGAAAAATAACAATAACAACAAATAACTGATTTCCCAAAGAAATTTGGTTTAAATGAAGTTTGTCCTATGCTGAGCATTGTTATGCACTACTCCAGTATGGCCTCCAAGCGCAATAAATATGACGTCATCCGCATACACCGTACAGTTGAGACATATTTTGATTTCGTTGCGGTACATGTTTTAAGATGATATAAAATTTTTTAACCATCACCGATCACTTCAATTGAAATAACGTTCCACTTACCAAAAAGATGAACTTGATGAATGAAAACATTTTGAAACAAATGCTCAAATAAAAATGTTACGGTCCAACATAGAGCTTATATATATATAACGACAGATGTGAAAGTAATTTGTAAATTAAAGATCTAATTAATTTTATCGCGAATAATATGATAATTTTTGTGACCTATTCTAGCTTATTAAATTAATATGTATTGATAATAAGGTACACGTGTTTATTTTTTAAAATACTTAAAGGCGTATAGAACACATTGAACAAAAAACATGTCTAACAGCCTAACATAGCTCAATATCAACGTTGATTTGGCCGGAGTCAAAATCGGAGCTGCTGGTTTGTGACGTCACAGCTCACTAGTCCACGCGCGCGGAAACAGGCGAGCTGTGACGTCAAAACCCCGCAGTGCTATTTTTTTAATGAAAAATAAATTTGAAATCAATGACTCCGGCTAAATCAACGTTGATATTTAGTTATTTTAGGATATTAGACATGTTTTTTGTTCAAGGTGTTCTACGCCTTTAATTTTATTGTGAAAAATAAGTCAATTTAATTCCTGAAACCATATTATAACTGCCATTTTTAAAAAACCATGAATTTTTAATTACTGAACATTTTTTATTATAATAAAACAATAACACATTATATCACTCCTTAAAAAAAAAAAAAAGTTTTATCATTAGTTTTTTTAATGATTTTTTTTTTCATTAGTCGTTAATTTTTTTTCGTATGTATACAAGCAAAAAATAATAATAATAATTAACAATAATATAATAAAAAAGGTTTTATGGTGGACATTAAAAGAAACAGCACGAAATAGTGCAAAGTAAGTATTTATAATTATATTTATTTTCAAATAATTACATTATATATTATTATATTAAAATAGGTATGTACAAATTTATTAATTTTTTGTAAATTAACATAATATTCTGAATACAATAAATTTTAAATTTGGGGTTAAACATTGTAAGCAAAATAAGAATAATATGCATTGTGTTTATATTTGCAAAAGACTTATCTGTTTATAGGGATTAATAGTTTTAAACCAAAATACAATCTAAAAGCGTATCATCTGTTTTCTATTGTTGGTTATATCATCAAAAGTCATTTTCTTGTCCATCTTCTGTATTATATTGTACCTTGGTATAATTTTTATCCTGTGAAAACGCCTAAAAATGATGATGAGGAAAACCATGGTAACCATTATAATAACCATGATAATGAGGTTGTGGCACGAAACCATGTGACACATAACCATATGGCCCTGGATGCATGTAGTATTGTGGATGTGCTTCAATATTGCAAGTGATGTATGCAATAATAAGAGCCACCTGAAATAATAATAAAATAAAAAATTAATTTTTTTTTTATTTTAATTATGAAGTTCCGCTGTTTTTCTACACCGAATCATGGAAAAAATGATGACCTAAAATGCTTTTTTAATAGCACTGTGCATTTTAGGGGTTGGTGGGGGGGGGGGGAGATTTATATGCAACAAATGACATAATAAATATGTCTTAAATGTCATTTACATGACGCGTAAATTTGACGCGCGTCGATGGATAAACAAAGTTGGAACAATGTAAACAAATATAGAGCCTTATCGCATAAATTAAAAAAAAAAATGTGAACAGCTCCATTTGTTTACATTATTTCAAATTTGTAATGTGCGTCATTTATAATTTACGGACATAATTTGCAATATATATTTAACTATTTTTTGTTATTAAAATGTTATGTTGTAAAAAGACTTGCTTTTTTATTTTTTATTTTATTATTTTTTTTTTATTTATATATTGTGTTTATTCTGTAAAGATTTGAAACGGAATAAAATCTTATGTCTTAAGGCGGTGGGGGACGGACTTGGACCGGAAATCGCTAAAAGAAGAACTATATTTTCATGATAATTTTTTGTACATTATTTATTTTACAACAAAACAAACACTAAAATTTTCAAATAAAATCGAGTAAATTTTAAATATATTTTTTGTTCCAAAAAAATTTTGCTAATATTTTTAATTTTAAAAAAGTTTCTAATTTGACTAAAATTTAAATTTCCACATTTACATATTATCTTTTTACAGTGGAATAACTTAAATATTTGATCGTGTTTTCATATGTTTGACCTAACTAACCTTTAAAGTATTGTTTCTTCTTTAGTTTGTGTTTAAATTATAATTCGCGAAGATATCAGTCGGTCACCTACCCCCTTAAGTTAATGGTTAATTTTATATTAATTATTAATATTATTTTTCTTATGCCTTGAAAAATAGGAACCCTTGAGTTAAAAAAAAAGAGAGAAAGAGAGAGAAAAAGAAAGAAAAAGAAAGTTCCAACGCAAAAAGGTCCGCTTCCAAAAGAAAATGAGCTTAAAAAATCACAAAATGCGTGTCAAAAACTTATGTATAATAATGTATATATATACGGCCTATTATTAGCATCGCGGGATCATTTTTGTCTCCCTTAGAGAAAACTATAATGCACTAACAGTATAAGACAAAAAATATGAGAATTTTGTTCCTGTTCGTGTTTTAAGATTAAATAGAAAATTTGAAATTATTACTTATCGATTAAAATAGCTTGCCACTTACCAATAAAATGAACTTGATGAATGAAAACATTTTGAAACGAATGCTCAAATATAAAATTGTATGGTTCAGCGTAGAGCTTATATATTATTATCCCCGAGGTGAAAGTAATTTGACAATTTATTATAATATATTTTACCCTGAAATACAATTATGAAAAAATTATATTTATTAAATATTATGATAATTTTTATGAATTAACATAGCTAATTAAATTAATATGTTTTTTTTTTGTGTATTTAAATAAAAGGTAAGGTATACACGAGCTTGTTTTTAAAAATATACTAGAAAACGTATTTATTTACTGTCCATTTCTTAAAAAAAAAAAAAAAAAAGAGAGAAATAAAATAAAATTAAAAAAAAAAATTCAATTTTTTTTTTTTTTTGATTATTAAAAAAAAAAAATTTTTTTTGATAATTAAAAAAAAAAAATTGTATTGCACAGTATATTCTTAGCATATATTAAGGGGGTAGGTGACAGACTGATATCTCGCAACCTAGGAAGGTTGCGAATAATAATAATAACACAAAGTAAAGAAGAAATGGTACTTAAAAATTTAGTTTTGTCAAACATGTGAAAACACGATCAAATATTTAAGTTATTACACTTTAAAGATAACATGTAAATGTGGAAATTTATATTTGAGTGGGAAATTTTAGCAAAATTAGAAACTTTTTTACAATTAAAAATATCAATAATTTTTTTTTTCGTATAAAAAAATATATTTTAAATTTACTTGATTTTATTTGAAAATTATAGTGTTTAATTGAAATTAAATCATGTACAAATTTTTTTTGTGAAAATATAGTTCTTCTTTTAGCGATTTCCGGTCCAAGTTGGTCCCCCACCGCCTTAAGATGACCATGACTTGTTAATCAAAAAATATTTAAATATAATTGGAAACATAAATATATAATATTAGTTTCGTAATATTTCATTATATTATAAATGCATAGAACACTTTGAAAAAATTATATCTGAAAATAAACGTTAATTTTGCAGGAGCTATTGATTTTTAATACATTTTCTACTCTAAAAAAAGCAGATGCAGAGGAAATCTCTAGTAGAGAGTATTATTATTATTTTTTTTTTACAACATTTTTGAAGATACCTAATCCTAATGTACCACTGAGCAAAGTTTTATATTTTTCTTTAAAACTTTTTAGTCAAATCCTGCACTAGCTAATTTCCCGCCTTAAGCTACTTTATATTTTTTATTTTTTCTAATAAATAACTAATCATTGCCGGTAAGAAAATAAGTATCGTAAGAAATACTTGTAAAATAAAATTATTCTTAGAACCTCAAGCCATTCTGATTGGAATTTTATTAGTCTTTGCAAACATGTGCACTTTTTTCTTCTTTTTCTTCTTATTACTCTTAAAGCAAGAAATCTTAAATAGTGAATCTACATGAACCTAAATGTTAGCTTTATTGTTTTTTAAAATATTTCAAACAAGATTAAAGTATTTTATAAATAATGAAAATATATTTTATTATTAAACTTAAACTCTTTAAAAATATTGTCTATTACAATTTTTTTTATACTTAAAGCCATAGACCATAGACCACATAAAACAATGTGTGCTTCTGCTTTTTAATGAATAATGAATGTAGCGGCACGAGAGAGTGTGAAAATACCGTGTAAAGTATGCAATTTCCGTTGCTATTCATGTTTATGACGTGAGAAACAGGCATAAATTAGTATGAAAATGTTGTGCGGGTTGCCTAAATCGAAATTTCTGATCACTGCTACGGTGCTACAGTTGGGTTTTAAGACAAACTTAAGTTATTTAAGTAAGTCCCATCAAGTGTTTTATGATATAAATGCTTATGTTTTTCTCTGGTCTATTCCTTTAACTTTAAAATCTTAAGTTATTATTATTATTTTTTAATTGTTTTAATGCTATAGGGTGTATGCGGATGACGTCATATTTATTGCGCTTGGAGACCGTACTGGAGTAGTGAATAATATTGCTCAGCATAGAAAAAACTTTATTTCCGCCAATCTTCTTTGGGAAATCGGATCATTTTTTGTTATTGTTATTTTTCTCACATACTTGAGATACTAATTCAACATATTTACAGCATCAATGCTCTCAAAAATATTTCATAGTGGTTTTAAACTGGCAAAATGATTTATTTTTCTATGCCACCAATGTTATTGAGTTATCCAACATGGCGTTGACTTTAACATGAATGCATACTGCACCCTATAAGTTTGTATGAAGTGTAGCTTAAAATACTTATTTAATAATAGTTGTAAAACTAGATTTAAAAATGACAATGACTCTTCAGGCAATTAAAATTTAATCGTAAATTTAGAGAGCTGGCTTAAAATCGGTAGAACCTGTAATTAAAAAAATGAAATAAAATTCATAAAAAAATTATCAGATAAAAATATAGAGCTCATTAGAAAACTTCACAAAAGAATGCTATTTATTTTCGACTATTTCTTGCTTGCCATATTGTGTTATTAAGCTACACCAGTCCCAGTCCCAGTCAAGACATTGTCTTATCGACAGGTGAGGACTTTCCAAATTAATGGAAAAGCAAACACGGGCCGGCCACGGCCTAAGTACACAGCCCGGCATTCGCCTTGACAGCCTAGAGAAACTGTGGAAACGTCTAGGCAGGCTGGTCGGTGCAATCACATCAATCATGCACCTCCCGAATGCTGTGCGTCGTCATGGAATGCATGTAAACATGCATCGTGCACATTAAGATTTTCCTTCCTCTCCCAAACTCTCGCCTACAGATTGATTGCACACTGAATATTTTCTAAGTATAATTAACAATAGAGATTACCGGTTTAAAAAATTCTTAAAAATTTCTATGGCTAAAACACGTAAAAATATGTCTAGTATTTCTCATTTAAATTTCTCCGAAATCGGTGGAGTAGTTTTCTTAAAAATCACAAAAAATGTGTTTTTTCCCATATAAGCGTAATGTTAAATTAGGGGACTCGCGTCTCCACACGCGCTAAACCGATAAGCTCCATTAGATATTAAATACAACAACAACAAATAAAAACTAACTATATGTTGTAAAAGATTTTAAACAAATTAAATATATATATATTTTTTATTGTTGAAGATTTATGTTTCGGTTATTAGCTTTAAAGGTTTTATTCGGTTGAATCGTATCATATTATGTAGCCAATAACTTGCATTGCTGTGTTTTTAATAGCATGGCATCACTATAAATTAATCTAATTAAATATTGAATATTTGTGTTTTTTTTACTTCCTTAATAGTTTTTTTTTTTTTTTTTTTTTTTTTTTTAGTAAGAAAACATATTTAAGAACTCGAGTTTTATGAATTGTTTTCTTTATTATAGGTAGAATACTTTTATTAATTGAGATGGATAATGAAGTTCAAATCACAAGGTCATTACTGTCATTAGTCATTAATTTTATTTGTCACATAATTTTGAACGTATTCATTTCATTTTTCTTGTAATGTTATTTGTAAAAGTGATATTTTAAACATCCTATAGACTATAATAATTAGCATATTTTAAGTATTGGCTTGCGATTTTTGACACCTCTCGTCATAATAACTTTGAAAAATATATATTCATTAATATATTTCAGTCATGTATCAAAAAAACTGAAGAATATAAAATAAATTCATTAAAAATAGAACTCTTACAGAAAGAGCAAAAATTTGTTTGGTTTATTCTTAGGACTTAATGAACCACTTCCATTGAACTTTTATTTTTCTTGTTCTTGTAACGTATTTATTGTAAAACGAATTTTCCATAAGAAAAGCATTGAATCCGTAAGCTGCATTGCAAACTAACTTAGTTAAACCCTATAGTTTATTATTATCTTTTGTAAAAAAAAAAAAAAAAAAAAAAACTATAATAAAAAGGCCTTGCACCTATTACATTGGTACATACAGTACATATTCTAATCATTTAAAAAAATAGTAATAGTGAAAATTAAAATTAAGTTACATAAGAAGGAAAAGAGACGGAGAATGAATGAATGAATGAATGAATGAATGAATGAATGAATGAATGAATGAATGAATGAATGAATGAATGAATGAATGAATGAATGAATGAATGAATGAATGAATGAATGAATGAATGAATGAATGAATGAATGAATGAATGAATGAATGAATGAATGAATGAATGAATGAATGAATGAATGAATGAATGAATGAATGAATGAATGAATGAATGAATGAATGAATGAATGAATGAATGAATGAATGAATGAATGAATGAATGAATGAATGAATGAATGAATGAATGAATGAATGAATGAATGAATGAATGAATGAATGAATGAATGAATGAATGAATGAATGAATGAATGAATGAATGAATGAATGAATGAATGAATGAATGAATGAATGAATGAATGAATGAATGAAGAGCATACTAAACAAAAGTTCTTATTTCACTTATTTCGATTGTTGAGATAAAAGTAAATTTCATTTTTCCATTTTTAAAAGGACGGAAAAGAAAAAGACGCTAAATGCAATAATTTAAAATTCACTTTTACTATATTTATTCAATAATTGACACACATAAAATGCATAACAGAAGGCAATATGTACATTTAAATCAATACTGTACTAAATAAAATATAAATTAGTTCACTTATTGAGGCTACAAGGAACTTAATTATTAGTTAAAAGTAATTGCAAAGTTTTGTAGGTAAAACAAATAATATGCACAAGGTGCTAAATGTAATGTACCGAAATGTGACAAATAATAACGGTTAATAAAGTAGATCTCAAGCTCAGTTCATTGGGAAACAAAGTATTGAAAAGATCACTCAAAAGCGGAGTATTATTTGTTAAGAATTTCTATTTTAATTACAATATGAAATATTTAATGGTAAGTTTTTAAATATTTAAGGCGGTGGGGGACCGACTTGGACCGGAAATCGCTAAAAGAAGAACTATATTTTCCCAATAATATTTTGTACATGATTTAATTCCAATAAAACAAACACTGTAATTTTCAAATAAAATCGCAAGTAAATAAAATATATTTTTTTATACCAAAAAAAATTTTAATGATATTTTTAATTGTAAAAAAGTTTCTAATTTGACTAAAATTTCCCGCTCAAATTCAAATTTCCACATTTACATGTTATCTTTAAAGTGTAATAACTTAAATATTTGATCGTGTTTTTACATGTTTGACATAACTAAATTTTTAAGTAAAATTTCTTCTTTTACTTTGTGTTAATATTATTATTCGAAACCGTCCCAGTTTGCGTGATATCAGTCGGTCACCTACCCCCTTAAACATATTATAAAAATTTATATATATTTAGTTATTTTATTATTATATTATTTATTTTTATTATATACTTATACAAAATATAAAATAGTTTTAACTTATTATAATTTTTTTTAATAAATGAAATCTGCATCGACTTAGCAGTTGCAGATTACAATTAATCATTACTTTCCATTTGGTGTTTGACCATTTAGTAAGCTACTTAGTTACGTTTTAATTTGATAGTTAATTAGAGCTAAAAGTACATATTAACATACACCGTGGCCAAAGTATGAAAATAGATTTTTACAACTCGATGCACCCCTTTTTCTGAAACAATTTTCCACAGATGAACACTAAAAATTGACAGGTGATAAATGAAATATTGAAGTTAATACGCGTTAAATTTTATTTCTATAATTTGAATAGAATACGAGAAAAGGGGGTGCATCCGGTTGTAATAACCTCTCTTCTTATTTTGGTAATGGTGTAGTATTATGTTTTAAATTTAAGTCGGGAAATCAGCTATAGCGGGATTTGACTAAAGCTGTCAAGATATATATATATATATATATATATATATATATATATATATATATATATATATATTACAATTTTGCACTTATACGGATAAGTTCTTGCTTTAAAAATGCATTATTAAATATTATTATATATTTATATGGGAGGTCATCATGCTAGATTTTAAATTATAATTTTTTCAACTCTTATAGTCTCATAAGAGCCCATGTTATTTCAATAATTATTTTCTCTCTTTTATCTGATGGTCACGGGTTCTGAAAAATTTATCATTGGTAGCTATTATTAAATTAAGTTTCAAAAGGCATCATAGACTTTAAAAGATTACTTTTCAGATTTTGAGATACAATCTATCTATAAACAATCAATTCAAAAAATTTGAGTGAATTAATACTCGCATTGTCTAAAAGAGAAATTAATTCTATAATGTATAGATTATATTATGTTCTGTAATTTGAAAATAGTTTTGCGTGTTTTTGTGTTAATACTTTTATTTGTTTTGCAATATAAACTAAATTCATGATTAATTTAGTAGTAATTTAATTAATTATTAAGACAATGTGTAAAAATATAATGAACCAACCGAAAAGGCTATGCCTTGGTTGGATTTTGTATAAATTGTGTGTTAAAAAAAAAAAAAAAAAAAAAAAATGTTTGTATGGTGTCAATATTCAACAATATATTTTTGAAGGAATTACGTCCATTACGAGTTTTTTCATTGATCAAATCTAGTATATAGGTGTTCAAATTGTTAACTCAATGCTTTTCTAACGGAACAGAGAATTTGATCACGAAGTCAGCCTTTCAAATATGGTAATAAATTATGTCAAATTGTTATCATAAAAAATATTGATATAGATATTAAAAAATCAAATATTATAAAAAATTCCAAATTTGAGAAACTGAAATTTCTAGTGGAACCCAGACCCTCATTTTGGAGTCGACTTTGAGCACAGTTTTCACCTCGTTCCTTTCACTTCGGCTCGTTCACGTCCTAAATAATTTTTTGTTTTTGCTTTTTAATCTATGATGATGTGCGATTTAACATGTTTCGATAATTTTGAATTGAGAAATTCAAAAATTAAAACCTTCAATTTAATATGGTAAGCCCTATTTCAGGCCAAAATTAACATAAAAATAATGACGACCCTTGCCAGTGCCAGGTCCTGATTATGTAAAGTTAATCTTTAACAACTGTAATGAAGAAAATGTTAAAACCATGACCAGAAAATATGAATATAAAATCCTGCTATATACAGTACACTGTATTTAGACCAATAAGGCCCAATAAGCCGTATTTCTTGTATTGCCTGTTTTAGGTTTTAAAACAATAAACTAAACAAACTTTTGTTAAGTTTAGTTTTTAGGAAAAAAAAAGGGAAAAAAGTTACACGATAGCATTAATGAGGGGAGTGGAAGGATCCTCTATTAAAATTGACCCTGTACCCACTTTACAGCCATAAAAGTTTTAAATTAAGAATCATTTATTTATATAAAAGCTTTTTTTTTTTACTTTTTTTTTTTTTTTTTTTTTTTTTTTTATAATTTTTATCAATACCTTATTGCAGCATTTACTGATTTGAAGCCGCTGCTTTAAGAATTAAAAACGGAAGTTTAGCAAGTGAGAAAAAATCCAATTTCTTCAGTTTCTTCAGAAATACGAATGGTCTGCCATCCACTGAATACGATAGTAGACTTAATATCAGCAGAATCTGAAATAAAAAAATTATTTATTCAATAGCATGGAAATAAAATTACTTAAAAAAGAAGTACTTAAATTTCAATTACTTAACTAACTATTTAACCCCTATTTGTATTAAGTTTATTTTTAACATTTTCATCCCCCTACACCCAACACACAAAACAAATAGTTGCAATAACTGTTTTCTTCATATTTAGAAGTTGCAAAACAAAACTTACTATGCGAGGAAATTGTTTTTATTATTATTATTTATTCTGAAAGAGAAAAATAAAAATCATTATGAATCGATTTGATGTGCTATAAATTCGTAATTTTTGAGTTCAATATAATATTTATTAATTTTAGAACATCAAGATGTATTGTGACATCACATCACAATCGGTAACTTTTGCATGGGCGTGAAAAATTTATCAACCATGACTTAATATTTTTATATGATTGAAACTTAATATATTGTCACTTAAAAAAAGAAAAAAAAAAAAAAAAAAAAAAAAACCTTGATGAACTCAAAAACTAAAAAAATTGCCCATGATTCGAATTAAGTTCATTTATTTTCATTAAAATCACCCTTAATTACGTTGAGCTTATCGGTTTAGCACGTGGGGAATGTGAGGAAAGCTAAGGGTCCCCTAATTTAACATTACGCTTATGACTTATGAGGAAAAACATTATTTTTTTTTTTTTTTCGAATTTTTAGAAAACTACTCTACCGATTCCTGTGAAATTTAAGTGAGAAATACTAGACAAAACTTTTACGTGTTTTAATCCATTTTTGTAAGAAATTTTTAAAGCGATAAGTTTGATAACCTTCATTGGCATTCGTTGTAATTATTATTATTATTATTATTTATTACTATATATCACTCGTATACAGAAATCCAACTAAGGCCAAGGCCTTATAGGTCGGTTCACTTATTATTTTTATTTACATTTAATACACATACAAATTTTATTTAATTTGACAAAATAAAAATATTCTATACATGAATATATTTTTATATAGAAACAAAAACATAGAATTATTTTTATATAAATATATATATATAATGCATATATTTTCAGCTACCATCACCAAATTAAAAATAAGAACAAAATGATTACTTATCAATTTAAACAAGATAAAGAATAATCTTTTAACTCCATTTTTACCTGATATTTTAATTTTAGTATTTTCAAATTTCCTGGAATCTGATTCCACAAATTATAATGACTACGCACAAGAAATTATGCATGATTTTAAAATACAGACAGACTAAACTCTAAATTATTATATTGTTATTATATATCAATGAAAAAAGTTACTGTTTTTATAATCATATTTTTATTAAATATATATATATATATATATATATATATATATATATATATATATATATATATATATATATATATATATATATATATATATATACTAATCAAATTCTTACCTTAAAGGAGGTTATCGGTTTAGCGCGCGGGGAGACGCGGGGAAAGCTAATGGTCCCCTAATTTAACATTACGCTTATGGGGAAAAACGTATATATATATATATATATATATATATATATATATATATATATATTTGCGATTTTTGAGAAAACTACTCCACCGATTTCCGAGAAATTTAAATGAGAAATACTAGACATACTTTTACGTGTTTTAAGCCATAGTCATTTTTAAGCATTTTTTTACCCCGATAACCTCCACACCACTGTTTGCAAAGGCACCACAAATACTTCTTTTTTTTTTCTGGTTCAACCGCATTATAATAATTATTATTGACTATTCAGTTTAATTTTACCAAATTTATATTTGAGAGCCATATTATTCGCAGTTATGAAGAAGAGTTAACGTTAACACCAATTTACTTATATGTTTATTAGGTTAATATTGGGGTAAAGGTCGAGAAAGAATTGACTATAAAATTATACTTTCAAATACAAATAATTAAATGTTTTACATTTAAAATATATAAAAAAAAATATTATAATAAGTATACAATATAAATAATATAGCATCACATATTTATATAAAATTTTAAACATTTATAAAAACTAATAAATATAAAAATTTATATTTTTTTTTTCTAATAATAATTTAAAAGCTGTATTTAAAAGCAAATATAGAAATAATTACAGTTGATATACCAATTTATGTAAAGTATATAAGAAAAGTCTCCAAATGTCCCATTGTTGTATAAAACGTTGAAACGGCCATTTCATCATTTTTTTACTTCATGAGGTAGAAAAAAAAAAAAAAAAGATAGGTAATTATATTTTATATTCTAGCCGAGGACATCTTAATTTTTTTTTTTTTTTTTTTTTTTTTTTTTGTTCATTAAGTGTTTTTAACTTAAATTATTTGAAACTCGTAAAATAACGTCTCAGCCAGTAATTTGTGCATATGGACATACGAAAAAATTGCGTCATTTCACGACTTTCAAAAATGTATTAAAAATACTAAAAAAAAATAGACAATTGCATATCTATCGATTCAAGACGATTTATAATATTAAATAAAATTACCTTCCCCCCCCCCTCTTTTTTTACTTTATTTCTACACTTCACATGTTAAACTAATGCAGTTTTCCTATACAAAATTATATTTACATATCAATTTGACACTTATAGTATTTTTTTATTGAGAGCTAGAAACGTTCTGTATACGTGCTCAAATCTCATCGAAATTTATATACAACCACTGTAATTTTTTGAATTTAACATTTTTATGTATAATAATAATAATAGAAAAAAAATTACTTACAAATAAGAGACAGCGCAAGTAGGAATACATTTTGCAGATAAACTCTCATCATAAAGATTTATGGTCCTTATATAGATTTTATCGATCATTGTAAATATAAATCGATTTCTGATAAAGCGATAATAATAATAATAATAGCTTAATAATTGATTTTTTTAAATCTTAAATTACATTTCACCTTGTATAAAAATATACATTACGATAAACTATTATAATGCAATCAAATTTGTTATTGATTTCTCATCTATTTTTAATAAATTGAAGACTACAAATATTTTTCATGATTTAAATTGGATTTTAATGTGTTTTATTGGCCATGTAACGTTTTGTTTTTATCATTATAAATGTATAACATTACATATATTTAGAAAAAATAATGTTCTATTATTTTATGTTTTTTTATATTTACATTTACTTGCAATAAAACACCTATAGACCATTTGCACTCATAGTTAAGAGCCGCCATTTTGTTGGTCAGAAATACTCTGGCCAGCATAGAAAAAAGATAATTTTTATATTTTTAATAGCAAAAGAAGCTTCAAAGCTTAATCAAAGCCTTATTTCTAGCTCCTAATAAGCTACAAGAAATTTAGAAAAATATACTTTCAGCTGAAATAAACTTTCATTTTTGTGACAAGTGCGTTGAAATAATGTTTCTCCTGTGTTGGACAATGTATTAGGCACCATAAACATGGCGAAAAAGCGCAAGGATGTGCAAGGGGTCTATACAGAATAAAAATAAAAAATTATAAAAATCGCGTATTGAAGTTAGCTGACTTCAATATGTGATTTTTACAATTTTTAACGTCCATTCTTAATCATTTCAATTAATATATTTATTTTAATTAACTTAATATTAACATGGAAATAATAAATTATATAAATTATGTTGCATTATTTGTGTAATTATAGCAAATATATTGCTAAATTAGAACAACATAAATGATTCTATGCTTCACAAAATAATATTTATGTTTGAAACATAGTTATTGACGCAATTTAAGTTTTCCTTATCATTTATCCTTATCAAAAAAAAAAAAAAAAAAAATCCTAAATATATTTTTTTTTACTCATAATTTTTTTTGTATAATTTTTTGTTCAAATTGTGCTGAAAATGAGCTAGGATATTTGTTATGTATTTATTTTTGACCGTGAATATATGACATCATATAACAATAATAATACTTTTTTAATTGAGGATATCAGTGATTTTTGTTTCTATGAAGCTATAGTTACATTATAAACACTTATAAGTGAGAATTTAGATAATTATATTTCAATATTTCTGTTTTTGGTGCAGATTTATTTAAAATTAATAATAATAAAATAATAATACTTCTGATAGGATCATTAAAGGACACGGAGATTTTCTTTCACGTCTTAATTAGTACCTGAAATTAATTATAAATTATAAGTTAAAATATGAAGGTACGTATGTTAAATATGAGTGTGTGAATTAAAAAAATATGTTAAAAAAACAAAACAAAAAAACATTGTCAGATTGTTTATTTGTTTAGGTGACCGTTTCAGTTTTTTTTTTTTTTTTTTTTTTTTGATGAGTATAATAATTTTACTATTAAATTTTTTTTACTACTATATAAAAAAATGTATCAATAATTTAAGCTTTCACTTTGCTTCTTTATTATTATTATTATTTTTTTGCACAATAAAAAAATAATAATAGTAAAAAAGACTAGATTCAATTCAATAATTGATTTTAAACTTCACTTTTTAAATATTTACTTGAAGTATTTAATTGAAGTAAACAAAAAAAAATGTAAAACACGAGGCTATTCACAATTGAAAATTAATACTGTACAATAATATTATAAAATATAATTTAGTCCACATATTGAGGTTACAAGAAACTTAATAATTAAAAGTGATTGCAAAGTTTTGTAGGTAAAACAAATAATATACACTAGGTGCTAAATGTAATGTACCGAATTGTGACAATAACGGTTAATAAAGTAGATCTCGAGCTCAGTTCATTGGGAAACAAAGTACTGAAAACATCATTCGTGTGCGGTGTTTTTTAAAAATTTTATTACTTAAAAAAGATAGACAATGAAGTATTTTATAGTAAGTTTTTATTATTTTTACATAACTATATAAAAAATTAACAATATAATTATTTCAAATATAAATAGAATATTATGTATTAAAATATATTATGAAATATTAAAATTAAAAATGTTTCTTATTATTATTTTTAATTATTAACTTTATTTATTATTATAATACGCTGTTGACAAATATTGTTGTTAAATGATTTATTTGTTCTAAATATCCGTCAGATTTACTTTAGTAGTTGAGTGTGTTAGTGAGTTTAATTAAAGACAAAGAATGGATGGGAAATTACTTTCTCATTATTTAAAAAATTAAACACTTTATTTTATATATTGAATTTTTTTTCTTAGAGAATTCCATAAATTTGGATACATATTTGTAAAAAGTATACAGTATTTATTTTAAGCTACTATTGTTTTAACTTTTAATGACTTTATTAAAATTGTTATGTACTATTTACATTTTACAACTATTTCTTTTTATAATTCTGTTATAATTATTTCTAATAGGAGCTTTGAGCTTATCGTGCGGGGAAAAAAATGTGCGTGAGGGGAAAATTAAGGGTCCCCCAATTTCACATAACGGTTATAAAGAAAAACAAGTTGTTTTATTATTATTATTATTTATTTTACCGATTCCGGAGATATTTAAATGGAGTTTATCGGATTAAAAAAAAATCTTAAAAATTTTCCATGGCTTAAAACACGTAAAAGTATGTCTAGTATTTCTCATTTAAATCGATGGAGTATAAATTTAAATTAAATTAAATTTCTCAGATAAAATATATATATATTTCTCATAAGCTTAAAGCAATAAACCACATAAAACAAAATGTGCTTTTAAATGAATAAATACAAAATGGGATCTTCAAAACTGTTGTCATTTTTTAGCAGAATGTTAATGTATCCCCACGAGAGAGCGCGAAAAAACTGTAAAGTATGCAATTTGCGTGAAAATTCATGTTTGTGACGTCAGAAACATGCAAAAATTAGCATGAAAATGTTGTGTTGTGCGGGTTGCATAAATTGAATTCTCTGATCACTGCTACGGAGCTACAGTTGGTTTTTGAGACAAACTCTAAAGTTATTTATGTAAGTCCCATCAAAAGTGTTTTGTGATATAAATGCTTATGTTTTTCTCTATAGTCTAATGTCTGTCTATTCTAGTCTAGTCTAGTGTAATGTTAAATTAGGGGACCCTTCATTAGAAATACTAGACACACTTTTACGTGTTTAAAGCATATGGCTATATATTATTATGGTTTAAAGCCATATATTTTTATTTAAGAATACTAAACAAAAAACTTTTGCCTCTATATAACATACCGGAATATCAACGTTGATTTGGCCGAAGTCATTAATTAATTTCTAATTTATTTGTCATTCAAGAAATGGCAAATGTGGACTTTGACATCATGATAGCTCGCCTGGTATCCACACGTGAGTAAAACAAGTGGGCTCTGACGTCACAGTCCACATCCACTCTTTTTGTGAATGGAAAATAAATTAGAAATCATAATGATTACGGGACGGCCAAAAATCAACAGTTTATATGTTAGGATGATTAGGCAAAAAACAAAACTGTTTTATTACGTCTTTAAAGGACATAATAGGTCACATCTCAGTCATTTGTTTTGATTATATACGAATCCCTTTAAGATCTATATAATTATTAAAATTGTTAAAATTTCAGATAACGCTGTTACTCATAAGTACTACAGGCTTCAAAAGTACTGAAGCTTTCTTCTGGGATTGGTTATTTCCTACAACTGAAATTCCTATCCTCGTGTACCCTAATGGATATGGAGAACAAGTTTACCCTCAAGAACATGAAGCAGTACAGTCTAGTGCTCCGATCTACGAGTCGGGACAATTTCAAAGAGGACCCAATTATATTGCAGCTCCACAACAACTAGAAAATGTTGAAGGATCTTACTCGGAAAATGATGACAATAGTTATTTCCCAACCTATAATGAAGAGGAAGACGGACCATACTCAAAGTCAGAATTCAAAAATTCTCAACCAAGTTATGCAGCAGCGAGATCTGAGGAAACAGAAAATACCAAAAAAGATGAAAAATAACATTTTTTTTTTTTATAATTATTTATTTTCTTTGCTATTTTTTTTATTTTATTATTATTATTATTTATATTATAGCTTTACATGTATATTTTAATTAAATGTTTTTGTTAATTTTTTTTTTGGTTTTATTTAAAATTTAAGACTGTGTGTATCCTAAATATATAATAATTAATTTTAACAAAATAAGAATTATAAAGTTAATTATTAATTGAATTATTTATTTTTTAAACATATATAATGGAATTTTGGTGGTTGTATGTTCAATTAAAATATAAAAGTCGACGTAATATGTTTAATAATTAATATCGGTCGTTTTGGAAAATTACATATTTCGCCAGTTTTAAAATACTTCGTAATTTTTTTTAAAGCATTGACCCGTAAGCTGCGACACTAATTAACTAGTTAAACCGTAGTTAAGTTGTTATTTTGATTGTTGCAACAATTAAAAAAAAGATAACTAAGGTTTAACTAGAGGTTGCAGCTTACAGCCCTCAGGCTTTTAACGGGCTGATTATAGGCTTATATCGAAAAATTAAGTATATTTTTAATGTTATTGCATCCAATTATACCAAAAAAAAAAAAAAAAAAAAAAAAATATATTCGATCATTGTCAATGGAGATTATCGGTTTAGAGTGCAGGAAAATAAGCTAAGGGTCCCCTATACACTTTGAGTTTTTTTTTTTTTTTTTTTTTTTTTTTTTTTTTTTTTTTTTGCGATTATTGAAAACCGATACTCAATTCACTGTGAATCCAGCATTGTCATTTTATGCATAGGGTGGTTGCATTTTCATATAAAAGTCAGTGACTTTTATATGAAAATGCAAGTCAGCGTCACGTCACAACATTGCACGGAATGAGAAAACAACACATTTTGCCGTCTTAAAAAGAATACTTAGTTATTTTTGGGAGCATATTGATGTAGGTTGAATTATAGGTTTTAAATTTATAATGAAAAAAAAAAAAAAAAAAAAAAAAAAAAAAAATCAAGTCTCAGCCGAAAACTACGTTTGTTCTATTCTGCAATGCTATTAAATGCTCAAGTATGACGTCGAAGCTCATTCCTTATAACATCATGCCCATACACCCTATAAAGATTAATAATTAATTAAATTAATATAATTTAAATAATTGTAAATCATATAAATATATACCATATACGTTATTATAATATCGTTTCTTGGCATTATTATACAGGGTGTTTTTTTAAAAGCGCGCATTTTAAAACGCAAAATAAAATATGAAGAAATAAAATTAACTTTTTATATACCATTTTGTAGCCAAGGGTTAGACATTTTTAAAACTGTTCTTAGAAATAAAATTGAGTGACCGGTTTTCTTTCACCGAGCGTCAACGTAAAAATGTGCAATTTTTTTTTCAAGACGTCCTTTTTTCTGCAAAAATGATCAGAAATTTGCTTTTTTACTAACCTTTATTGACAATTAATTGAGTCTGTTGGCATAAATAAGATACCTATAGCACTCTAAACATGTTCTGTGATGAAAATGAAAGGATATGGCCACATTGGTATCAGGATTAAGGTGAAAACATTTGCGTTAAACATTGCTAAATTTGCCAACATTTTGAACGAAAATTTTAATTTTTCTTAATGGCTTTGCACTCACAGTTTTCTTTCGAATATCTAAGTAATGTTGGTTTAATTATTTAAAAAAAAATCAATATGAAGGCTTCAATAAATTCAAGATGCAAAGGATTAATGAATTCAGCAAAAACCAAATGAAATGTGTGGATTTGCACATGGACCAACTTTTAAAGAAAGATTATGCAAATTAAAAATTTTCCATTCTTTAAAATGAAATACCTAAGGTTTTATTATCAACCCAAACAGTTTGTAAGAATTGACAGAAAATTAAAGTTACAAACAATGTTATGAAATTTAAAATTCACAATTGGTAAAAAAAAAATAATAATAAATAAAAAAAAAATTGGTTCAGGAGAATTTTTTAAATCAAATTTAGCAATGTTTAACGCAAAAGTTTTCACTTTAACACTGATACCAATGTGGCTATATCGTTTCATTTTTATCACAGAACATGTTTAGAGTGCTATAGGTATCTTATTTATATGCCAACAGACTCCATTAATTGTCAATAAAGGATAGTTAAAAAAGCAAATTTCTGGTCATTTTTGCAGAAAAAAAGACGTCTGGAAAAAAAAATTGCACATTTTTACGTTGACGCTCGGTGCAAGCAAACCGGTTACTCAATTTTATTTCTAAAAACATTTTTAAAAATGTCTAACTCTTGGCTACAAAATGGTATATATAAAGTTAATTTTATTTTATTTCTTCATATTTTATTTTGCGTTTTAAAATGCGCGCTTTTAAAAAAACACCCTGTATATATATATATATATTTTTTTTATTGTGGCGTTTTTAAGCCCTGAATTTTGACTTTGCATGTAGAAGAAAATATAAAGCAATTATATAAAGCACTTATTAAAAATAGAATTAAGTGAAATATAAAAAACGCCCCCGGGTGGGCTCGAACCACCAACCTTTCGGTTAACAGCCGAACGCGCTAGCCGATTGCGCCACGGAGGCTTCTTGGGAAGGCGTACAAAATTAGATGTTTATAAATTTAAAATATTTCAAGTTTTCATATATTATGTTTGATTCATAGTTTAAATAATTACAAAAATAACAATTATTTTGTAAAAAATAGCAAATCTCCATAAAAAGTAAAAACAATGTGCTAGATCGATTACAGTGAAAAAAAGTTTTTGAAATAGTGTAGCAGTTCGCCGCTAGGGGGATGATTTGAAAAATTTATTTTCTAAAGTTTTTATTTAATTGATCAATTCTAGCTATTTCATACTTGAATTTCAATGATTAATTTCAATTAGCTTTAATTATTTTTACAGTATACTTTCATGTCTTTCTTTCAAAAGGAAATTAATATTTTTGTTTTTAACTTTTAAAAAAATTTCTTCAAGTAGTTCATTTTTTATGCAACAGATGGCTAAAAAAAATAAGAAAAAAATGATTGGTTGCTCAACTCTTACTCTCATTGGTTGATAATTTAAAGCTCACCGCGATTTGTACCAGAAATTGTGGTTTTTCATTATTATATTGTTCATTTTTATATAAAAATGACGTAATTTCGTATCTAATGGGGTTTTTACGTTAAACATTTAATTGATATAATATAGAGAAACAAAAATTTGTGAAATGTGGTGCAAATTTGTTATAAAAAACCTAGCATGCTTAAAAATTATGTATATATAATAGTTGACTCCAAATATTTTTTATATATTGCAACTATTTCCCTACTATAATCTATAATTAATACATAGAATTTGTTGTATATGTTTTTAAAATGCATCCCCGCATTGTTGTATAACTATAGTTATGTACATATATTTCATTTCTAAACAAAATGTAACAATTTCTTCTTTAAAATTATAATAAATTTTCTATTTATTAAAATAATTTTTTGCAAAGCTTTTTTTTTTTTTTTTAATAGGGGAGTGTGCATTTGTGTATCTCCTATCTACAATATTAAAAATAAAGTTAATATAATTGTAAAATGCATGTTTTATTATGATCGAGTAATACCATAGTATATAATATTTATACTATGGTAATACGTATACTATTTATAACTATATAACAAAAATAAATTTATTTTTGCATACATTTCTAAATAAAATGCCTTAAAAGTGATAATATTAAAAAAAATTATATTTATAGATTTTGAGTAATAGGTTATTTAATTATTATTATAATAAAGGTAAAAATTTTCTTAAAAAGTTCTATTAGCTTCTTAAAATGTGTCAAAGCTATATAGCGAGTCTATTATTCCTCATTTCAATATAACATCATTGCAGTGTAATTTTCTAAATTGGGGGGGGGGGGGGGGGGTAGGGGGAGAGGCGACACCACTTTCTATACTAATGCATAAAACTGTTAAAAAAAAGTAAGAAAATCTTTAATCACACTTCCACTAATAACTGACAAAATTAAAGAACTGCTTGAATAAATTAAAAATAAATAATAATAATTAAAAGAGTAATAAATATCAATAAAATGTGAAAGTATTTTCTGGTATAGAACTAGAAAAATCAAGGTAAAAGCTAATTTAAATTAACTAAAATTAACAATTAAATATTATATATTTATTATTGCAATAATTCATAACATTTTATATTATTTATACATTAAATATTTACAAAAAAATTAAATAACAGTGCAAAAAAATATCTATTTTGAAAAAAATATTCTCTACACATGAAAGTGAATGACTTTGCACACTATAATTAAATAATATTATTCTGGTTATTTCTAAAAATGTTAACAAAATAGAAATAAAATCATATGGTAACAATGGAAAAAAATTACATGAAAAATTTACTAACTAAAATACTATTAATGAAATCAATTTTATCAAAATATATCAACAATTAAAATGCACATTTTTTTTATCATTGAGAAAACATATTTTTATCATCCTTGCACACAATATAAAACTGAGAGGCTATGCCACAATAGTGCTAGCTGACTGGTCTTCATTTAACATGCTTTCAAATAGGGAAATGAAACTCAAGTTAGAAAATTTTCTCAATACTGAAATTTTACTGAGCTTCAAAAGCTTTCAAGATCATAAATTTTGCTTTTAGTTGGATGATAAACTAATTTTTAACTAAACATACAGGTTGGCATTTGCTATGCCCAGAGTAGAGAAACCATAGAAACTCTAGGCAAGCTTATTTTTAGCTACCGCAATTACATTGCAAATTAAATAACAAAAAACAATAACAAATCAAATTTTATTTGAATATATTTTAAACCAATAATAATAATACGATTTTAATAATATGGTTAATTTCAAGATGGAAATATTATGGCTGCTATACTCAACATATATATCCCCAATAAACACAACTTTCTGAAACTTTTTCTTAATTGTTAGTACAAGATCCATACTTATAATATCATTCTGAAATATGTAATAGAAGACGTTGCAAAAGTAGGTTTAGTGATAAATATAAGCAAACTGACAGCCCAACAATACTAACAAAATGCTAGCAGACCACTTTGTGTTCCTGTCTACATTTAACATGCTTTCTTATGGGGCTATAAAGCAGCTATAACTTGAGTTAGAATTATTTCACGGAGCTGAAATTTTTACTGTGGCTTGCTGAGCCTTAAAGCTGTTGTTTTCCTGAATTTCAAATCCATTGGGTGAAAAAATAATTTTTATGTAACCAAATTGATTAAAATTCAGGAAAACCAAAGCTTTAAGGCTCAGCAAGCTACAGTAAAAAATTTAACTACAAGAAATAATTCTAACTCAAGTTATAGCTGCTTCATTCCCTTATAAGACAGCATGCAAAATTGCTAAGTTGTCTGCTAGCACTTTGTTAGTATTGTTGAGCTGTCAGTTTGTTTATTTTATTACTAAACCTACTTTTGCAAGTCACCTATTGTCTAATAATTTCAAGACACATGGTTGTATATTATGCCCAATAAACATGTGTGTTTTGTTGAGTATTTTGAAAATACTTAACACCCCCAGTTTTGGAAACAAATTATTTTACAAATACATTTTTTTTTTAATTTCCACGAAACATGTACAATATACTACTTGCTTGATGTGTGTGTTATTATATATCAAGGGAAAAGAGAAATGAGAAAGTATGAGAGAGCAATCAAATGGCGTTAATCACTTCACATAGATATAAAAAAAAAAAAACAAAAAAAAAAATCACTTCACAACTTTTTTCTTTCTTACATGTACAATTATGCATGTATTATTATACACAAAACTTTCATAAGGTATTTTACTGATTACATTACATAAAGCACAAAATTTTCTCATATGAATAATATTGTAAATTTAGCATAGAATTTTTGTGAATGGTAAAATATATACTGTATATATATTTATTAATATTAAAAACATATGAAGCCATCCATGCAGGTATATTACATAATCTTAACCTCCTTTATCGTTTGTTTACTGTGACCCTAATATATTGACTTCTAGTTTATGTGGAAAAAAGTTAGGAAAACAAAAAGTAATTAAACAATAAAAATCACTTTTGTTTGTGCTTATATGACTTTAGATCTTCTTGATTTTGAAATTATAGGGTGTATGCATTCACGTTTAAGTTGATGCCATGTTGGATCATTCAATAACATGGGTCTCATAGGAAAATGACTCAATTTTGCAAGTTTAAAAATACTATAAGCAATATATTTGAGAGCATTGATGTTGTTAATAGGTTCATTTAGTAACTCAAGTATAAGAAAAATAATAATAACAAAAAATTAAAGTTATTTCTTACAGAAAATAGTCAAAAACAAAAGTTTCTCCTATGCTCAGCGATGTTATTCATTATTCCAGTATGGCATCCAAGCGCATTAAATATGACATCATGTGCATACACCCTATAGACAGAAGTACTTATAGGAATATACCAGAGAAAAACATAAGCATTTTTATCACAAAACACTTGATGGGATTTACATAAATAACATTGGTTTGTCTCAAAACCCAACAGTAGCCCCGTAGCAGTGATAAGAAAATACGATTTATGCAACCCACACAACATTTTCTTACTAATTTTTGCATGTTTCTGACGTCATAAACATGAAATTTCACGCAAATTGCATATTTTACAGTTTTTTCATGCTCTCTTGTGGGGCTACATTAACATTCTGGTAAAAATTATCAACAGTTTTGAAGATCCCATTTCATGTTGATTCATTGAAAAGCACATGTAGTTTTATGTGGTCTATGGCTTTAATATAGTTTAATACTAAATGTGTGTAACTATTATTAAATTGAACTGTTCTAAATAAAATAGCACAATTTACAAAAGCACGGAACATCTTACAATATACAAAGTTTTTGTTATCAATAGAAAACTTGTAAAAGTTTAGTGAGATAATAAACAAACTGAGCGGCCATGCAATAATAGTGTCTTTATTTAGGGTAGGCTTTAAGTTAAGAAAGAAAATTCTAAAAAATTGCAGTTAGGATTAATTTACAATAAGTTATCTTTAAAAATTTAAGAAAAAAAAAATTGGGTAAGATTTCAAATTATTAGGCTATTTATTTTTTATGATTTTTTTTTTTTTTTTTTTTTTTTTTTTTTTTAAGTTTTAGTCCCATAAGAGCACATGTTAATTTTAATAATAATTTTCTCTCATATCTGATAGTCACGGGTTCTGAACAATTTATCATAGGTAGCTGTTACTATTAACCTTCAATCAAATAGCAACATTAAATTTTGAAAATTTCTTTTTAGAGTTTGAGATACAAGACATCTAAATGCAACCCTTACCATGCTTTCTTATGGGGCAATAAAGCAGCTATAACTTGAGTTGGAATTATTTCTTGGTGTTGAAATTTTTACTGTAGCTTACTTAGCCACAAAGCTTTTGTTTTCCTTAATTTCAAGTTAATTAGATGAAAAATAATTATTGCTATCACTTGAAATTCAGGAAAAGAAAAGCTTTGATGCTCAGTAGGCTACAGTAAAAATTTCAGCTCAAAAAAAAAGTTTTAACTTAAGTTATAGTCCCATAAGAAAGCATGTTAAATGTAGACAGGAACACAAAGTCATCTGCTAGCTTTTTGTTAGTATTGTTGAGCTGTCAGTTTGTTTCTTTTATCACTAAAACAATTTCTATTGTTGAAAAAAATACATTTTTTAAATACATTCTTTATAACTTTCTTAAAATCTATTATTATTTTTACTATTTATTTTTTGACTAGTTATAAATCCAACAAATATTTTCTATATTTATTTAAAGCATTTTTAATGCTTTTTATTTTTGTTTAAATTTATATTTAATATATTTTTTTTCTTATATATTTTCACACATGTATAAATTTAAATTTTAAGCAACATCAAAAATTTTGAAAAATAAAATTTAGAATGTGCTATTTAATTTAGGCATTTCTTTTACTATATTTCAAAAAGATGATTATTATTTTAATTTTAAAATTTATTTTTAGGCACATTTATAGCTTTGTTTTTCTATTTATAATTTGGCAAACTTGTTTATAAGCTTAATTAACTTAATTATTTAAGCACCAATTTTTTTACTTCTTATAATTTTTTGAGCAAAACTAAACAAAAAATTAGAATTTTAATCAATTTATTGCTTGCATTTTTTTATTATTATTATTTCTATTAAATTTTGATTTTGTGAATTTGAAAAGTAGCCCAAAATTTTGATCAATCAGCCTTAAAAAAAAAAAAAAAAAAAAAAAGAAGTTGAGACTACATGATTAGGCCTATATGATTGAGACTGTATTATTGATTGGCAATGGGAAAGTGGACATTTTTTTTTTTTTTTTTTTTTTGGCCCCAATCAAGATGTATATTTAGAAGGTGGTATAATTTGCCCTTTTACTGTCGTCAGAACTCGGTTTCCTTCGTAAAACTTCGAATTTTGACATACGTCATAGGAGGTGACTGTAAACAGAATCACGTGGTCTCTCAGGTACAATGCATTATGTACCTGAAAAAGGAGGAGGGACACAAAATTTCCCCTCTTTTGGCGCTAAATTTCCCCTCTTTTGGCACTAAATTTCCCCTCTTGTTTTGATTCACCTTCTGTGACGTTTCATCCCTTCCTTTACCTAGGCAAACTACACCACCCTCTATATATACATCTTGGCCCCAATAAAATTATAAAATGGAAGTTTACCATCAAAATTAGAGGGGAAAAAAATCACAAAATCAAAGTTTAATCAACTTACAGTATTTGATACTGCAATTCACACAAATCATATTTTACTCAATTATTTTGAAGCATGTTAGCAAAATTTCTACGTCAATCCATTTGATTGATTTTATAAAATTTATACAAAAATAACACAAACAATAGCAAAATTTGAAGCATTTCATGTAAGAGCAATTGACTTTACAAGAACCATCAATGAATTTCATGTGATTTTTAACTATTATATTTTAATAGAGTGAGTAAATATTTATATTCATTTTTATTATTTTTTTGTCGTTTTTTCATTGAAAAATTATGACACAAAAATATAGCATTTTAAGTACCTTTTATGAGATTTTAAAATTCAATTAAATGGTTCAATTTCTGCTCCACCTACTACACAATTTTTTTTTTATAAACAAGCAAATTTTTTCAGTCTAAAAAGTGATGTGTATCTATTAAAAAACAATTTTAGCGAAGATATAATTTGATTTCTTTGAATTTTTATAATAGACAATAGACACTTCAGTAGCCAGTTCAATGTAATTCTGGTGATGAACGGATTCAATTGAACTGGCTACTGAAGCTGCTAGCATCAATCAATATTAATTTCTAAACAAGTATCAATCAATATTGATTTCTATGCAAGATAGAAGCTTCAGTAGCCAGTTCAATGTAATCCTGGTGATCAGCAGATTTCATTGAACTGGCTACTGAAGCTTATACTCAAAAAAACTAAAAATTATCTCGTTGCAAAAACTTAATTAATCTAAGGAAATCCCTCTAACCCAGGAACTTAAATCACAGGTATCTTCTGCGTCTAAGAGAACTTCACCAGGTGAGATGCCTTGTCCTTGTTCTGGAGGTTCTAGTACTTTCTGTGCTGCCGTACGTCCTGACAAATAAGCCCCATGTACTGTAGAGTAGAAACTGCTGTGTGTGTGTTCTCCAGCAAATAACACTGCAGGCTGAAACATTGAATATCAAATTAGGATTCTAAATCAATATTGATTTCTATGCAAGATATAGCAGCTTCAGTAGCCAGTTCAATGTAATCAGCTCATCACCAGGATTATAGTGAACTGGCTAATGAAGCTGCTATATCTTGCATAGAAATCAATATTGATTGATACTTGTATACAAATCAATATTGATTGATGCTAGCACAATGAAATCAGCTTGTCACCAGGATTACATTGAACTGGCTACTGAAGCTGCTATATCTTGTATAGAAATCAATATTGATTGATGCTAGCAGCTTCAGTAGCCAGTTCAATGACATCAGCTCTTTGGCTAAATTATATTGAACTGGCTAATGAGGTTTCTATATTGCTCACGCTGTCTAAACCAATATGCAAGCAAAAATCCTCTTTTTTATAGAGCTTGCTTTCTACAGAGCAATATGAGCCGCGTACATACGCTTTTAAATTTCTTTTTGGCCTGGATTAGACTTTTGTTTTCCTCTTTGTCATTGAAAACTCATACTATCTCCAATTCCCCAATTTTTCCTAATCTATCTATGTGTTTTTCTATCAAATCTTTTAATTATTTGAACTATCACATCAATGATTTTTACCAAATATTTAATACAATATAAATAAATGAATAAATAAATAAATAAATAAATAAATAAATAAATAAATAAATAAATAAATAAATAAAAGATAAATTTGAAAGTAAAAAATAGGAGCCAGCGCTGGTCTAACCATAGAGAAGAAAGTCCCATAGTTTGGTGACAAATCTTGCTATCACAGATACATATAAAAAACTAACACATTGGAAATATATTAGCAATAAACTACAAGAGAGATGGAGTGTCTTCATCAGTCCCTACAGACTTGGAGATCATTCAAAGTTTCTTTCCAAGTCTGTATAAGGACTGATGAAGACACAATATCTCTTGGAGTTTATTGCTGAAATATTTCCAATGTGTTAGTTTTTTATATGTGTGCTAGCAAGATTTTCAGAAAACTATGGGACTCTCTTCACTATGGTAAGACCAGCGCTGGTTTATCCTATCATTTTCTTTCAAATTTATTATACCTAACCGCGATGCTTTATTTTTCTTAATATATCTCTAAATAAATAAAATGAGAGTTGGCGCCAGGCAGCAGCGTCAACTGAAAATCTCAAATGGAGATAAGAGGTTTAAAAATATATATCATGCCATATATATGTCTCAAGCCGTTGTACACGGCCCTATGCACGCTTATCAAATTTTAGCTTCACATGTTTGTCCATACCACGATGGTACTCCTTTACTTTTCCTAAATACACTAAATATATAAAAAGCGTATTAGGAAAAAACCATCGCGGTTAGTATTAATAAGTTAAAAATATATATATTTAGAAAATAGTTGGTAGAGATTAGAGCACGTTGAATTGAAAATTAATAAAACGCGAAAATTCTCTAATTTAAATAGTAAATTGGGACTAGGGATCAAATATTCTAGCTTGAGCTAGTTAAAAAGTAGACGTTAAAGGGATGGAGGTATAGTGTCAAAATAAAATACGATGTGCCTAGCATCTCACGTTCTCACACTACGTCAAAGACACAACATTATAAAACAGCATCAGACTTACTCTTTGCCTTAGACCGGTTTCGTCCTTTACCTAGGACTCATCAGTAAGGCTCGGCAGAGAGCTCTGTACAGCTAGAGATGGCTCACACCACATCTGCTAACTGACTGAGCTGAGGAAGCAAGTGGCAGTCACGTTTTTATATGCGATGCCCCCGCAGCTGCACGCGCTGATTGGTTAAAATCGCGCGCGCAAACTCGGCTTGCTGTTTAAAACCTCTCATCCTCACACTGTAATATAAAATCGTGTCTAAGAGGGGTGTAAGACAGGCAGCCAGCAAGCAATATGTGTCCTCCCTCACTTCCCAGAGTTCCCCAACTCTAGAAAGATCGCGAGAACACTACGCCTACTGACTGCACAGTATCGTGATTCACGCTAATTACATCGCTTTATATGTTGACACTGGGGTAGGAAAAGCAAAAAGATGATAGAGTAGGAGAGATAGAATAAATATTATGCGCTTTGGCATATAGTTTAATTAATTTAGTACTTTTTTAAACTTATAAATATATAAAAAGATTAAAATATATTCACTCAGGACTGTATCATATGCATGATAGTTAAATTTCCAAACAAATCACAGTAAAAAGCATAATAATTAAATCCCCAATGCCAAACTCACAGTAAGGTCAGAGTAGAGAGGTCTAGCTAGAGCTTCTATATCAGCTTGAGTAGCACCGACTGCTATGGCGGTGTAGGAGCCACGTGTGTGGGGCTGGGAACTCCAACTTGTGCTGAAATCATTATTAATTAATTTAATTACTAAACACCAAGGTGTACTGTACATATACATACATGAAATCATTATAAAAATACATAGGCCCTATAATTATAAAGTATATTTAGGAACCACTTCAATTGTTTTAATATTCAAATTTTATGCATTGTTAAGTTGAACGTATGGAGAAAAATATCTTCAGAGAATTCTCTAAAATTTATACAGTTAGTTTTGGGACTTGTGATCAAATGTTCTAGTGTAAATGAGTGCTATAGCCTATATTAAAAAAAAAAAAAAAAAAAAAAAAAAAAAAAAAAAAAAGTAATAAATGACCGTCTGATATCTGCCAAACTGAACAGTTGTGAAATAAATAAAATTAACATGAAGTTAAGACAAAATGTGACTTTCAAGTTTATTTACATCAAACACATGCAAACACCAGCAAAATATTGTTCACTTTATTTATTTGTTCAACTTTAAAGATGATAATTTAAAGATGATAATAAATGTGAAATTTTGAATTTTAGCTTTAACTTTGTAAATCAAATTAGAAATTTGTTTAAATTAAAAATTAAACATTGTTTAAACCTTTTTCAGAGTTTTTTTTAATTACCCCTCCTTTTGTTGTTGTTGTTGTTGTTGTGAAATTATAGTAGGCCAACTATATTTGTTTTGTTTGATATAAAATATCTTAGAAATATTTATTGTGCAAAATAAAGTCCATCATTTGACTATTTTGTTCCAAGTCTGTCACCCCCTGCCTTAAGAATTAAGAACATGATTTGTTATGGATAAAGGATAAACAGTAACATTTTCAGGCTAAAATTTAAACAACTTTGCATGCTGATATCAACATGTATCTTACATGAATGGGAAGGAAAAATGTCCAACTTTAAAATTCTCAGGGGTTTAGGAGATGACAATACTTTAAAATAATAATAAAAATAATAATAAATAAAAAGGTTTAAAGACGTATAAAATGCATTTTTTTTCTATAAAGCATATAATTTTTTTTTTTTTTTTTTTTTTTTTTTTTTTTTTTTTTTTTTTTTTTTTTTTTTTGCACACTGTATTATTATTTAAAAGAAATTCAGCCTTCAATTTAATAATAATAATATTGTGATTGTAATTATACAATCTTTCATGGGCTATACAGAAGAGAAGCTAATACCCCATGAGGTTACTGGAAAAGACTCTGAGAATCCATACACATTTTGTGTCCAGTCAACCTTGGTTGCAAATTGTTCTTGTGTTATCTAGGGCTCTTATATTTACCTAGTCTACAGCAAGTTTGGTTATAGGTGATGATGAATGGATAGGCAGGAAATATGAGTGAAATGGTGAACCGTCCCGAGATTCTCTCTATTGCGTGATGTAGGGTCACTACTGCCTACATCAGGACGATCGGAGACATGCATACACACAGGCATACACACCTCTCCTACCGATGACTCGCATGACACAATAGCACACGCATCAACCTCATATGCAAAGATCACAAGTGCACTCCGCCAGCATACACGGTCTTGTAAAAGCCGCACAGCCTGGGAGTCGAACCAGTGACCCTTCGCACACGAAGCAGACACGCTACCACTGCGCCACGGCCTCGGATAGAATAATAGATAATTTTAAAGTAAGGATTTTGAAAGGTTTGATCTATCCTTTTTGAAACGTTTTCAATTTGGTCCTTTGAACAGTATTGCCTTCAATAACATAAGCATCAAATTTCAAAGTGATTTGTTTGAAAAATAATAATAATAATAACATGGGAAACATAGGATGTCTGCTCACCATGTTATTTTTTCCAACATAACTGATGGATGAATCAATACAAAATTTGGTACACATGCTTTTGAAGGCAATACAAACTTATGCTGAAAATTAAAAAAAAAAATAATAGCCTAATAATAATTTTAAAAAAAAAGAAAAAAAAAAAAAAAAAAAAAAAAAAAAAAAAAAAAAAAAAAAAAAAAAGCATTAGCATGCCAACAATTGGGTCTCTACCCACAGTAGTTTATACAGTAGATTATCTCCTATACTAAGAATATCAGATCAAATGCGCGCCATAATTGCAACTGGCGGAAGCTGCAGAACTAGAAGCCGACATGTGAAGTAACGCTACGCATCTAGTTCTGCGGTCTCCGCCAGTTGCAATTGTATCGCACATTTGATCTGATATTCTCACTTGTCAGTATAGGAGATAACCTACTGTATAAACTGTGGTCCCTACCATAATATATAGATACCGGTAACTTACTTACCATACACATTTCTTAGGTTTAGGTACAAATGGGTCTCCTAGAAAGGTTCTCAGTATCTCAGTACATTTTTCTCCCACAACTTCATGTTCTAAGCTCTCCATATATTCAGCCTCCTTGCCTGATAACCAGCCTAGCAACAATGTCTCTGTCACCTGAAAACATAATGTCATTTCTATAAGCACGCCAAACAGAAGCATTATTATTATTTACTTATTATCTTTTAATTCTTTTTTCTTATTATTAGTTATTATTATTTTATATAGTGTTTTATACAATTATAAAAGTCATTTTAAATGTATAAAATTTAAAGTTAAAAAACTATGAAAACCATTTTTATTGTTATTATTATTTCCATTATTTGCCCATAGTAGGGTTATATTAAGGCAAATAAGCCATCAAGGTTAGGTATGATAAATTTGAAAAAGAAAATTATAGGGGAAACCAGCAAGGGCCTTACCATAGTGAAGAGAGTGTCATAGTTTGGTGAAAATCTTACTAGCAAAGAGATAAAAACTAACACATTGGAAATATTTCAGCAATAAACTACAAGAGAGATGAAGTGTGTCTGTGTAACGCTTTTGTCCTTACGAAGAGAAACTATGAATGATTGATCATTCACAGTTTCTTTAGAGTCTGTAAGGATTGACAAAGGCAAAACACAGTCTGTCTTTTCTTGGAGTTTAGTACCAAAAGCTATCAATCATGTGTTAGCTTTTTACTTTTTTGCTAGCAAGATTTTTATAAAGCCCTATATATTAAGGCCAGTATCTGGTTTCTCCTAGCCTTTTCTTTCAAACGCATCAACAAAAACAAAACAAAACAAAAGGAAAGGAAAGGAAAGGAAAGGAAAGGAAAGGAAAGGAAAGGAAAGGAAAGGAAAGGAAAGGAAAGGAAAGGAAAGGAAAGGAAAGGAAAGGAAAGGAAAGGAAAGGAAAGGAAAGGAAAGGAAAGGAAAGGAAAGGAAAGGAAAGGAAAGGAAAGGAAAGGAAAGGAAAGGAAAGGAAAGGAAAGGAAAGGAAAGGAAAGGAAAGGAAAGGAAAGGAAAGGAAAGGAAAGGAAAGGAAAGGAAAGGAAAGGAAAGGAAAGGAAAGGAAAGGAAAGGAAAGGAAAGGAAAGAATACTGACTTACCTTTGTAAAAGAGTATATTTTCCTAAACCAGGTTTCTTCCACAGTTCCTTGTTCTTCATCATTCCATAACAACAACACTTCAGTAATATCAGGATTCAAAAATGGTCTTTCATATTCTAAAAATATCTTATCTACAGTACCAAATAATAACTTATCAATAGCTTCACTTTTATGTGGTGGTAACGATGGATTAAATAATGTTTTTGATTTAGATTTTAAAACACCTAACGGAATAGTACAAATTAAATGATTACAATAAAATTTGGCATTATTTTCACATAAAACTTCAATCAATTTATTTGTATTTAATTTTTTATCATCATCAGTAACAGTTTTATCAGAATCATCAGAATCATTATTTGTATCTAATTCATAATTATTTGATTTTGACCATCTAATTTCTTTAACTTCATGTTCTAAGATGATATTATCATCTGGAATACTAGATTTAACTGGTTCTAAAATACTACTGTAGCCCCCTGGTAATATGATGTTGCCTCCTTGTAACTCAGCATAACTTCCTAGTTCTAGTAAATCAACTTCGGACATGTTATCACATCCTGATATGCAGGTTTCACGTTTAAGTAGACAGTTAAATAATAACTGTCGTATTTTACGTTCATCCCCAGGTGGAAATTGGTCCAAGTAAAGTTCTACTTCTAATTGAATGTGTTCTCCTACACTGCTGATGCCTTCTGGTGGGTCGTACTGACTTAGGAAATATTCCTCACATCTGCGGAGAAAACATAAGTAGGCTTCGTAGATTTCCTGGGGACAAGAACATAGAAAATGTTTTTACTTAAAGCCCTTGTCAACTTAGGTACTTTTTTTTTATCATTTAGAATACTAGATCGCTAATTAGTAATTACTATAGTATACCTTATTATCCATGAATTAGACACCAACACGTTGATTTTGTATTTATTTTTATTTTGATGGTTATTTCACGCATCTGACGTCACAATGTACCACCGCCAATCACAGTCACCGCTATGGTCACATGATAAATTTAAGCCCCTCCCTCAAGTTCTTTACTCCTATCATGGATCATGGCCCTGTCGGTACATTGTGACGTCAGATGCGTGAAATAACCATTTAAGTGAAAATAAATACAAAATCAACATGTTGGTGTCTAATTCATGGATAATAAGGTATGGTTATTATCAATCTAGTATTCTAAATGATAAAAAAGTAAGTTGACAAGGGCTTTAAGCAATTTCGCTAATGTCCGCTTCCGTTTTGACATACTGCGCATGCGTAGCTAGTAGAAACAGAAGCGGATGTTAGCGAAATTGCTTAAAGTCGGCTTCAAAACAGTTGTTCATTTATTAGTTAATTGGTTTGTACTGAAGAGTTTCATCTATGTAACTGAATGATTGCTTAAAATTTAAGTTTTACATGCATGTTATTCAGAACCCAGACATATATGCACTCACTTGCAGGAGGTGAAATGGCACTTGCTTGCCTGCCTCAGTGGCGGCCACCACTCTGTGTGGAGTCTGTGTTTGTACAATGTCAATCAGGCCATGACTCATCGCAAGCTCAAACATAGGATTGCCTAGTACGCCATGTATCCAGTTTGCTCCCAGCTCTAGGTGGTTGCTGCCTGTAATATACATACATCACAAATTAATATGTATACTGTAATTTGTTCTGTAAAGTGTGTAGTTTGATCTTGTTGCGAACAAAATGTCTACTGTATATCGTGTTTTATCACGCAGAGCAAAATGTCTATCTTGTTTTTTGTCAGCGTAAGCTAAATGTCTATCTCGAGCGCTATCTTCATAACGTTCGGGAACAAGATAGACATTTTGCTTTGCGTGATAAAATACAGACATTTTCTTTGCAACAAGATCAAGTTATCTTCCTTAACAATGCAAAAAAAAAAAAAAAAAAAAAAAATGACATTCATTAGTTGATCCTGTTTTTTGAACCGATATAAATAAGTAGCTGTTTAGCATAGATCTTTTTTGTTGTTGTTGTTGTGAAGGTTTGTTTATTTTTATCATGTCTAAAGGTCTAAACGAAGAAATAACAATGATCAACCATACATATAAACGTCATAAACAGGTAGTAACGTTATGATTAGGTGTTCTTGATAAAGAAAAAAAAAGTATCAAAGTAGGCTCAATATAAGAGGGGGTGTCATTTTTTTTTTTTTACTCGGATGCATGATACATGTATTTTATTTGTAATAAGCTTTTAAGATTTTAAATTCAAAATTAGGGTACGTCGCACAACTGCATTTATGCATTACAGTACAGTACAGTATAATAGACGCGCGGTACCTTATTTTTCATTTAAATTTTTATTTGTTTAATTATAATGTTATTTATTTGTTATTAGTTTTTTTTTTTTTTTTTTTCCCTTACTAGTTCCAAGTTTTACAACATCAAAATTTGCAGGTTTTGCAACTTTTCGTTAAAAACCTGTCACGTCGCATTTTCAACCATAATTAAAAAAGAAAAATATAATATTTTTAATTCTTAAATTAAATTTAATACCATACGTTTTATTTCATTTCATAATTACAAAGTAGGAAAAGCAAGAAAACCGGTTTACAAATAAAACTGAAAGTTATAATTATATTAAAAAAGTAATATAATATGATGTGTAATTTAAAACTTATTCTTTGCAAATATATATTCAATGCCATGAGAAAAAACTAGAAATATGTATTTGTTTATGTTTCATTTTCAATGTCAAATACTTTGAAATGAAGGTCAATTATTAAATTTAATATTAATTAATTCCGAAATTTTATGTAAACACGTTAAGATTCAAATAAAACAATTGAAAATGTAAATACTTTAGTTAAAACAAAATCAATAATAACACAATAATATAATGCAGTATAAAAAAAACTGCCCAGCCCACTTTTTTTTACCGGGATATTTACCTGTGTTTATTGCAACAATTCTACCACCAATCCTTCTTCTAGCTTCTAAAATTTTGAAGTCTAGACAATCATGTTTTGCTAAATGATTAGCTGCAGATAATCCTGCCATTCCTGCTCCGATAATTAGCACTTTACTGTAATTATTTGTGGACGGCTTTTCTTCGGCAGCCGCCATTGTTGATAGACTAAATTACAACAGCTGATCAAAATGCGCAATGTTGTTTTACTTTTCAAAAAATATAAATTTTTAGCTTTTGTTTTTTAAATTTATAATAATATAGTTTGTTATAATAATTTAATAATGTTTTAATTAATAAATACTAAAAAAAGCTATTTATTTTTGCGATTAAAGAACAATCTCTGTAAATAAATATTTTACGACCTTTATGCAACCCGTTCAACTTACGAGCATAAAAAGTTGCATACTTTATAGGCGTGTTTTTAAAATCAATAATTTTTAACATTACATTTTCTATATAATTTTTATATTGTGAAATTCTTACGAGCTCTCAATTTGTATTAATTTTCTCTAAAACTTTATTTATATGGAGTTAAAAAAAATTCAACAATTATTATTGGATTTATTTGTTTTGGTGTCGGGAGAAAAAGAAGGAAAAAAAAAAAAAAAAAAAAAAAAAAAACGTCTTTATTGTTAAGGATAGGAAAATGAGTTCTTTTGCTTATAATTTTCTAATTCTCTAATTAACAGTAAGACCAAATTTTTCTAATCGTTTAAAATAATATGCATTTTCAATTAAATGATAAAGTGTATTTAATATTAATTAAAAATACGTAAAGTTGTAGAAGGATAAAAATATCAAATAAAAAAAGGTAATATTTTTAATAATATAATGACATTATTTAATATTTTACAATAACATTACATTATAATAGTTGACTTAAGTACTAGTTATGGCATAAAAATGTACAGTATTATTTTACATAATATTGCGATTTTTTTTTATGTAGTAAATAAATTTGATTTGATTTTTTGTATTGCTTATTGAATTATGAAGTGCGTTTTTTTCAGATGGACCTTTTTCGACAAAAAAAATATAATAATAATAAAAAAAAAAGTTTTAAATTTCAGTTTGATTGCACACAAAAGAAGTATAGAACATTAAAATTGAAAAAATAATAATAATAATTTGGGGTTAAAAATTGCCCCTTTTTTATAACAACAGTTGAAAATTTCCTGACAGAAATAAAAGAACTATTTTTCTATTTTAGTTGCAAATTTGCAAAGTTTTGAAAATGGTCCATATATTATTTAAATATTATGGAAATATTTTTGACTATATAATGAAATATAAATTCAATGCATATCTTACAAATGTATTAATTTTTTTTTTAGAAACATCAATTAAATGTGATCAGTACATGAATGAATTATATATTAATTATATTAATTAAATACATAAATTAGTTTTGTTTTGTGAATTATTATTGGATGAAGAATAACAATTTTTTTTTTTATAAAAATAAATTACGTTTTAAATGATTTTTTATAAGTAAATATGACACTTAAAATTAATAGTTTAGAAAAAGGAGTAATTTTAATTTGTTGCATAGTTTTGAAAGAAAAAAATAAGTACATGTTTCTGGTTCCCTTTTTCAATTCACATTTTTTACTTTTTTTTTATAACATTTTTTTTATTGCATTACAACATAATAATTAGTAAGGCAGATGAAGGTATTGTAAAAATTATTATTTTTAAGTTGTATAGCAATATTTTAAAACTGTTAAACAAATCAATAAATAGTTAAAAGAAATCGACTGTGCGTTAATTGATCGTTAAAAAGATTTGATGGAAAAAAAAAGCATATTAGTTTTTTTTTTTTTTTTTTTTTTTTTTTTTTTTTTTTTTTTTTTTTTTTTTTTTTTTTTTTTTTTTTTTGTGAATGGGAGATAGCAATGCGCTTACACTGATATAGGGATACCAATACCATGGTAGAGAGGAAATAATTTCTAACCAATGGTTAATAATTTTTTGGTCTGGGTTAGAAAATATTTTCTCTACCACACGGCAGTGTGTAACTCATTCTAATTACTCTCCCATTACACAAGTTTTATTAATCTATATCTATTAAATTTTTTATATCAAATCTTTTTATTTAAAATTTTAATACAATACCTATAAATACATCTATTATCTCTTTTTTAAAACACAAAAATTTTCTACAATGTTTCGAATTCAAAATAATATTATTGAATGAAATCATTAAATTTATTAAAAAATTAAGTATTCTGTACAATATAATATTAATATTTGACAAAAAAATGAAGAAAAAAATATAATTTTTTTTACACACTACACTAAAGAATGTCTAAAAAGTAATCGTGTTTTTAAAATGAAGAAAAAACAACTCATTTTTATATAAATCACAAGATAGGACCTATTGTATACATACATAATATTATATTTCTTATACTTCATAACCCTTCTGGAGCTTAACAAGCTGGGGAGAAAACTTGTAAAGTAGACAATCTGATTTACAATTTCTATTATAGACCTGGATTTTATGAAATCATGAATTTTAAAAGTTGCCTACTTTATCAATTTTTTAACCCCAGTTTGTGAGGGTATGATAAGGGACATTAATATGTGTATGTAGAGAATTTTAAAAGGAAAAGAGCGCAATCTAACAAATTTATGATTCTTGCGTCAAAAAGTGTCTGAAAGGGCAATTTAAGACCGATTAAAAGCATAAAAAATTACAGGAACTAATCATATATTGTAGTATAATGTTACGAAGTGCTACGCAGTGCTACGCAGTGCTAGAGTGCATACATTCGTGTTTAAGTCGACACCATGTTGGATAACATGGGCTGCACAAGAAAATAACTAATTTAATTTGCACATTTTAAAATTTTTCAGCAATATTATTGAGAGATGTAATAAAGGTTGAATTAGTATACGAGAAAAATAATAACTAAATATGAACTGATTTCCCAAAGAAAATAGACAATAGTGAAGTTTGTATCTTATGCTGAGCAATACTATTCATTGCTCCAGCATGGCATCGAAGAGCATTCAGAATGATGTCATGATATAGATCATGTGATCTGATTGTTTCCCTTATAATTTCCTTGCTTTTGATAGGCCGTTGTCATCACGCTACGCCACCTGCGAACGTATGCAACCCTTTCAGACCCTGCAGAGGAAGCCTAAATTATTGTTCACATATATAAAGTAAAAGTTGCGTGCGGACGAGAACAAGTGTATAATGTGATATGGCCGTAGAGGTGATAAACTAATAATGGAGCTTAGCGGTTTAGCGCGAGGGGAAATGCGGCGGAAACTAAGGGTTCCCTAATTTATACTTATGCGATTATTTAATTTATTTTTTTTCGTTGCGATTTTTGACAAAAACTACTCAACCGATTCCAAAGATATTTAAAAGAATTTTTTAAAACGATGACCTCCTGCTATTAATAAAGTTGATTTGATACATAACAACCCTCAAGAAGTATTTGGCAACCGTGTATCTGCATCACAAGCCAGGCAAACCACCATGAGAGATCATTCCCATTACGATGGTGCATCTGCTTCACCTCCTCCGCACGTTTACACCCCTTCCCCCTATTCGTGACATACAACAGAGCAACACGCGGCCGACAAGGCGCCAAATCAAGTGCCAAACTCCTTCGAGAAGTACTCAACCCCCTCCCTCCGAGACAACCACTGAGACTAGGTGTCAAGTGACACCTTGCACATCTGCAGATTATTCTCCTCCTTCACATCGAGATGAATTCAACATGCCCAGCTTGCTATACTGATGAACGACGAGGAATAATTTGGCTGGCTATCTCATAATCATAATTCATAACTATAGCGCGGAAAAATAGTCTTTAGATTATTATCAATATATATTGAGACTTTTTTAATCTTTTTTCCTAAAAATGTCCACGAATCACAATCAAAATTTAAAACAATAATATTTAGCAGATATTTTAGTCACCGTGCTTTTTTTTTTTTTTTTTTTTTTTTTTTTTATGTTTCTCTATTTCTAACAAAAATAACAGTGTCTCAGTCTTTTTATACATATATATATAATGGAACAACAAGGCCGATAATATAATTTTGTGTTTTAGACATTTAAACACCAATTATTATTATTATTTTTTTTTTTTTTGAGGCACTGTTTAAGAGACCCTTCAGCAAAGATAATTTCAAACAAGTTAAGCTAATAAAATTACTATTGAGGTATAAATTTTAAAGTCTATGATATCCGACTATTTTAACACGTTTGGAGGCTATTTTAAATTTTGGGACTATTTTGATGAAAAAAAAAGACTATTTTTCCGCTCATAACAGATTACTATTTTCCGCTCATAATAAAAATGAATCAACGACACGATTAAGATCAGCCTTAGGGCTCGAATAAGTTCAAACTCCTCTCGTGCACAAGCATCCCGTGAAAAATATCCCCGAGGATGGAGTTCATTTAGAAAACAATATTAATAAAATGAATTAAATTTTTTGAAATTTTATTATATTTTAAACAACAAAGAACTATGTGCGCAAATTTTAAAATTGTTGTATTTTAATGTTTTGATCATCGATATGATCAGTAATTATATTTAATGAAAAAAATTAATTTGTAAAATAATAATGAATTCTTATTGGTATTAAATTTATATTGAAAAGTTTTTTTTTTTTTTTATTATTATTAATTTTTTTTTAATAAATTGCATCAAATTTTAAAAAGAATGCAAACGAGTATGAATATAACAATTTTTACAATTTTTTTTATTTCTTTTGCAGTAATATAATTACTAATTAATATATTAATTAATTATTAATTCATTAATATTAAATGATATAATTAATTTGAACTCAGACTATAGCTAAATTAAAATCAGGATTATGAGTTGTGGTTTTATCTACATTTATTATTATTATTTTACTCAGGAGAGAAAGCCGATATTTTGATGGTATTATGCCTATTTATTGTACTTGTATAATGTGTTTTTAAAATAAAAACCTTTCTGGATCTGAAAAGTTACGTGCGTTGATACGCGACGCGTCTACGGATATTTTTTTTTTTTTTTTTTTTTTTTTGAAGCAATATGTAATTAAATGGAGCCGGTCACATTGCTTTTTTTTTTAAATTACATGTCGACGCATGCTACATTTACATTACATGTAAACAAAAATATTTAAAAAAAAAAAAAAAAAAAAAAAAAAAAAAAAAAGAAAGAAAGAAAGAAAAGAAAATCACATGCAAAAATAGGCGTTTTGACTCTCAATATTTAAATCCTTAAAAAAAAAAATAATAAAAAGAAAAAACGCTCTTTTCCTTGCTGGTCCTATCTAAAATGAGTACAAGATCAGTTTAAGTTTACACTCCCGTTGCAAGAGATCTTACATAATCTTGTTGTATCGCAGACGGCCTATGCTGTTGCGATTGCTGTGTCGATTCCTTACTCTCTGCTTCAGTAGTCAAACCTTGTATAGGAGATGATTGTTGCCAGTTAACAACATCTTGAGTATAAGGTGTAGAAACAGTTTGACCACTAAATGCCATTGGAGGAGGAGGACCAGCTAACATACCAAATTGTGCTTGAAATAATACATTCTGTATATGCCACTTCGCTAATACTAGTTGCTGAGGCTGTCTAATCTGTCTTAATTCTGATGCAACACATAATGCATATTTATCTATGGCATCTTGTGGACGTAAGGGTGGTAATAAACTAGGGGTAGGTCCAGTAGTACATACTATATTAGTAGGGGAGGGGAGTTGTTCAAGACAATCAGGTTTTCTCTTGATGGGGTCTACGACGACGTTCATCCCTTGTACGGTGGTTCGCACGGGGGTGAAACAGCAACTCTCGGGAGATACGGGACCACCTGCACAGTTTGAGCCACACTGACTGAATTCTCCGGCATTTCTACTTGTGTCTTCTTCAGGGTCGATATCTTCTAGGTCTGAGGACATGGTGGTGGTTTCAGGGGGTACCATGCCATTCTCGTGGCCCTGCAAAAATATCATGGGGAAGAAAAAAATATTAATTTTACTTATACACAGATATATTAGTGCAATTTTTTTGCTGTTTTTAGTTCTTAACTGTTTAAAAACTTTTTTATTATTATTTTTTTATTAATTATTATATTATTATTAATATAATAACAAATGCAGTTCTACCTTTTTTATGATTTTTTCACACGCATTATTAAATATTCTACATTATTAGTATTTTTTTTTTTTTTTTTTTTTTTTTTTTTACTATGCGAAAGATTAAATATAATAATGCAGATGATATTTTATTGCACATTCAAAAATAGGAAATTATCTGGAATCGGCTGATGTCATGCGATTTTCTAATAGTTCGAGTTTTTTATGGTTGTATAGCTTGTTTGTATCTCAAAATCTAAAAAAAAAAATAATAATAAATAAATAAATAAATCTAACCTTTATGATAGCATTTGAAAGTTAATAGTAACAGCTACCTATGGTAGAATTTTCAGAACCCGTGAACATCAGATAAGTGAGGAAATAATTATATTAATTATTGAAATTAACGAGGGGTCTTATGAGACTTAAAACTTTAAACAATCATAATGTAAAACCAAAATTTTTTTTCTTTCTTTTCTTTCTTTACAACATTATAATTATAGTCGAATCCCGCAGTTGCTGATTTACCGCCTTAATTAATTTTTGATAATCGCAATAATATGACAGGCAGTAATTTTTGCAAGCTATAAAGTTACTGCCTGTCACGTCATAATGTGATTTCCAAAAATTAATTAAAAATACTTAATGAAACTAAAATATTTTAGAAAATCTCAAATCAATCGATTCAGAATAATTTCAAAAAATTAATTAAAAAAAAAAATGCAACTTTTTTCTTCAAGTCTTGTTCACATTAATGAAGCTTTTTCTAATTGGAATATTAAGTGAACTCCATTAGTGCATGCTATTTTGATCAAATAATTCCAATTTGAAAAAGCTTATTGTGAATAAGGCATAAATTTGAGACAAAAAAATAAATATGAAAACGGCAAGTAATTTTTTTTTTTTTTTTTTTTTTTTTTTTTTTTTTCAAACACACAAATATACAAAGTCCAACCAAGGCATAGCCTTATCGGTTGGTTCATTTATTGTTACACAATCGTGTCTTATTATATTATATTACTACATATACATATTTTTTATTATATATATTTCAAAAGCAAATAAAGTACGTATTTACACAAAAACATTTTTTTTTTTTTTTTTTTTTTTTTTTTTTTTTTGTTCGTTCATTTAAGAGAAGTATTTTTATAATACAAGAAGCAAAAATTAATCATCATTAATCAATACAAACAGCAAAAAATTGTTCAACATTTTATAAATTATCAAGAAAGAATTTTTTCATATTAAATTTCGTTTCATTTTTATTTGCAAAACTTTTTAATTCTGATGGAATTTGATTCCATAATTTAGGAAGTAAAAATTTTTTTGTCCTTTCAGTGAATCTATTTACAATTTTTGGTACAAATAAAGGATTGGTCACTGCTGTTCTGGTACTATAAATATGAGTTCTCGGTATACCATGAGAATTTTCAAAATAATTTTCACAAATAAAAGAACATTTAAACATTTCTTCTATTGGCAATATCTTAAAGTACTTAAAATATTCAAGATCACTTTTTAGCTTATTTCCTTTTTTTAAAATTTTTAATATTCTTATTTGCATTTTTTTCAATTCCCATAATTTACCTGATTTAGTACAACCATAAGATAATAAACCGTATAATATATGTGGATGTACAAAAGAAAAATATAATTGTCTCATCGTCTGTTCATTCACATATGATCTTACTGTTTTTAATTTAAAAATTGCAGATCTCAATTTATTTAACAGTTGCATAATATGCAAATCCCAATCAAATGTTTGATCAATAATAGCTCCTAAGTAATTATAATTATTTACTTGTTCTACAAACTCACAATTACAATTTAAAGTAAAATTATGTAAACACTTATTAGTATGAGCTCTTAATTGAATATTTTGCATAGTATATGTATACTTATTAAAAATGTGCATAACTTTTGTTTTTTTCCTATTAATTAATATTTTCCTATCATGCGACCATTCCAAAACTGAATCAAAATCATTTTGTAACATTTTATTTGCAACTTCAAAGTTACTATGAGCCGCTATCATAAGTAAATCATCGGCAAACATTTTTGCTTTACAATATTTTAGTAAATTAAAAATTTTGTTAACATAAATTATAAAGAATTTAGCACTTAAGACCCCTCCTTGTATTATACCGCATTTTATTATTTTAATTTCACTTACAATATTTTTAATTTTGACAGCAACTTGTCTATTTTTTATAATATTCGCAATTAACATTAATGTTGGTCCTCGTATTCCAATTTCTTCTAAATCTTTTAACAATAAGTCATGGTCTATAGTGTCAAATGCTTTGGAATAATCAACAAATAAACAAAGAACATGATGCCCTTTTTCTAATTCTTCATTTATAAAATTGGAAACATCATATAGACATTTTGCTGTACCCTTTTTTTTTTGATAGGCATATTGATTTTTATTTATAATATTGAATTCTTCTAAATAATCAGACAATAATAATTCAATATGTTTTTGTATAAATTTATCAACAAAAGCAGATACAGCAACTGGTCTAAAATTATTATATAGTTTATGATCCCCACCTTTATAAATTGGCCTTATCAATGATAATTTTAGATTATCAGGATATACTGAGCTTTCAATACACATATTTGTTAATCTTATTAAATATTGAATTAATGATTCGCCACCAAATAAAATATCCTGAACACCTATATTATCATGACCTGGTCCTTTTTTCTTACTTAATAAATTAATAATATAAACTGCTCGTTTCTCATTTAATTTTGGTAGATACATTGATTGTAAATTACTATTAAATTTAAGCGAATTTTCACTTAATATTAAATTACAATTAATCTTTACATCTTCAATTGAATTTACAAAATGATTTACAAAATTATTAGCAATATCTTTGATAGAACTTACATCAGACATATATTTAATAATAATATTATCAATATTAAGATTTTCTTTCCCTAATATTTGATTAATAAAACACCAAGATTTTCTTATATCACCAGCAATTTCAACAAATTTAGAATGATAATAATTATTTTTTTCTTTATTTATTAAAAAATTTATTTTGTTTCTTAATTTTTTATATCTAATTCTATATTCAGGCATATGTAATGAGTTTTTAAATTTTTGAAAATATTTGTCTCTATCTTTCATAAGAAATTTTATTTCATCAGTACACCACACATTATTTAATCTTCTATTCTTGCTATTTAATAATTTTTCACTTTCAATTTATCACTTATATTTCGAAAAACTGTTACAATATGATTATATAATTCATTTGGACAATTAATATTATTACATATACTCCAATCATAATTACAAATCATATTTCTGAATTTTTTTAAATTTTAAATTTTTACTTTTTCATTACAATTATTATTAATTAAATTAGTACTCAATATACAACCAGTCATATAATGATCGTATAACGTATGAAACGTATG
>OX439133.1:31277902-31451649 GCA_949318235.1 Ecdyonurus torrentis | reverse complement strand
TATAATGATCGGTGATTTTACTTTTAATTATAAAACTATTATCAATTTCAAACAAATTATTTAATTTAACAAAAATATGATCAATACAAGTAGCTGAATAATTTCCTAGTATTGTACATTCCTCCCTTGTAACATCATTAACAATTTTTAGATAACCATATTTTGCCATTTTATTTTCATATTTTTGTACAATATTATCATTTTGATCTAACAAATTTAAATTTATATCACCTAAAATCACACAATTACTTTCATTATTTTTTAAAATACACTCTTTTAATTCTTTTATGAATAATTTATGTTAATGTGAATCAAGTTTCGGCACCGACAAAATCTCAGAACGAACGAAACTTGTAATCTACTAATAATTTGCATATACTATAATAATATTTTATATAATATATAAATAATTTATGTAACAAAAATTATGATTCGCGGAGCGAAGATTCAATAAATAGAAGGAAAAAGGAAAATTATATAAATACATGGATGATATTAGTTATATAAAAGGGAAACTAAATACAAATCAATACATTAAAAAGCAAGAAATATGCATAAAAATATAACAAAATGTACCATATTAAATTAATTAGCAAAATAATTAGCAACAGATTGAAAAATATATATTTATAATATGGGTATATATAAAAATAATTTTGATTCCCTTTTAGTATAATTATTATTCCCATAATAATGAGTTTAAAATGTCTAATACATAATGCATTTTGGTTTTAACGCTACCAAAATTAGAGTTTTTATTCGAGGTTGCTCAAAATCGGTCACAATGCTTAAAATTGCATACTAAATGCATATAATTTTTTCCAGAGTGATCTGAAGAGGGGTTGGTGCCAACTTTTTGAATCATAAGTAATATGGCTCATTGACATTTTTTTTTTAAAACTTTGTGCAGCAAAATAATTTTTCCCATTTAAAATAATGCTTCACAAAAATTTTCAGCATATAATTATAATAAAAAAAAAAAATTTAATATGTGAATGCATAGTAAGTTTATTTTAGAAGAAATATTATTGTAAAATTAATAATAATTGTAATATTAATAATATACTTTCATTAATTATTTAAAATAAAAATGTCAAAAATATCAAAAATATCAAAAATACTAAGGGTTTTAATAGCAATAAAAAAAATAAAAAGTTAAATATTGTATAAAATGTAAAACAAATACGAAAAAAAAAATGTTAATAATTAATAAGTCAAAAATTGAGTGTACACTCATACACTGACCTGCTGTTGAACTCTACGATGTTTACTTCTCGGTACAGTCACGTCCATCAAAAACATTAAAATCTCCTTACACCAAAGTTTCCTTGGTTTCTCAGGCAAAGGTTCACCTGGTTTTCCTCTAGAAGAACGGATATTTTCACTAAACTGACAACGAAGATTTGCCCATCGTTTCCGTACATCATCGACCGTAGTACCCGGTCGAATTTGATCCAGCTCTAAAGCCACTTCATCGTACAGTGCCTGTCAAAAAATACAACAAATTATAAAATATCTAAATTTACTATATATATATATATATATATAATATTATATGCACGTAGTTTAATTAATACTCAATATATGGCGCTGGCGCTACGTTTGTGTGTTATCTTTTTGCCAGTATCGTTTATGTAAATTTTATATATAGTTGCGTGGATGGATATAAATCATTAAAAATGTTTTATAAAATATCAAAGGTAAAGCAAAAAAAAAAAAAAAAAAAAAAAAAGTTAAATTGCAATTATAAATGTTAATTATAAATTCACGCACTCCTTTGATATAAAAAAAAAATTCATATACGGTAGTAAAAATTAATACTATATGCGTATTATATTTTTTATACGGTATAATACTACATATAGTATTATAATAGATTTATACTATTGTACTGCAAATCAACTGAAGTTTTTTTTTTTATTATTCAGAATTTGAATTAGGCCTTTTTTTATATACTGTAGCTAGGTTCAGAACTTTATATAATTTATGGATTATTTATTTATTCAGTAACACACAGTATAATAAATCATATAAAAGAGAGAGAGAGAGAGAGAGAGAGAGAGAGAGAGAGAGAGACGATTTTAATATTTTTCACTATTAATATTTTTTTAGAATTTTCTCTTTTATTTATTTTAAACCATAATTTTACTATATTATTATGTTATAGAATAAAGAATTTTAAACTATGTAACTGTATAATTGAAGTTTCAAAATTTTGATCAGTTTTTAGTTGGTGATTTTCAAGTTTTTTTTTTATCGCATATAAAAAATAATAATCTAATTAAAAATAACACGAGATTGAAAACAGAAAAGTGCGATATATTTTACAAAATTCAAACTCACCAATTTTCATTTCAAATCTTTATTTATTAACAAAATATTTTAATTATTTTTATCATATTAATATTAAAATAATTAAAATATTGCTCCTGAAAAAAAAAAAAAAAAAAAAAAAAAAGTTTACACTTGGATGACACTTGGAATACACTTAGAATGTAAAAGGATCATAATATTGAATATCTTACGTTTCAACTGTGTTTCATGTGCATTCCAAGTGGGTTCATCCGGGATGTTTTATTTTTATTATTATTAACAAAAAAAATTGTGGAAATAGAAATATTAATGTATTACAAAATTAAGTAGTACGTACATATACTAAAATTTTAAATATTATTCAATTAAAAAACTAAAAAAACTGCAAATTTATTTAATTGATATTCGAACCATCCGACAAGATCCAAGTGGCTGGATGAAAAATGTATACATATACGCAATGTAACGTAGAATTTTAAATAAATAAAAATATTTTGTACGTATAATTATATATTATTTTAATTATCTCCAATTTCATGCGCGCTATATGCATATAATATGCTGAAGATAAAAATTAGTTTTAAATCTTTGAACACTTAACGGGTCCATACCAGCGATTAAATGGCCTCAAATTTTGTACTGTATTCATATGTAATAATATACAGTAATGTATTATGTTATAATTATACAGTACATATTTAAGTATCAGCAAAAATGAAGAAACATCCTATATGTAAATCCACATAAAAAAGTTTGAATGAAAAAGTTGAAATATGTCCCACAGTAAAGTGTGTATATGCAGTATATGCGTGGTGCATAGTATATTTAATTACATACATATTGCATATTATAAAACAAACACTTCTCTGTATACACAAAAGCAACAGAGTATATATTATTATTTATAGTGTATTTACAAAAGAAATGAAAAATATGAAAAACAATTAATTTATTACGATTATTAATAAAAATTTTATTGAATTAATTTTTTTTTATAATATACTGCATATTTATATTTTATGTGTATAGACTGGTTGCACTCATATTTAAGAGCCGCCATTTTGCTGGTCAGGAATACATAGGCCAGCATAGGAAAAACGTCATTTTTATTTTTTTAATAGCAAAGGAAGCTTCAAACCTCAATCAAAGACTTATTTCTAGCTTCTAATAAGCTCGGAGAATATGAGAAAAATTCGTTCAGTTGAAATAAACTCTTTTTATGTGAAAAATTAGGAGAAATGATGTTTCCCCTATGCTGGACAATGCATCAGGCACCACAAACATGGCGACAAAGCGCAAGGATGTGAAAGGGGTCTATATATTTTTAATTTTTTTTTTAATTTTTTTTTTTTTTTTTTTTTTGTCTTTTTTTATCAGTGGAAGTTATCGGTTTAAAAAAAATGATTAAAAATGACTAGTTACGCCATATTATGACTTAACACGTAAAGGTTTGTCTAGTATTTCTCATTTAAATTTCTCCGAAATCGGTTGGAGTATAGTTTTCTCAAAAATCGCAAAAAAAAAAAAAAAAAAAAAAGTGTTTTTCCCCATAAGCGTAATGTTAAATTCGGGGACCCGAGAGCTTTCCCCGCGTCTCCCCGCGCGCTAAACCGATAACCTCCAATGAAATATTTACATAAAAATTAATTACGCATGTAATTAATTCATTAAGCAAAACTTTTGATCATATATATATTCTACAATAATACATACTCTATAACGCATAAATTATTGTTATAATTTTATAAATTTATAATAATAATAAAAATATACAAAACAACATATTAGCTCAAAGGTGCGCATGTAAAAACTTACCTGTTTCTTTTGTGTATTTCTATAATCTGGATGTCTAATATCCCACAAACACGTTCTATCTCTCACTTTTGTTATTAACATTTCCTGATGATATCGGTCCCATCGAGGTACAGACATTTTTGGGGGTTTCATATAGGAAGTTTTGTTACGCTTTTTACCACACGAGAAATAAATTTCAAATATTTCGAGCTTTCGCTCTTTCACTTCACTTTAATTTAAATTTTCTCTCTTTCTCTCTTCTCTTCTCTCGTTTTAAAGACAGACATCTTGAACTTTTTCACATCAGTAAAATCAATTTTATAAAACACTATAAAAGTAGCTTAATTATAAATAAATAATTAGTTTTATTTATAATTATATATTCTTAATAATATATTATTTTCAATAAACAAACCTTTTTTATATTAATTTCACTTAAATAAGAAAATTTTCTCTGTTTTAAAAGACTCGTACACGAGAAAGAGATTTTAACAACATGGATTCTCAACTTCTCTGTGTGAAAATTTTCTCAAAATAAATTAGAATTCAGCATGCAAGTGCCATCTGTTATCATAATTTAGAACTTTATTTTTTTTTTTCGATTAGTGCTGCTCTCTATATATAGCAAAAAGGAAGTAAATAAAAATGAGATATCCTGAAACTTATGCAAACTGCTTGTCAGATATGCACGAAAAGTTGCCTAAATGTTAGGCTATATATTATCTACGACCATGTTAAACATTATTATTATTAAACATTAAACAGTGAGTCAAAAATTTGTTCATAAATCTAAATAATCCAATAGAAATCTACACATAAATAAAACTTAAAATAAAAATGAGAAATTATTTTAGGGCAATGAGGAAGACTTTAACAAAAAATCAATGGTTATTTTATTGCATATTCTAAAAAATCTAAAAATAGTATGTACACTGATCTGAATCGATAAATAGTTGAATTTGTAATTATTTAATACATTATATTTTTATTAAATTTTTGAAAGTCACAAAATCACGTCACGAGCTTCAATATTTTTTTATGCCCACATTTATAATTATTAATTTTGGAAATTTGAAAATTAATTCGAAAATACTTAATGAACTCAAAAAATAAAAATTTGCACATCAATCAATTCAGTCCTTTTCTTCTTATTATTATTTTTAGAATATTAAATGAAACTACCCTCTATTATTTTTTTCTCATTGAATTTTAAAAACACGCAAAAGTGAAGTTATCATACCCCCCCCCCCCAATTAGTCCAACACACAAAGAAATATATCTTCTTTGAACAATGAAAAATTCTTCTTCTTCTTTCCCCCCCCCCCCCTTCTTTTCCCAACTCTCAATAAAAATACTAAATGCAATGGTCTTAAAGTAAAGTCTTTTTCTTTAATGAATTTCAATGTGTAGTTAAAATTCATTAAAAGATATACAAGTATAAATAATAATGCAATACAATGTAAATTTTTCTAAAGATTTTTTATTTTTTTTTATTTTTGTGTACATAATTTGATAACATTTTTAAATATAATTTTAATGAATAAAATTAAAATATGAACTATAAACTACAATAAATTTTTATTAACTTTTTAATATATTACTTGAATGAGATAAAAACGTTCAATGTTAAAGATATTTTTAGTAAAATTGGAATGGAAGAACTTTGGAGATCAGAAAGTAATATTATTTTATTTTTATATAGTTCAAGAAACTGCAAAAATATTTTTTATTATTATAGCATTTTGTTTTGAAGAGAAGTTGTGTAATCTCCAAGTTGGGATTTTGTTCAAGATTTTTTTTTATACAGAAATGAGTGTACATTTTTATAAGAATAAAGTATGAAATTTAAAGATTTTTATTTAATTTTAGTTTTAAAAATGTGATAATATTAAATAAATATTTTTATAGCATAATATTTAACAATTTAGATGAAAATATATTTGTTTTATATCTTTAAAATAGAAAGAAGAAAAATGATGACATTATTATTCCTTTTTTTTTTCAAAATGAATTAAAGGAATAGACCAGAAGAAAACATCACAAAACACTTTAAGTTAGCATAAAATTTTGATTATGCAACAATTTTTGCCTGTTTCGGACGTCAAAAATAGGAATAGTTACTTATATACTTTACCGTATTTTCACGTCATCTTGTGGGGCTATACATTTATATTCTGGTAAAAATTGTCGTCAGTTTTGGAGATCCCATTTTGTGTTTAATCATTAAAAAAAGCATTCTGTTTCATGTGGTCTATGCCTTTAAAATTACAATTTATTTGAAACCAAAAACCATTAATAGATTGAAATTTTAATATATTTTATTATGTTTCTTTTAGATGAAATAATTGATATTTATGTTATTATACTATATATACGTGTAAAAATTTATAATTATTTACAATATTTTGCTGCTTGCAATTTGTGTCAAAAGCATATTTATAATAGTGCATATTATTATGAATGTAATTTTTATTGCAGTTTCTTTATTTATATTTTATTTAAAGTTTAATTATTCTATATTAAAGCTAAAGTATTTTTTTATACAAGCTTATTTTTTTCCCAAGATTAATTAAGAACAAAAAAATCACAAAAATTACATGTGAGATTTTTTATACTGCTAAATTTAAAATAAGTTATTATTACATGCACATGTACAGTTCATTTTTAAAGATCATATTTTATATTAGACGCAGTTGCAAAACCCATTAAAAAAAATTAAAAATAAAAATGATGCATTCATAAAACAGGATTTTTATTTTAAATATGATTAGTATATAATTTTTTTTTATATAAACCTTAAAGAAAAGCAAATTTTTAACTTGTAAAATAAATCATAATAATGAAAAAAAAAAAAAAAAAAAAAAAAAAAAACCATTTTTCTATGCACAAAAAAAGTAGTATTTCTTGCGAAAAATTTTGTTTAAGAAATTATTTTAATTTAATTTTTCAACGATGGGTATTTGCATTTTTTTACCATTAAATAAAATTATATTTACAATTATTGATTTCTTCATAAATATGTATAATATGATAATTATTGCATTCATTTCTTATTTAGATTAAAAAAATTAAAATTTACAATACTTTACAATACTGTTAACATTAATATTTTCCTTAAGAAAAAAGTATTTTCTATATTTAAATGCAAACCAAAAGTAATTACAAAATATAAATATTTACATCAAAATTATCACTCAATTATTTTTTCCATTTTAATTGTATTTTCGGAGCTAAAAAATTGTGATTTTAAGTTATAATTTTGAAGTAATTATTATATTCATACATAAAAAAAAGGTTAAATTATTGTATTTTTAAATAAAAATAACTCACGCATTTCTAATACTTTTTTTTTAATATGATTTTTTTTTCTAAACATAAATAATTGAACTTTTGGTCCCCGGACCAACGTTAATATTTTAATAATAATATTTATATAGACACATATATTAACTATAATTAATTATTTTTATTATTGCTATCATACATCTACAAACATGTATGTATATTTATATGTATTGCAGTTTATTATTATTTTTGTAAGTATTAATAATATTATAATATTAATTAAAATTAATTATTATTTTAATATATAAACAATATGTATTTTTTTTAAATATAATATTATAATTTTTTTTTATTGACACGAGTTATTAATAAATTACATAATCTTTATTTAAATTTAAATAAATTTATAATATTTATTTTTTAAATAAAATTATTAAAAATAGTTATAAATTTATATAACTGTTCAATATTTAAAACGCATCTATGAGATTGCAATTTATTTCAAAACGTCATACCTGAATATTTTTAAAGGAGATTATATTATAAACGTTTGTAATGGGAAGAGTACTTAATTTTAAACAAAGAAATATATTAATAAATTTCATTAAATAATTAAAGAAGATTATAAAAAAATTATCAAGAAAAAATTATTTCTTATTTAAATTGAAATAAAATATTTTTGCAATACATATAAATACACAGATTTACGTGTGTGTGTGTTTTTTTACATCAAAATTTAAATATATAAAAAAAGAACAACACAAAAAACACCAATTTCATTTGTGAAAAAATACAACACCAAACTAATTAGGCCATTTCTTACATTTTTTTTTTCTTTTTAAATATCAAAATCACTCTTTTTCTATTATTTAATATTATTTCTATAATATTTTATTCTTTGTGTACTGATTTCATGTAATTGAGAAAAAATATCATAAATTTTTGGAAATAAAATAAAACTATCCAATTTTTTAAATTAAGAGAATACTGTAAAATAAGAGCAGAATGTCTGGTAATTTGTGGAACTGCGCCAGGCATTAAAAAAAAAGTGTCCCGTAAAATCATATACGACAAAACGTTGGCTTTGAATTTAAGGAGCATTGCAAGCAATTATATATATATATATATATATATATATATATATATATATATATATATATATATATTTTAAGTTACGATAAAAGAAGATAAATATCATCTGGTAATATTTTAGCCATAGTCTTTTTATTATACACGTTATGAACAGGCTATTGTGAAAATTATCCAGTTTCAAATGAACTAAAAATATTGACACTATTCGCAAAAATCTGATAAAATTCACTTAATTAATGAAAAATTAGGTTTCAACACAGAATATAATGTGCATGACAAAGATTATTTAAGGACCAATAATAATAAAATTTAATAATCATATTTATAAATACTGTACATAAACGAATTTTAGTGGCCCTAATTAAAAAGTTAATCTGCATTTATATAATATTGATAGAAGAAGAAAAAAGTAATAGTTATGTTTAAAATCATAATATCATACTTAAAGTTTTAATCATGTATTAATTACCTAGCTCAATTATAATTAACTTTATAATTAAAAGTGAAAAATAAATGTAACAATTTAAAACTTAAACAATTAATATAATATAAATACATTATGCGAAATGCAAGCTTCAATTATAAAACAACAAATATTAATAATGAATTAAAATAAGAACCAAATTACTCTTTAAATGATATTTTTCATAATTACTTTCAACAGTACACATATTTTTTTATATCCGTAATGAGTCACTATTATTGAGTCACACATTATATAATATAGTATAATATATATTTGCGAGGCTAAATAAGAGTAAAGAGTATAAATTGATGTAATAATAAATTTAATTGTGAAATATGTAAATTGTTATATATGAATATAGAGATTAATATAAATATAAGATAGAATGGTGTATAATATAAGAATTGTTGTATAGTTTTAAAGGCATGCATTTTGTGTTTTTTTAAGTGCTGGTCAAGTATTTGTTTGTTTATATTTTATAGTGAAATTTACTATATTTTTACTAGATTTAATTACAACTATTGTTTGTTTTTTTATATATTTTGTAATATATTATACTTTCGATGATGAATTATAATAAAATTAACTTTTCTCGAACATGTCTGTTTTAAATATGAAGATTTTTTTTTTCTTTTTTACTTTTCAATATAATTTTTTTTATTATTATTAATGTAATGATTTAGATTTTTTTTTTATAAGTGTTAAAAAATCTCCATAAATGATCAATTTTGATTTGATAGAATGTAACACGAAGCAATATTTGCATTGGGTGATTATAAATTTGATTGCAATGAGTTTTAATAAAAAGTGTATTTAAGTAGTCACACTAAAAATATTGAATGGAACTTATCGGTTTAGTGCGTGGCAAAATGTGGGGGAAGCTAAGGGTCCTCTAATTTAACATTACGCTTATGAGGATTTTTTTAAATTTATGTATTTTTGAGAAAACAATTGTAACGATTCCGGAGAATTTTAAATGAGAAATACTTGTCATACTTTTATGTGTTTTAAGACATACGGAATTTGTAAAGAATTTTTTAAACCAATAACCTCCATCGTGTGGACAAGACTTCACGATTTTTTCTTCGCAAATTCAGTTTTTATTACTTAATATTAATATGAAATATTATGCACGAATTGTATTAATATTTGTTTTTAAGATTTTCTTCATTGGCACATTGTTTAATAAAAGTTTCTTATAAATAATATAGGTTATTTAAAAAGGATTATACAACTATTAATTAACAAGCAATTTTTTAATCAACTACTATCAGTTTTATTTGAAACTAATGTAAATTTAAAAACATAATCTTTACTTTTGTATTTAGATATAATTTTTATTTTAATTTCAAAATAGCAAATTAATTTCTAGCATTATTATTTACAAAAAATATATAAATTAAATTAATATACTTTATAAACTTTACATGAAAAATTAATTAACATGAAAAGTGACATTAATACCAAATGAATTCTTTACAATGCATGAGTATGTAATGAAATAGTGATAGTGGGAAATGAAACTTTGATAAGTTAAAAGATACAGTAAAAAGAAGATATATAATATATCAAGCAGGGCTAGTTTTGCAAGTTCTGAACTGCGAAATTAAAACTAAATAGTATATTAAAGTACTAAACACTTTTGACTGTAGATTTAATAGGTTGTTGAATATAGATTACATGCAAAGAAAAAAGTTATTACATAATTTGAATATTGCATCAGGTGCACAGGTCTTAATGAAGATGTCACCAAATAAATATGATGCACAGTGTGATTGGACATTGCAATGAAGTTTATTAAACAATGAAAATATTGCTCTGTTGAACTTTTTTGGAGATTTCTTTATAATCAAATTTGTTATCCAATCCAATGAATATATTGCATTTCATGAAAAAGCCTCAAAGGAAATTGCATTCAATTAATTAATTAAACAACGCTGTGTGAAAATTCCATATAGTGAAATTCGTATGTTATTAAATTCATCAATGAATTTCATTTGAAGAGGCTTTAATAAAAATAATTTGTCTTTACTTTATACATTGAAAAGATTTCACAGCGTGAAAACGCCTTCATTACAGAGATAACATGTAATTAAAATTATTATACAGGTAATTTATTGCAACAACTTAAACATCCTTCATAGAGATGTCATATAATCAAATTTATGATCCATTGAATAGATTGTACAGTGTGAAAGCGCCTTCATGATAAAAGTAGTGTAATATAATGTACAAATTTATTAGAGATAGATATTTTTAAAAATCATGATACTATTTCCATACTTTATAATATATAATTCTTATGTAGTAATCTATAATTGAATTAGTGTAAATATATTTCATTGCATTTTGAAGAGATTTTATATATAATAGTATTTTTTTTCTATAGTGACTACAGCTAATTAGATGAATTTATTAAATATAATGAAGTCAATTTATAATATTTTTATCAATTTTTTCCTAATGAATATGTTATTAGTATAATAGAATTTTTTTTTCAAAATGTTATACAATAATTTTAACATTATTTTAAATAATAAAAAAGAGATACATATAAAAAAAAAGGAGGTGGAAAATTTGCAGCATAATTGACTACTTTCATACGAAACATTTAGATTTTTGAAACCTCGGTTATTTAATAAAATTTAGAATGATAAAAATAATATAAGCAACTTGTTGAGTATGTTTAAAACGAAGAAAATTTTCGGATGTTTTTATACAAGCAAGAGTTTGGTTTCTCTACTTTCTCTAATATATAGCGCTTTGACGTCATTCTTGAGCAGTAAATTGCATTATTATATATATATATATATATATATATATATATATATATATATATATATATATATATATATATATATATATATATATTATAGTTTTTCTCATGTACATTTACATACTTTCGTTATTTTACATAAGCTAAAATGAGTAGTAAATAAAGTCAATTGAGGTTATCGGTCTAAAGAATTCTTAAAAAATTGCTATGGCTTAAAACATGTAAAAGTATGTCTGCTACTTTTTAAATAAATTTTCCAAAAACCGGTGGAGTATAGTTTTCTCAAAAATCGCTAAAAAAAAAAAAAAAAAAAAAAAAAAAAAGCTTAACGTTAAGTTAGGGGACACTTTTAGCTATAAACCTATTAGGGTTCCCTAACTTAACATTACGCTTATAGTATGTTTTTTAAACTACTCCACTGATTCCAGAGAAATTTAAATGAGAAATAAACACATATTTTTACGTGTTTAAGACAAATATTTTTTTAAACTGATAACCTCGAAAAACAGCAAATTCTTTACATGAAAAATTAATTATTGCGTGATTTATGCTGAAAACTATATTTATCTGCTGATGTATGTATAGATCTTGGAACATGTTTTTCACCACATCATCATAAATATACTTTAAGAAGCGCGATTTAACTAACCAATAACTAACTTTCTGTAACCCATCACGTACTGAAAATAAAGACAATATTAAGTACAATGAATTTGACCATCAACTATTAAAAATTCAATTAGGTAATATAATTTATAAACGTAAATAATAAATATATTTCTATCGTTTAAAATTTGTTACAAATTATTGTATTTTTATTTTACATTTATTTAAAATAAATATTAAAATAAATAAAACTAAAAAACAAATTAAGTTTTTAATAGTTAATATTTTTATAATAATAATGAGCGCGTATTTAAAACTATTATGTAAAAATGAAAGACTTATTTTTTTATTTTAAAATTAAACAAAACGTATATGGACGTAATAATTTCATTTGAAATTTTCTTTGTGATTATTTATTTATGCTTTAAAATTCTTAATATCTTAATTAAATTTTAAATATCTTTAGTATTTTCTATTTTATTGTAGAAAATAAAAAATAATTAAATGAGTTTAGTATCAGTGTAAAAGTGCAAATAAGTAACAGAAAAAAGAAATATTTTCAAATTAGAGTCTGGCACAAATTTTTTTTAAATTCTAATTCTTTTCTAATTAAAAAAAAAAGGAAAGAACAAAGAAAGAAAATAAAGCTAATAAGGACACATTCGACTTTAAAACTAATTTCCTATTGCAAAATTTGGCATTGAATTAGAAAATAAATAACACTTTCAAAAAAAATAAATAAATAAAAAAGTGTGTTGATGCGAAAACGCATAATATACTATACTATGCTATACTGCATAGCATAATAGTTAAGATGTTCAGCATAATTACTAATGTTATTACAAAATAACAACATTTATGCTCTACAGTATAGTTCAGTACAACATAAATTGCGTAACTTATTTTTCCCGTGTATTTATGCGTTCAAATTGATTTAAAAAAATTTTAATGTAATCATTTATCAAATAACATTTACAGTATATTTTTAAAAATTATGCCAAAACTTTTTTTTTTTTTTAATTTTTTTACATATTTCTTTTTTCTCTCATACTAATAACTAAAAAGTGCGTAACATAGCGCTCAAACTATACTAACTACTATATACCAATAATAATATAGTTATAGTACAATACAAAATCACAATGAAATTATCCGACGAGTATCATGCAATAATAATTTATAATATAATATTGATGTATGTATATTTTGTTGTTTGTTGTTTTCTCTTCTATTGTTGCATCACAATACAGTGTCGAGTTGTTCTAATGACTTTAGAATATTTTCATCTCTTGAGCACCACTCCACCAACTCGTCTATTGTTACTACACCATCCTTGTTTGTGTCGATTTGCTGAAAATATTACAAATTTTTATTAGTTTTCATTTTAAAGTTCGCAAGATTTTTTTTAAGTACATTATTATTTATTTATTTAATTACATTGTTGCATATGAAAATATTACTTATTCGGATCACCCTTAAAACATAAATTGATGAAATGAGATTATCCTACATCCTACATCCTCCTCATATCCTCATATCCTCATATCCTCCTCATATCCTCCTCATATCCTTAAGATAGGAACCAGTTTAAATTATGTTTAAAAAAAAAAAAAATTTAAAAACATTTTTATTACATAAACAGTGTTTTTCAGTCTATGAGTTTATTAACGACTCAGATAAGTAGTCATTTAAAGTAAATTGTCTTTGTTTATTTTTAAATTGTGTAATTGTTTGTGTATGTTTGAATATCATTTCTCATTGTTTTTGTGTTTTATTTTTAAGCAAAAACCTGGACTGATGCATATTTTTATGTATTGTGTGTGTAGGATAAAACAAATGTATAAAGAATTTTTGAATTTTGAAATTAATATGTTAAAACCTGTGACCTTTCTGAACTCTCATAAAACGTGGTTAAAAAGTGCAAATTATAGTGTGTATGCGCATGACGTCATATTTAATGCGCTTAGACGCTATACTGGATAAATGAATAACATTGCTCAGCATAGGGCAAACTTCATTTTTGGCTATTTTTTTTTTTGTAACTGTAAATTTTCTGTCATACTTGAGATACAAATTAAACCTGCTCTCAAAAACATAGCTTTTTAGTATTTTTTTAAGGGTGTATCCGCTTGACCATGACATCATAGTTAATGCACCTGGAGGCCATATTGGAATAGTTAATAACATTGCTGAGCATAGGACAAACTTTTAGTTTAACGCAATTACTTCATGAGAAATAGGTTAATTTTTTGTTGTTGTTATTTTTCTCACATACTTTAGACACTAATTTACAGCATCAATGCTCTCAAAAATAATGTAAAAATATTCCAAATTCTTTATTCATTTCTTTCATTCAACACACATAACACAATTAAATGCTTTAGTTTAGGTTATTGCATAAATGACAATGTACAAATTATTGTCAGTACCATTTACACATACAATATATATATATATATATATATATATATATATATATATATATATATATATATATATATATATATATATATATATATATATATATATATATATATATATATATATATTGTACAAAAATTACAATTTGTATTTAAATTGTGTCTTCATTCATACATTCATTAATCGAGTAATACTGCTTATTTAATAGGAAAAATTTGTTCTTTTTTAAATGCTGCTAAATTATTTTGTTTTCTACTAAGTGCTACTAAATTATTGTAATGTTTTTAAACTGGAAAAATGAGTTATTTTCCTATGCCGCCCATATTATTTAGTGATCCAACATGGCGTCGACATGCATAGACCCTATACTAGCAAAATGAGTATTTTTTCTATGCGGGCCATGTTATTGAGTGATCCAACATGGCGTTGACATGAATGCATACACCCTATATATTATTATGAAGTATACAGTACAGATATGTTCAGTGTAAAATAATGAGAGATATAAGGCGACCTTGCTTATAGTCAAGTACTTCATATACTGCGAAGTACTGCTATATGTATAACATCAAGCTTTTCACTAATTAGAACCCTTAGTCGCTTGTGACCCGCTTTAACAACCACTAACGAAACAATCCAAATCTCATCAACATTTTTAAAGTAGACATATTAATGTTACTTTAATTCATATTTACCGACATAGTTTCAATCTTTTTTTAACATTCTATTTTTTTTCTTTTGCAATGAAAAAATGGACGCAGCTACTTGTTAAGAAAAAAAATAAATTAATTTCATTTTTATTTAAAAAAAAAAAAAAATCAAATTTCTCTGCCGAAAATAATATAGTCTGAATAGACCATTTGCAATGAAATGCTTTTAATTGTTGCAAAGTGTAAGTGTAAATGAATGTTCCATATATAATATGGAAATGCATTAAGAATATTTCAAATTATTTTAAATTGTTCGTAAATTGCAAGTGGTCCATTGGCATTACTGATTCAATCCCTTATTCTCCTCATTTTATATTTATTTTGTGTACTTATTTTTATTAGTGGTTTTCACTTTTTTTTTATATATATATTTTTTTCAGCTCTTCTTTTACTGGGCATTGTAACAATACAAATTCATTGTCAATTTTTTTTTTTTTTTTTTTTTTTTTTTAATGTTTGCTTTTTATTACGAAAAACCTTTTTGGGAATCAGAAATCCCTACATTGAAGAAAAATAAATTCAATTGATAAAAATAAATAACTTAATCTTATTATTATATGCCAGATCGATACAGAAAAATTTATGCTTTTTCCAAGTCCATAAATTTCGATTATTTTCGCCAAAATGAATTCTCTATTATTTTCCCTATAAATCACATACTAATTTACATTTGTAAAGTAAGACTGAGAATTAATTTATCATATATATATATATATATATTATTATTATTTTTAATGCATTCTTATCTTAATTACTGAAAATAACCTGGATTCACTCTCATATATCGTCGAGTGCAAGTCGATGATATTATATGCAGAGAATATATCACTCTGAGATGTAGTAGTTACTGTTGAAATAATATTGAAAATTTGTTATTATTTATAAATATTTATTATAATTATTTATCTAACATTTATGTTTTAGTCCCTAAATTGTTTAAATTATGTAAGATAAAAAATTAAACATTAAATTAAATTTTTAAAAAATAAATTAATATTTATTATAATATAATAATTATGTTGTAATATGTTATAAAAATATGTTTAATTTGCATTGTGTATAAAATTATTTATTTTACAAACAAAAATACAGTGAATAACTCTATTTCACTTTTTTATATTTTATTGTTATACTAATAACACGCGTAAATTGAAATTACAAAATATTAAATAAAAAGCTAAATTTTAGTAACTGAATCTCAACACTGCTAAAATAGTTTTAATGAGGAATTTTTGCAGCCTCTAGTCAAATCTGTTACTTTTTTTTTTCATTGTTACATTACTTTATAATTTATTTAAATTAAGTTAGGTACACACAAAAAACAAGCAAACAAATGTTTACTCACAAAATAAAGCACAATATATTAATTAGAGAATATATGCTTCGATTCTACTTCAAAGCATGAAGTGAGTATTTTCACCAAATATTCAATAGTGTAGAGGCTATAGTCCTATATATATATATATATATATATATATATATATATATATATATATATATATATATATATATATATATATATATATATATATATGTATATGTATATGTATATATATATATATATATATATATATATATATATATATATATATATATATATATATATATATATATATATATATATATATATATATATATATATATATATATATATATATATATATATATATATATATATTATATTGTGTTACTTGCATCGACACTAGAGAATTCTTTAATCGACACTATAGTATTATGAATATAGTCTCTATGTCTGATAGAGAATTTTCGGTTCTGCCTGAGCGTACAGGTAGGACCTTTTATCCGAGAACCTTTCTTTCTATATATAAATAAGTACATATACAAAAGGTACATGGTTTCTCCGTAACATTTAGAACTAACTAATCAAAATTAAAAATTATCAATAAAATTATTTAAAATAATTGTTACGTTCTATGTTAATGTTACTAACAAAAATTGTAACTGACTAATGTGAAACAGTTGGGTTAAATTGAGAGGTTGGATGCCTGATTTCGCCCAATAAAAGCCGTTAATTATTAATGTACCTTCTGCCACATTTCAGTATTGGTAAGGAAATGAGTGAACATTTTAAAATCTTAATCTCTAGTATTTAACTTTGGTAAATTTTAAATACTGTGCATACATTATTCTATAGAATTCGCGTTTCAATCAATTTAAGACAATGTCCTTTTTTGGAAAAAGAATTAAAAATACCAACTTAATTGTTAAATCTTCCTCGAGGAATGACAATTTTCTGTTTATTTTAAATTTCTTTAAGATACTTACATGGAAAATTTTATCGACATGATCCTTGGCCGAAGTAGTTTCAACTTGCGGTGTTGTAGATCTCCCCAACATATCATATATGGAATTGACGACGTCCAACATCTCTGCTTGAGTGATTAATCCATCACCGTTCAAGTCATACAAGCCGAATATCCATTGAAGTTTCTCTTGTACACTGCCACGTGATACCTTTGAGAGAATGCCGAGGAAATCCTGGAAACATAGAGATTTGTTATTAGAGATACTCGAACGTGAAGTCAAATTTACAATACAAGAATTGCTGAAACCAATCCTTAGTTTGTTACTAAAATTGTGAATAGATTCACTGACAGATAAAAAAACAATTATTGCCTAAACTATGGAATCAATTTCCATTTAAATTTGTTCCTTCATTAGTAAAACTAATCAAGGAATAACTGTTTAAAGGCTGACTATAAGTGATTTTGGTCACATCCACTTCCATATCTACTAACTACGCATGCGCAGTACGTCGAAACGGATGTCAGCAAAATCGCTGTCAGCCTCATAAAATTCATTTTAAGAAGTTTCGGAAAATACGCATAAATGATCGGGATAATTTTAATAATATAGCATTTAAAAAATGTTTAGAAAAAATGTATTTGTAAATTTAATATATATTTATTTATTTATTTATTATTATTTTTTTTTTTTGCATTTATAAAATACTTATAAAAAATACAGAAAATTAATATTTTTTTGGAATATATATCAAAATTATTAATTTAAATTTTTATTTTTATTTAAAACACTTCCTTCCTATTTATGAATCTACGGAAATAAATTAGTATTAATATACGCCATCTAACACTTACTAGATTCTTCTCTTAAAGTATGATTATGGTGCTAATGTGTATGATAGAGTACTCTCTAGTGTATGAGTGAATTAAAACAATGTATTTTCTTTCAATGATACAGAACCAATATAGAAATAAAACAAAAGTAGTAGCAAAATACAGTAGAGGTCATTGTACTCTAGTGTATTAGTGAATTAAAGCAATGTATTTTCTTTCAATGAAACAGAAGCAATATATATAGAAATATAACAAAAGTAGTAGCAAAATACAGTAGAGGTCATTGTACAACATTTTGAATACCTAATATTTTAAACTTTTCTCTTCCACATACAAGTTAGCCTGATTACTAATTATAGACAAGGAATACAAATTTTTTACAGATTCATAAATGATAAAATCTGGATAAAATTTATAATAATAATCAAATAGTATTATTATAAATTTTTTCATAATAATAATAATTTTTTTTTCAAAATTTACAAAAAAATTATATTAATTGTTGATAAAAATAAAATAAATAATATGAAATAAAATTTTTTATTTAATTTTAATATTTATTAACTTTTTAATTTTTATTTATATTTTCTACCTATCAAGCATTGATATTGTGGTGCTAGAACTAATAACTCTCACAAACGAAAAGATTCATAAGAAAGGAGCGTTAAGTGACTCTAATTGGAAGCAGGGTGCTGCCTATAACAATGTATTGAAAATTATATAAATAGATATGCAAATTTAATGTACTATAATCTTTCACAGATTAATGGTACTATGAAAATGAAACTTATATTTATTTTAAAAGTATTAAAATCATGTTTTATTTGGAGTAACTAATATTTAAAATTGTCTTATATAAATTCCTATGTTAATATCCGAGGTACTTTTCTTCCTTTTATCTGCGATTGAACTAAAGGTGAACGTGAAATAATTATCACTTTGTCGTTGACTTTCAGGTGAAGTTTAAAAAAAAAAAATGCGGGAAACTTTACTTTTGAATTTAAGGTGTTTGAAAAGCAACCCTTAAAACAAATCTCATGCACTGATCTGATAAGGGTTGTCTTTGTAGTAAAATCGATTAATCTTTATTGGTATGTATTTTTGTTTGTATTTTTAAATTAAATTTGATATTAACTAATATAAATGAACATATGTTTTGAGGCTGACTTTAACCAATTTTAGTCATCTGCTTTTGTTTTGATGTACTGCGCATGCTTAGTAAGTAGAAACGGAAGCGGATGTGAGCAAAATAGCTTAAAGTCAGTCTGAAAACAATTGTTCCTTTATTATAGTCAGTATTTAAATAATTTCACCTAAAAAATATTTGTTTTACTTGGTTCATTAGATCATTCTATCATTCATTCATTCATTCATTCATTCATTCATTCATTCATTCATTCATTCATTCATTCATTCATTCATTCATTCATTCATTCATTCATTCATTCATTCATTCATTCATTCATTCATTCATTCATTCATTCATTCATTCAATCATTCATTCATTCATTCATTCATTCATTCATTCATTCATTCATTCATTCATTCATTCATTCATTCATTCATTCATTCATTCATTCATTCATTCATTCATTCATTCATTCATTCATTCATTCATTCATTCATTCATTCATTCATTCATTCATTCATTCATTCATTCATTCATTCATTCATTCATTCATTCATTCATTCATTCATTCATTCATTCATTCATTCATTCATTCATTCATTCATTCATTCATTCATTCATTCATTCATTCATTCATTCATTCATTCATTCATTCATTCTTAGCATTTTGTAAAATTAATGTTTAACAATCCATTTTCTTTTGGATCGATATAATTTTTACTACAATTTTAATAGCAGTCTGCATACTAAATGTGCATAAAGTGGCAGTACATTATTGCTAGTTTTATGCATTTTGAATCATAAAAATCAAATAAATTTAATATAGAAAGTTACTCAAAGTAGAACCATAAAATAATTCACTGTACTTCAAAGTTATAAAATTGATATTTTATTACCAGGCTAGCTGCATAGTAATAAAATGTAACATAAAACTTTTTAGCATAAGTTTTAATTTCAAAATGTGCATATATTGTTATACACATTATTGCTGCTGCTGCTGCTGCAGTTAATTGTACAATATTATAATGTTTAAAAGGACTATACAGTATACACAGCATTACCTACCAACACGTGGAATTATTATTTTTAAGAAAAAAGGTTTTGTGCATTTTACATATCCAACAAGACAAATTTCTGAGCTATTCATAATATAATAATTTATCATTAAATTGGCTATTATTCAGGATTTAATGGAGTTTGCTGGTTTCCACTATAGAGGTTATCGTTTTGAAACATGATTTAGAAATTTTTATGGCTTGAAACACGTAATAGTATGCCTAGTATTTTTCATTTAAATTTCTCCGGAACCTGCAGTGTACTCGTTGTTCTCTCAAAAAAAAAAATAATAATAATAATAAAAAAGGAGCCCTTTCTGATAAGCGTATATATAATGTTAAATTAGGGGACCCTTCGCTTTCCACAAGTTTCCCCGCGCTCGAAAACAATTACGCTCTATTACCCAAGATTTTGCTTTATTTTTACATTTCTAAAATGCACATTTTATTATGGTCTGTACGCAATGTCACGTAAATTCACTTAAATCTATAGACCACATAAAACAACACGTACTTTTTAATGAAAACACACGAAATGGGATCTTCAAAACTGTTGACAATTTTTACCAGAATGTTAATGTAGCCCTACGAGAGAACGTGAAACTACTGTAAAGTATGCAATTTCCATGACTATTCTTGTTTACGACGTCAGAAACATGAAAAAATTAGTATGAAAATGTTGTGCGGGTTGCATAAATTGACATTTCTGATCACTGCTACGGAGCTACAGTTGGGTTTTGAGACAAACTAATGTTATTTATGTAAGTCTCATCAAGTGTTTTGTGATATAAATGCTTATGTTTTTTTCTGGTCTGTTCCTTTAACTCTTACGTAAAGATATAACAGTCAATATTATTTCAATTCTTACGTGAAAGATATGTGAATTTACACATCATTGTGAACAGCCCATTATTATTATTATCGCGGAAATAATAATTTACAAAATTTATGCTGCATATTTATTTATTTATTTATTTATTTTACTTTATAGCATAAATCATACTTTATTAGAACAAAACAAGTATGCTGCGTACAACTTAATGTTTATTATATTATGATCATTGTAATTGTAAAGTTTAACACGTCTTGATTGCATCGAAACAGTTTTTATCGACGAACACCCGATGCCTGGTGCCTCTGCTATATACTGTAAACCCTAAGAACCATATTGACGCGATGGAGACGAAGCATAAATTATGCAGTAATAATGTATTATTATATAATGTATTATTATTATCACTATTATTATTATGCAGTATTGCTGAAAATTATCTAGCATAATTATTATATTAAAGGCATAGAAAACATGATACAACATGTTCTTTAACATGAAATAGGAGCTACAAAACTGATGATAATTTTTACCAGAATGTAAATGTTGCCCCACAAGAGAGCGTGAAATAACTGTAAATTATGCAATTTGCGTAAATATTTCTATTTATGACGTCAGAAACTAGTACAAAAATGTTGTGCAGGTTGCATGAATCAAAATTTTCTGATCACTGCTACGGCGCTACAGTTGGGTTTTGTGACCAATTAATGTTATTTATTTAAGTCCCATCCATTTTTTTGTGGTATAAATGCTTCTGTTTTCTTGTTGTCTATGCCTTTACTTTATTACGTAATAAATTTTGTCCGTGATTATTACTTTGTCTAATAATATCACTTGAATTATTATTAAAAATATAATTTTAAGCTATTTTCTTTTTCAGTAATAAAAAATATTATTAATTATATTTCAAGAACCGAAACCGCTGAGTACTTTTTTTTATTATTATTATTATTATTGTACTGAAACGTGTTCTGACGCCAGAACCGCTGTTTTCAAAGCTTTTCTCGAAGCGGTTCTTAAGAACTGCAGTACTATATAGGTCCCTAGTTTTACAATATTAAGATTCTTTTCTTTCAGTGATAACTGCTAAAACCTGCATTAACGTAACGTAATTATCTCTATAAAATGCATTAGTATTGTCATAAAGCAACATAGTATATAAAATATATCACACTTTATGTATACCCATCCAGCTATATAAATGCCTTTATATCACACTTGGGTAGTAACGACGTTACGTAATTTCAATCTTTTTTCTAAAAAAAAAATAACGTAGAGTCATTATTTTTGATAGCAGTAACGAGTAACGGTAACACGTTACTTTTGCCATGTAACGACACTACTTCTTGATATTACAAGCACTGAAAGAAATAAGCTTCTAAATTTATAAGTAAGCAAATATGCTTTCGTCATTATATAGGTATTCAAAATTTCTGTTATGATTTTGGTTTAAAAATGTCTATTCATAATATATCGAAAAAAAAAAAATATTTTTAACAAGTTTTTCAAAATATTTTTTATTTAATTAGAAAATATTTGAAGTAAATAAAGTAAAGTAACGTTAAAAGTAACTTCACTACTTTTAAGAGTAGTGAGTAACGTAGTGTCATTACTTTTCAAAAACTGTAACGAGTAACGTAACGTCATTACTTTTTCTTGGAGCAGTAACGTAACGAAGTTACAAAAAATCAGTAACGTTACCAAGTCTACTTTATATAATATACTCTAAAACAATAGTATCATTTTTTTTAAAAACAATACACTTACTTTATATAATGAATTATATAGACACTTGGCAACAATGTATTAAATTGTCATGCGTATAGTTACTATGTTGAACGAGAATGATTTGTAAAATTTTATTTTATTATTATTATTTTTTTTTTACATAGTACTACATAATATCAAAAATTATACCAGCTTGTTCTGTAAAAGTGAATCTCATTAACAGTGATTGGCTGACCAACAAAATAAGACACATTCATTTGCTGATCTTGTTTTTTGAGCCGATAAAAGTGAGACGCATTGAGTGAGAATGGAACTTTTTTTGTGTGGTTTCGTTCATTCTTATCAAGTTCAAAGTTCTAAACATATATTAGATATATTAGATATATTAGATAAACGTAGTAAACAGGTAATGACGTCATGTATAAATGTTTCTAAAAAAGAAAAATTTCGAAGCTGGCTCAAGAGTTGTGAGTATAGTTGATAGAACGAGCTACCATATTCTGCAGGATTTTTTTTTTTAATTTTTGTGTTGGTAGCTAAAGCGTTGAGCAATGATTGATTAGTGAGTGAGTCATATTTCATCACGTCACCTAGTCGTTGCTATGAGGTAGAGAAAGAGCTGCCTCGCGACTGCTCGGGTTAATCAAGACCGTCTTTATACAGACCTGAAGTATAATTTAAACATTTTTAGTAATATAAATTTATTCCTTAACGGAGTACAGTACTGACGTCGGCCATTAGACCCAAACTTTTATCGACAAAAAAATCTGAAATTTTGCAGAATGATACTTCAGCTTGAGACAATTTCAATTGTATAAAAATTTTGGGGTGTCACTGTGCAAATTATTTCGAAATTTTAATCCCATAAGGCCCAATGTTAATTTTCAATTTATTTTTCTTTTTTTTCTTGACGATGAATCATCTTGAAATTTTTATCATGGCTAGGTGTGACCCTTAGCCACACAATGACACCAAATTTAGACCCAAAACTTGTTCTACGTTTTGAGATATAAGGTCAGTACCCTACTCCCTTAATTTCTCAACTGTTACTTGTATTTACATTTATATAAAAGTCATAATTACTATTATGTGAGCATTAAATAACAAGACACTTTTATGTCAGTTTAAAAATTCTTATTTTTGAGAGCATTGATGTCAATAGATTGAAATAGGTTTTTAAAATATACGGGAAAAATAATAATAAAAAAAACTAATTATTCAAAGAAAATAGCCTAAAATCCTGTTTGTCCTATATGAATGTTACATATTATTCATTCCTTCAGTTTGATGTCGAACAACAACGTATTGAATATTAACATTTCTCCCGCATATGCCAATTGTGCCCTAAATCACCAACATAAAATCTGTGGCATAAAAAATTTGGCATATGCGGGAGAAATGTTAATGTATTGAATAGCATGCTTTAAATGACAACACATTATACTGCACAAATTTTTCGGATTAATTCACATGTTATGTGTTTGTACGCATTTTAATAAAATAATTTAATTTTGTAAATTTTGTTTTTGTATGCATAGGTGTTTATTAATAGCCTTTAATGAAAAAAAAAAAAATCTTGATTCGAAGCTTTTTTTAAACCTCATATATTTAATTTATTTGAAATTAAATTAGTAAGAAAAATTGACATGATTATAGAAATTTTCAATTTATTAGAAATTGAAATTTTAAGCTCACTTGGCCTGATTATAGAAGGTTTTGATTATCTTATAATAAATATAGCACACGCGCAACGCAACAAGTCTAAAAATGACGTCACAGATCGTTACTTTTCACCCCTAGCTGCTTTATATCAGCTGATCAACCTGTTGTATGAAAAATAACAAGGGTAGCAATTTATTTTTAACTTGAAATATGAATGTATGAATATTAAGGCAGTATGGGACTGACTTGGGGCGGAAACAATCAATCGAGTAACTTTATTTTTACAATAATTCTCTCTAGGTTAATTTATATCATGCCAAACAGATGCTTTAAATTGCAAATAAGTTGAATGCATTAAAAATAAGGTCCCGAAAACAGTTTTTACTTAATTTTTTAAATTTTATAACTGTTTTTAATTTGACTTACAAGTTGGCACTAAAATTTGAATTTTCCCATTAATAAGTTATCTTTAACCTCTGGAATAACTTCAATATTTGATCGTTTTTGAGTATTTGCATATGTATTTGACATACAAAACTTTTAAATAACATTTCTTCTTTACTTCATAGTAAGTTTACATTATATCAAACGGTTCCCTGCTCCATTATAAATTTGTTTTTGTCAGATTCACAATTCACTTAAAATTAATATTAAAATGGTGATCGACCACTTTTCCTATATACTTATGATATTAATATTCGATTGAAATATCTTCATGCGTTCATAGTGTTTTACATTTAAAATACCAAGTTTATTAATGGATTAAAATTTAATTTTTTAAATTTTGTATAATACGTTAATATGTTAAAAAAAAAAATTAAAAAGATATAAAATATTATATTATATAACATTTTACATTTTTACAATATTATATATTTTTATATGAATAGTAATAATTTGCAATAATAATAATATTTTGTTTAAAATCATACAAATATATTTATACTAAATTATAAATTTATAATACATCGTTACAACTATTTAAAATAAATTCAATCAGACATTTTTTTTTAATGGAGCATATTCGTATTGGTAATAGCGCGCGGGGAAAGCTATGGCCCTTTAACATTACGCTTATAAGGAAAAACATCATTTTTTTTTTTTTGTTTTGCAAAACTTTTTGAGAAAACTACTTCACCTATTCCTGAGATATTTTAAAGAGAAATACTACACATACTTACATGCGCGTTTTTTTCTTAAGCTATAAAATGTTATTTTTTAACCGATAAGCTGCTATGAAATGAAGCAGTTATGAATAGATAATATAGAGATATACAATAAAAATTATTACTTACCTCAAAGCTTATTTTTCCATTCTCGTTGCTATGTTTAATAGTATTAAAAACATAATGAGCGTACTGGCTTGCATCTGAAACACATAATTATAGATTTATATTAATTTTAAAATTTAACAAAGACAATAAAAATAGCGAAAATCTGTCACTAGTAGTGACAGATTATTATTATTTTGTGGTTTGGAAAAATAAGTTTGATTTTGGTGGATGGGGGACTTATTTGCGAGGTTATTGAAGAAATGATAATTAATAAACATTTATGATTTTCTACAAAGATGTAATAATAATATTACAAAATAGCATAATTTATTTCTGTTCAATGCAGCATAAATTACGTATTTTTTTATCCATGCATGTGAATTTTACCGGAATCAATGCAGTTAACTTAAGTAGGGAAAAAAAAAACTTCCTTCTATAAGCATTATGTTAAATTAAAGGTTTGAATATTTTTTTTCTAAGGCACCTCTGATTGGTGCTGCTATGTCACTACAGATATGACTCATTGCTATGGCAAACGAGTAATAATATAATATAACGTCAAAAATAACGTTAAAATGTTAAAATATGTATTATTTCTTATCTACAGTATTAGTGTTATATTATGTGTAACCAAACCAGGAAATAGTTCAAAATTTTTTTTTTCGAAGTGGTGATAATTATTGTATACGATATCCCAATATCTTTTATTAAAGTACAATGCAAGAAAGTGCGAGGAAATATTTAATATGACAAATAACTAGTAAAAATAACCTCGTCATAGAGCTAATTCCTTTTCAAAAGTTGATATTTAATGATTTTCAATAAAACCCATAGAAAAATTATGACAAAAAAAAAAAAAAAAGCAAATTTATACGATAATCTAAAAAAATGATAATAATAATAAAAAAAAAATAAAGTTAGTAAAATATAAGTTTTAATAGAATTTTGTAAGCTTTTTTTTTAACGTAATGTCAAACACACAATCATAATGCAAGTTATAAATATTTTTGAGAAGTCGAAGATAAGTCGATAATATTGATTTAAATTATTATCGATGTAACGATCGTTTCATTTATTATTATTATTATTATTATTTTTTTTGTTATTATATTTTTAAACATTACAACTTTCAAAAATCTTTGTTCAATAAAATTGCTAAAAAAAATCTTACAGTAATGATTTCAACTGAAACTGAATTGAAAATTTAAAAAAAAAAAATCAATTGAAACTAATTGATTTTTAAATTACATTAAATTTGTTTACTTTGGGCATTTTTTAAAATTATTTGTGTTTTATATAAGTCAAGTTTTCATAAAGTTTTAATATAATTTCTTTCAAAAATTTAAAGGAATTATTATTTAAATATTTTCATTAATGACTAAAAAGCTGATTTTCTTATATATTAAAAATAATTACAAAAATAAAATTATTTCCAAAAAATAAAAAGAATTATTATCATATAAAGTACTTTTATATAAATAATATATATTTATTTTATATTACATGGAAATTTGAAACGAAGCATTTTCTTTTGTAAATTGAGTGTAATTTGTTACTTTTTTTTTTCCGTGTGTGTTAGTAAAATTAAATTATGCAACAGTTTAGGGAAAAATAAAGAGATTTTTTTACTCAGATTTAAAAAAATAAAATAAAGCACATCACGTTGAAACCCACTTAAAATAATTACTTTAAATGTCCAACATTTTTTATATTTTATATAAATAAATTACGTTACGTACTTTTACGATAATTAATATTTTAACATTTTTCAGGCTTATATGTAGTTTTTTTTTTTTATAATATAACAGACTGTTTCATTAAAAATAACAAAGTATTATTTTTATTTTTAAATTTAATAAACTTGCTTGTTTACTTTATGAAGAATGTTAAATTTAATATTTACTTGTAATATATTTTTACACGAAAAATAAATAACTTTTTCAAGGTAAGCTTTCATTAGTGTTTAGTTAAAGATTTTAAAAATAATAATTAATACACACTTTGTATAGACTCCTTGCACATCCTTGCGCTTTGTCGCCATGTTTGTGGTGGTGCCTAATGCATTGTCCAGCATTGGCGAAACATCATTTCTCCTGACTTTTCACTTAAAAAGAGTTTACTTTTAACTGTACAAATTTTTCTCATATTCTTTAAACTTATTATCAGCTAGAAATAAGGCTTTGATTGAGGTTTCAAGCTTCTTTTGCTATTAAAAAAAAATAATAAAAAAGACATTTTTCCTATGCTGGACTATGTATTCCTGACCAACAAAATAGCAGCTCTTAAATATGAGTGCAACTGGTCTATAGAAACCCATTTAAAATATTAATAAATAAAAAAATATTAAAAAATTATAACAATATTTTGATTCCAATTATAAAATTGACGAAATCGATGTTTTTATTATTATCACATACACTCACATGGATTCAATTGATATTGTTTATTTTGTCATTTTATATATATTTTAGACTATAGGTTGTGTGCGCATGACGTCATTCTGAATGCTTTTCGATGCTCTTATTGATCAATAAATAACATTGCTGAGCATAGGACAAACGTAGTTTTTGGCTATTTTCTTTAGAAAATTAGCTTCTTTTTTTTTCTTGCATACTTGAAAAACTAATTCAACCTGTTATCAGCATCAATGCTCTCAAAAAAATTGCAAAATATTTTTAAACTGTCAAAATGAGTCATTTTTCCCATACTGACCATTAAGTGCTCACTTATGGCGTCGACTTTAACATGAATAGAACCACCCTACTGAAAACTACTACGGCTATATTAATATTTTTTCCACGCCAATCTCCGATAACAATAACTTTTATTCCTCAAGTATGCTTTTTATTATTTATTTATGTACACTGTTTATAAATTATAAACAAATAAAATTATTTTCTGTAAATATCATTATACAATTCCAGTAACAGTAACAAAAGTTTGAAAATTTAAACTGAAATATGAAACGTTTTGTGTTTTAAATAACAACAACAGCGAGAAATAATAATAATAATGCAGTATACGAGTATAACAGAGAGAAGTATAAAATAATAATTAATGGTTTGACTTGTATGAATATAATTACGTTCATTTGTATAATGAAGTAACAATGGATTATAATAGAGAGAGAGAGAGAGAGAGAGAGAGAGACTCGACAGAGACACAGCTATATAGAGAGGTATACCCTCATTAAAATGGTACTGAATAACAAACGATATAATGCGAAATATTCTCTCATTATTCTTATTGTTTATACGAGTTGAAGTTACGTAATAAAGGCTTTAAGACGTAATATTTTATTTCTAAGTTTAGTATAATAATACAATTTATTATTTTTTTTTGTAAAAAGTTTCATAATATGTTATTCCAGACCTTATATTATGCAGGATTATAATTTATTAAAATAATTCATAATTAAAACAATTAATTTATAATAAATAAATAAACGCAATGGTGAAAAAAATTATAAACATATTATATTATGTACATAATAATATTTTAGCATAATTTACCACCGAAATCACAATGTGCAACAAATAACCAGTTTTTAATCGATTTCAGTTTAAGTTCAATCAATTGATCAATTTGTGCATACTGTATAAAAGCTTTTTTTTTTTCATAGAAAAATGAACAACAATTTTTTTTTTTTTTTTTTTTTTTGCATGTTAAAAATAAAAAACATACAAACTTATATTTTTAGTTTTAATTTTGTTTTTTCAAAGCCTGTTTATAGATAATTCATGTTGATACGAAACAAATAGATTTCTAAATAGATTTTTTAAAATTTAAATTTATCCTTAAAGTATTTCTTGCGTCCTAAAATTAAATCAAAATCCTTCAAAATCATGACATGGGACCATTATTCACACACATATTATAATTATCCTCCAACCCTTATGTATCCTCACAAACTTGGATTGAATAACTGTAACATAGACAACTAATAGGAATTCATTACGTCATTAATGAGAAAGATTGATCATTATTTGGGAGTAATTTTATTTCATATTCTAAAAGAGGGCATTGTCTTGAACCGATACATATGTGAATTTCTAATATTTGAGTTCATTAAGTATTTTTCATTAATTTGTTAAAGTCACGAAATGACGTCACAGGCTGCAACTTTTTCCTCTGCCAATATGCACAAATTGCAGCTTGTGACGTCATTTCGTGAGTTAAAAAAATTAATTAAAAATACTTAATGAACTCAAAAATTAGAAATTCACATATGTATCGGTTCAGGATAATGTCCTCTTTTAGAATAATGAAATAAAATTACCCCCCCCTTTTTTTTTTTTCATTACGGCTCTACAATAGAAATATTAGAAATGGTAGCGTGGGTTGTCTACTTTACAATAAGTTTTCTCCACAGTTTATACTTCACAAAAAATGTGTTTTTATAATAGTCTTAACTCATAATTAATCATTGAGAGGAAATTTGTTTTTGAGGCCAGGGGCTCTTGAAATAAGGCTTGTTTTAATGTGTTTTTTTTTCTTGAAACACTATTCATAAAAACAAAAAAGACTTAACAAATGTGAATCACACAAACGGTTTTTTAAATTAAAAATAAATACAGATTTTATAAATATTTATATAATAATAATAAAGTCATTTAAATTATGATTTGATTGCGCCAGAATGTTAAAACTTTTGGTTGATTATGTGGTTACAATATTTTGTCTATTTTTCACAGCTTACATTAATAATAATTTAGTAAAAATAAAGGTTTATACTTGTATAATTCTAGAGTTAAAATAGAAATCTGTAAAAAAATCAAATACTGTAAATTAAAAATTAATATAAAAATATATAATTTAGGAACTGTTTGTACGATACCTGACCTTTAAACTTTTAGAAAGACGCAGTAATGTAAAAATTTTAGCTCTTTTACGTGGCCTTTTTTTTTTTTTTTTTTTTTTTTTTTTTACTTTTTTTTTTTTATGTGTTATAATTTATAACAACACAATACAGTACATACATGGAAACAGCAGATAAAATTTAAAATACAAATTGGTAAATTTGAATAAATAACAATTTCTGTGTGAAATAGTAAAAGTTGTGCTTTGTGAATATGAAAGTAAAAGTGCGCAATATATCAAATATTCATCATAAATGTAGCACTGAAATATTTAAATATTTTGTTCATTTTTTTAAGTTTTTTATTTTTTATTAAATATTACATAGTTATGTCTATAGTATTAACGTCGTATTATTATTATTAGTATTTACAATTATTAGTATTATACAATTACTGTATTTATATAATATTAATTGATGCAGTAAATTTTTCAATAATAGTAATATAACATTAAAAAGAAAGAAAGAAAAAAAAAAAAAAAAAAAAAAAAAAAAAAAAAGAAAGAAAGAAGAAAGAAGAAGAATAGGAAGAATTTTCGGAAGGTGCAATTCTTTTTTATGAAATGAATGAATTTTTTATAAAGGAGAAATATGCATATAACAAAATTTAGAATATTAGAAATATACCATGAAATTAGACGTTTATTAGCTAAATTACAATTAATATCTTTCAGAAGAGGAAAAAATAACTTTTTTTTTTATTGTAATAGCTTCTTTCGATTTAAAACTATCTGCATTGAACATTTTACAACCACGAATACACTTGAATAAGAGAAATACATTCGAAGTACTTTCCTAAGCACTTCCTTTTATCTTATAACTTAAGGGTTCATATTATTGAATTTGATAACGCATAAAAAAAATAATGTTGTGATTTAATTTATAAAAAATAAATCATTTAATAATATTTAAATAATATTACAATAATTTAAAAAATATATATATTTTAACATTTAAATGGCTTAATTATTTATAAAATTTTGTACAATTATTGTATTTAGTAAATTAATCCGGGAAATGGTACTTTATAGTAAAGTAGACTATTATAATTTCTAGTATATTTCTTGGATTCAAATTTGTTTTGGTGTAATATAATAAAGAGTCTATAATACAATGCATCACTATTGAAGTCTACGCGATATTGAATAACTGGCATGGGCTGGAATAGGAAAATGACTCATTTTGCAGTTTAAAAATAATAAGCAATATTTTTGAGAGCATTAATGATGTTAATGGTTTAACTTTTTTTTTAGTATTATTATTTTTTTAGTATATGAGAATTATAATAATAATAACAAAAAATTAAACAATTTTCTAAAGAAAATAGCCAAAAACAAAGTTAGTCCTATGCAGAGCAATGTTAATGCGTTACTTCAGTAATATGACTTCATGAGCATACACCCTATGATTCTTTAAACGCATAGAACATATAAAAAAAAAAAACTTTCGCATGACAGGTAATAACACACCTCCACACACACATGGGTCAAGTGGGCTGTGACGTCATAAACCAGATCAGCTATGACGTGGAAAATCAAACTTATTTAACTAATTAAAAATCAACAAGGGGCAAATTAACGTTAATTTCCAGGTTTGGTGTGCGTCATTACACACCATTTTTTGTTCAACGTCTTCTATGTTTTTTAAAGTTTCTAATTTAATTAAAGAATTTTAATTTAAAATGTGCTATATTCCATGTTTCTGGTATCCTAGCTTCACAATCTCAATCGTTGTGTTGTATAAATCTATAACGTAATCTGACACAAATGTATAATGTTACTATAATTAATGTATAAGACTGAAAACTAAAAAGCTGAATTAAGATATATTACTATTTCTATGTAAATAGTTTCTAAGATAATTTTTAATTTTGATCATTTTTGAATGTGATAAAATTAAATAAAAACCAAAGTTAAATTACAGTGAGTTTTATAACCATCATATCATAAATATATGTGATTAAAAATTGATCAAATTATACTGTTCTATTTTAATGTGTATTGTATTGTATTTTTTTCTTCTCATTATGTTATAAAACTCTGACATGAGAATTATGTTTAATATATATGTCAGAGGACCATGTAAGTGGGTGTATACCTTTTGTGGCCTCTTTATAAAAACCATTAATTATTATTATTATTTACCTACAACATTTTCACATTATTATTATTACGTAATAACGTAAAATAAAATGTAAGAATTTCTTTTTGCAACATTTTTAAGTGTCTTAAAAAAGTTCTACACATAATAAAGTAAGTATAACTGTTTACATTCTACTTAAACATTAAAAACATTAACATTTCTGAAATATATCATTTTTTACCAATAAAACTAAAAAAATAATAATAATAAAAAATAATAGTACCTAAAAATTGCTGAGAATGAAAATACTTTGCTTCAATAATTTTAGATATCTGATTATTGATTGACTGAGACGTTATTCATGTGGAATTTATTCTTTGCCTTTCAGCCTTATACATTTTATTATTAATATTAATTACTTGTTTTTATCTCTTAACATTCGATTGATTCTTAAGTCTTAAAATAATTTATTAATATCACAAAAAAAAAATAATTTTTTAAAGTATATTATTTCAAATTATATGTAACTAATTGAATATAAATTTAATATTTTTTAAATTTGTTTTAATTTAATAATTCATAAATCATGATAATCATAATTTGGATAAAAAACGCCAATCTGTAAATAAAAATAAATCTACACAGATATTACTTCTTCAAATGGTAAAATAGATTTTGTAACTGTACCTACTAAATGTATGCGTCATGTATTATCATTCAGTTTAGTTAGAAATGAAACCACAATTAACTTGAGAAAATGAAGTTCCTATAATTTATTCATCACATTGCTAGCAAAAGACGAAATTTGTCTCACCTTTTTCTGCAATTTACTCTCTCTCTCTCTCTCTCTCTCTCTCTCTCTCTCTCTCTCTCTCTCTCTCTCTCTCTCTCTTTTTTATATATAGTGAAAAGCAGAGCTGTTAAACATAATTTGTGTAACTTTAACTACATTTTTATATTCACTTTTTATAATAATTATATTTTTACTCTTTCATTTTTATATCTTAAAGGCATAGTAAACATTGAAACAACATGTTCTAAACACCAAATGGGATCTACAAAATTGATGATATTTTTTACCAGAATGTTAATGTAGCCCCACAAAAGAGCTTGAAAATACTGTAAAGTATGCAATTTGCGTGAATATTCCTGTTTATGACGTCATTAACAGGCAAAAACTAGTATGAAAATGTTGTGCGGGTTGCATAAATCTAAATTTTCTGATCACTGCTACGGAGCTACAGTTGGGTTTTGAGACCAACTAACGTTATTTATATGAGTCCCATCAAGTGTTTTGTGATGTAAATGAAAATGTTTTCATGTTTTCTATGCCTTTAAATGACTATGAAGATGTCACTTTCTAAGCAGAAAAGTTAGTTTTCACTATTTACATCAAGTATATATTTATTTTCATATTTTATTAAAAAATAATAATAATTCCATGCGAATAGGTTCACAAACTGATATTTCATTAAATAATAACATTTTGATCTTTATACAAAGTAAAACCACATGTTTTACATTCATTATATAATTTCAAATAAAACTCAAAGTTTAAAAATTACTTATTCATATAAGTAAAAATTAGATTAAAAAAAAAAAAAACTTCTTTGAAATTGAAATATTTAAACGTTTATTCTTGTAAGTTTAAATTTTGTACCTGTTGGGTTTTGTTTAGCTTAAAAGTTTTCTCTTTTACGTATATTTCGTAATAAAACACGCAAGTTGAGGGTGAAATTATTTTATATATAAAACGTAACGACAAAACACATACAACTTTACTTATTGTGGCAAAGAATAAGAGTTTACCAACTCTACCGCCAACTTTTTGTGAATATCTGTACGTATATGATTGGGTATAGGATAGGTCTGATATTTTCAGGGTTGAATCGTAATTGCTATGGAATTTGGTATTATTTTGACGTTTCTTCTGTCCTTTACCCTTGATATACGTATTTCAGGATATTTTATCAGAGGGTTTTCAGATACATTTTATATGATGCAACTAGCCTTATGGACTATAGTGTCAAACCGCCAGTAATTCAAAATATTTATTACAAATATCATTATTATGTGTCCGTCATATATCATACGGCTTCTTTTTATGAAAAGAAAACATTGTGCAAGAGAGAGAGAGAGAGTAAAAATATATATATATATAAATAATGAATAAAAACTTTCATCAAAAATTGAAAAATTTGTACAAGTTGCAAAAGTTTTAATGTATTTTATCATATCGTTGGGGTGACATAATAATATATCCAGCTCGTTACGATTATTAGGTGGAAAACTCAGCAGTATGTCAAATACTTTTTGCGACATTTTTTAATTGTCACTCCTTAAGTAGCATAAGCAAATTCAAATTGAAATCCAAATTCAAATGCATGTCAAAGTTATACGTATATTTATAGACAATTTTTCAGTAATAATAAAGATAGATTATCTTATAAAAACAAAGACAAAGTTTTTTTAAAGGATGTACATTTTATTTTAAATAGTTATTATTACAGGTAGTGATTATGTACCAAATCAAAAGAATGTTATGGTAAACTGACGGGAAACCCACATATTTTCTTTGCCTTTAGCATTGAGGGATATTGGGCTTTGGGGCATTGGGGGGATATTTTTAAGTTTTCGACAGTCTCGCATAAATCATTGTTCAAAAAGAAACGACAACAATAATAATAATAATAAATTGCTGTTTATTTGTTTTAGGCAACGATGACCAAAAGTAAGTTTTGACTAATAAATTAACAGCTGTTTTGAAGCTGACTTTAAGGGATTTTGCTCACATCCACTACCGTTTCGACTTACTACGCATGCGTAGTACCACAAAACGGAAGCAGATGTAATCAAAATCGCTTATAGTCGACCTCAAAACAGTTGTTCCTTTATTAGTCATTACCATAACTTTTTTAGTTCCAGCGCGCTACAATCTTACATTTTAAGCGGAAACAAGTGAGCTGTGATGTCACTAATCTGCATCTGACATTACGTAAATGAAAAATAAATAAGAAATCAGTGACTCCGGCCAAATTAACGTTGATATAGGTATGTTAGGTAAGTTTTTTGTTGAAGGTGGTCTACGCTTTTAAGTTTTTGATACTATAGCTCGTTCTATAAACTACACACAAACATTAAGGAACTTTGAAAGATTTCATTTGTTATTAACAGCTGATTATGACGTCGTTACCAGTTTACTACGTTTATACATATATGGTCGATCATTGTTATCTCTTCTTTTAGAACTTTTAACTTGATAATAATGAAAAAAACTTCCCAAAAAAAGTTCCAGTCTCAATATACGACTCACTTTTATCGTCTCAAAAAAAAAAAAGATCAACCAATGAACGTGTCTTATTTTGTTGGTCAGCTAATCACTGTTATTGAGATTCACTTTACTTTACAGAACGAGCTTATGTCTTTGTCTATTAATGCATATTAATTTACGTTACAAAGAATACATTAATTACTGCATATTGCAACCGAACAAATATTAAGACATTTTATTCGATGAGTAATTATTATTATAGCCATATAAGTCGATATTATTTAATATAACAAATTTACTATCTCCAACCTCGTCCCATTCTATAAAACGAGTAGATGCCTGGTCAAATCTTCTAAGGTGGGTGTCGTACGTTAAGGTATACTATAAGGGGGAAGGTAATGGGATTATATATCGCAAATCAAATCTGCACGAGTCTGCTGCATCATCATAATGTTATAATGTACTTCGAAATATTTATGATAAAGAAATATCACAAAGTATTTCATATAGGACTTATTATGAATAAATTAAACATATTGCAACAGTGTATTCCTGCATTCCAATCCTAGGGGGGTGGGTAGCGTGGATGTGGGTGGTAAACATCAGCCGATTACAAATGAAGTATTATCTGCAAAATATCGTGTCAGAATCTTATAGTTATCGAGCGCGCGTCCGATGAAAGTCGGGTCACCATCCGGCAGATGTAGAATTGCATTAATAATGCTAAAAGTGGCATCTACAAATATCAAAGTTTTAAACACGACAAACATCGGATAACGTGTCCCATCGCATGGAAAAGTTGGGGTGTTATCCGAGTTGGGTCGTCGCGATACCATCCGCAAATTGTCGGCGAAAACAAATCACTCGGTTGCCTACTTTACAGGATTTCTATTCATATTAGACAAATATAATGAAGTCAATGAAATTTTCAAAAATAATTCACTATTTAATTTCGATAAATAGACTATTTTTGTTCAAAGATTTTTGGTGCAGGTACAGGGACGGATTGGGTCACGATGGCCCTCCGAGAAACACAAGAGGACGGCCCACACACACACGGGTGGTCAAGGGGGGCTATGCCCCCCTTGCCCCGCCGGAGGCAAAAATTTTTGGGGGGCCACGCCCCTTTTTGGCAAAAAATATTCAAAATTAGTATACTTAAAAGAATTTGCTATTACAATTTAAGTGCTTCAAATTTAATATTTTTTTAAACCATTTTAGTAAAAAATTGTGGATAAATAAAGGTAGTATGTACTTAAGGAAAGCATTGTATTTTTATTTTTTATTTTCTGAATGTGCTGCTGTACCCGAAAATGAAATTTACAAAAAAAAACTATTTTAAAAACTGTCGTCACAACAGAGTGTGAAAATGTCGCTAAATACACCAATCCTCAATGCTAATGAATCTATATTTGAACCCCAATTTTGACCTATGCTTTGAAATTTTTTCAGCGGTTTAAAAAAATTCTAGCATATCCAGGCTGATAAGTTTGGTTATAAAAATTGATTTTTCGGATTGATCTACAGCAAATTTGCGTTTTTTTTTTTTTTCTTTTTTCTTTTTCTCCGTAAAAAATTCTCCGTATATATAAAAAAATATATATATAGTAAAATTGTTTTTAAACTTAAAGTCAAAAAAAGATGACCTGTATTAAAACACACGCTATATTATTATATATATTTATTTATTTTTATGCAGAAGTGATTCAAGTAAAATTTTGCGCACGATAAAAGAGCTTGGAATTGTGTATCTTTTGCTTATACTAAATTTGCGGAAGATTTTATTTGAGCCGAGATTTAAAAGTTACTCCACTAACTGTTCCTTGGTTCTTCAAAAAAAAAAAAAAAAAAAAAAAAAAAAAGACTTTAAAATAGAGTTGTAAAAAACTCGAAATATTTTTAGCCCGGGCTGAAATTTTTTAGCCCGGTTTGGCTTGAAACCCGGGTTTAGCTTGAAATCGAGCTTAAACTCGAAAAACGAGCCAAAGCTCGGAAAGCTTGACATTTGAGCCCAAGTTTAAAAACGAGCCTCCGAGCCTATGAAGAAAAAAGCTCGATTTTTATTATGAAAAAATTGTTTTTAAAGGATAAAAGTCATAAATAAAATAAAATAATTTTTAAAAATATTTTAAACAGCTTATTTTGAATGATAGAATTTTAAAAATGCCATTTTAAACAAAAATTACAAACATTTTTTTTCCTAGCTTTCTTCAAAAATTGTGTTTTAGCTCGATTTATTTTCAAAAGCTCGTTTTTTTCACGAGTCATTTACGAGCTGAACTCGAAAAAGCTCGTTTTCGAGCTAAAAGCTCGAAACCCGGGTTTACCATTTTCAAAAAAACGAGCACCCGAAGATTTTGGCCCGGGCGGGTGCTCGAACCGGTTTAAATTTACAGCTCTACTTTAAAACACTTTAACTTAATTTATAATTATTATTAATTTAAAATATTAATATTTCATATTTAACAAAAAATGCTGGTAATAAGTGCTTTACTATTTTACAGATTGTGCATTATGAAGCTTCAATTTTAATTCATTTGCATTTTTTTATAGCCTGTTTACTTTTTTTTTTTAATTTTGTATCAGTCACTAATTTTTCTTGCATGTGCGCCTTTTTTCCTCTGGCGCCCGGGGGAAGTGTCCCCTCATCCCCCTCTATTGGGCCGCCACTGTTTCTCAATATACTCATTTGTAAGAGAGAAACAGAGTGAATTAAAGGACTTCAAAATTAATCAGAACTTAACTTTTACTTAAAAAAAATATATGTCCAGAAGAAATCTTTCATGAGAAAAAACGAGAATTCAGTGGAAAAAGAAGCGAATTTTCTTTAAAATCGTGATTTTTGTGCGCCTTCACATTTGATTATTGCTTTTTGCTTTTTTACTCCGCAGGTCAAATGTAGCTAACTTTTATTAATTTTAAAACACCAGCAAAGAGTTAGGGCACCTATTTGACCTCAGGTGACCTTCATATAGCTTTAAAAAAACAATGAAACCTATTTAACAGATACAGCAGTTTTTTTTTTTTTTTTTTTTTTTTTTTGTAGTCTCAAGTCATTTTTTACATTTTTGTCCCTAGTTCGCAAGCCACTTGATGCACTTAAAATTAAAAAATGTCAATATTTTGGCTTGAATTTCATATGATATTGAATGTTTGAGAAAAATTATATCTTTCTAATTTTTAGGTGTTTAAAATTGTGCCATTTTTCATAAACACCCTGCATGTGCATGTATATCAAAAAGTGAATCAAACAAAAATAAGAGTGCATGCATGGCTTTCACAAAAAAAAATTATTTTTCATATTTTTTGCTCTTTTCTTTACTACTTTTTTTTTTCTTTTTTTTTCCTCCGGTTTTTTTTCCTCCGTTTTTTTCCTCCGTTTTTTTTTTTTTTTTTTTTTTTTTTTTTTTTTTTTTTTTTTTTTTTTTTGTTATTGCGGGCCACGGCGGCCCATTTTGGCCACGGCCCATCGAGATTTCCTCGAAATCTCGGCGCCCAATCCGTCCCTGTGCAGGTACCACTTCAATTGAGTTATTAGTTTTTAAGTTTTGTAGAAATAAAGTTTCAATGTTATAGATATAGGCCTTATATCTTTTTGGTACACCCTTAACAAGAAATTACAATTTGTTACGTTAAAAAAAATGCCCCTGCAATTTTTTTTATGAGGACTTTCAAAAATATTAAAAATTTTTTAATAAAAGTAAAAAATAAAAAAACAAAGATATCATTATGTTTTATATAATATGCTATTCAATAATATTCTATTAAAAAAATAGTTAAAGTAGTTTGAACGAGTTTTGATATTATTTAAACGCCGTTTTAGTGTTACCTGTAGATTCCTTATTTCTCTATGCTCCTATTGATGTAATAAAAAATACATTTAGTTTGAAATGCAAATAAAAAAATAGCCGCAAAGTCGAGCATTTTCGTCATACAGCATTGGTTAATGGCTGAAAAAGCCATGCTCCTTCCACAGTAGATCATTCATATTTCTGCGAAAGTGTATTTAAATGGACTCAAAAACAGATAAATAAGCTCTTTGATAAACAAAGAAACTTTTAAAAGCATTAATCAAAATTTGGTACGAAACGCACTGAGAACTTTGTGACTAAAAGAGCTGAAATTGAGAAAGATATTTAATTATAGTTCCAAATGCGGTCGTCATCTCAGTGGCGCTGCAGTTGCTTATTCTTTTGGCGATCGCGGTAAAACCATATAACCGTCAATTGAGCTCATAAACGTTAATAAAACTCTTGTAAATGTACTTAATATGTATTACTTCATTATAATTAATTAATATGCACTGAGAAGCGAGAAAAGTGTTTGATTAGAAAATAGTTACAAAAAGCAATATATATATGATTTGCTGAAATATTTATTAGTGCCTTGACAGCACAGTTGATAGAGCGCTGCTTCTGCATGACGAGGGTCAGCGGATCGAGACTTGGTTACTGCAAAGTTTTTAATGATTAAATTAAAATCAAGTGAGTGCCAAACTTCAAATAAATTTAAAATCAGCTGTTAACAACCTCGTTCAAACTACTTTAAGAAGAAATTACAAGTTGCTATTTAAAAAAAATCCTGGCAATTTTTTATACAAGGACTTTCAAAAAAATATATATGTATTTAAAAAAAAATCATAAGTCATAGACATGAATTTGCATAATGTTCATTGCCTGCAGGCTAATATATTTTGCATTCTGGCAATAACGATCATTTTGCTTCCGATGATCTTTTTTTTTATATATTAATGCTTACAATGTTAAAGAGAGGATTTTAAATACTATAAACACAATGTCATCACGAAGATGACAATAAAAAGTTCAACTTTTAAAAGAAATCAATCTTTAGCATATATTATACAAATTTCCTTTTTTTTTTTCATAAAAGAAACAAAGGTTGAATATTTATTTATATATTTCACATAATAATTTCTAAAAAGTTACATATGGAATCATTCTATGAGAGACACGATATGTCTATTTACACATCTTAATTCGCAAGAGAGTATGATTTTCGACTAACACTGTGCCTTGGTCCACAAAGAACTTCCATGGTTAATCTGCAGAAATCTATACGGTCAACAGATCGATCAGTTGCTGTAGCCTCAGTGATTCCCATATGTGATTCCCATATATTTGGCTTGCATACCTCCGTCCTCATATCATGACGTTTGTCGTGTCAATCACACAGAACTCATTTCTCCATATTTCCTTTTGCCAAGCCCAGAATAGAACATTCTCCGGACAAGTAACCTATTGTGTCTATTAAAGATCAAGCTTACAGAGGACTACGATTAAGTCATAGCGTCCTTCTCACCTATGCAACAGTACCAGTTCTGTCTACACGGCTTGTAAACAGTTGTCATCGTCTTAGGGACGATCAAGCCCCCAGGAGGTATTCAACATGACATACTCCTTCTCCCCATCATGCGCACTAGTGCTTGGCAATGATCATTGCATCAAAGATATTACTTACTTCGGCTGTTAATTAAGTATATTGAAGGTAAAATTCTATACAACATGCTGTTACATGCTGTCGTTTCATCTTCTTCGTGTCAATCACACAGTACTCATCTGTCCATATTTCCTTTTGCCAAGAATACAAGAATACCTATATTGCGCCTTCTTTATATATATATATATATATATATATATATATATATATATATATATATATATATATATATATATATATATATATATATATATGTATATTTCTATTAATTCTATATATTATTTAGATCACACTAAACCGCGAGTAAAGGTCACGCTTACAGAGGACTACAATTGATCCGTAGCATCCTTCTCACATATAAACAACAGCACCAGTTCTGTCGAGACACAGAGTGTAAACAGTTTTTATCGTCTGAAAAGGGACAACCGAACTATTCATCCCTTAGAGGTATTCTAAATGACATACTCCTTCACACCATCATGCACTAGGGCTTGGCCGTAGTCATTGCATCAAAAGCGCGTTACTTTAATGGCAATGAATGAGTGTACGAGTGTACAGTTTCGGTCAAATGATTAGTTACCATTTAAACTCAATATTTTTTACCGCGTTAAATTTTGCAACCTTGTTTATGACATAGTAGAGTATAATATATATTATTATAATCTCTTTGGTTTATGATTATTTATTGACCTCTATCAGAGACTCCTTTAGGGGACTCTGCCTCTATATATTGTAATAGTTGACATATACACCACAAGAAGTCACCTGTGATGCACTCAGGTAGACAATCCGTCTGGTAAATATTTTGCTTGCTTGCTTGCTCATTATCTCTCTCTCTCTCTCTCTCTCGCTTCTGAGAAATGCTTTCAAGTATTTGTTTGATAATAAGTTTCGAACTAACTTTTTTCTTACCAAATTGCTGTCATTACAAACCATATTGACATATATGATGGAAAAAATATGGCTCTCTTAATTTTTATAATAAAAAACGGAAAATGTTTTATTATAAATTATTTGCAATAATGTATTTCTTCTTCTTTATTTATTTATGTTTTCTTCCTTTTCTATCTCTTTGAATAAAGATATGCATATTTCTAGCATGTGATTACCAGTGTGCTTGCGATATGCAGCAGGCATTTCGTTGACGGTAACTCATATTTTCAAGTTAGAGTAAATAAAATCAAAATATATATTTTTTCTACATATAGTTGTCGTTTACAGGTGCTTTCATCAGCTAAAATAGGAATATAACTGTGATTTTTTCTTATTGCTCACAGGACTTACTTGTTAGTAGTAACAATTTTTTTTTCGTCTTACATTATTTTGTGTGCTTGTTGTTATGGAATTCTTGGACGATGAAGCAAAATATTTACCAGCCGGATTTTCTATATACCCGAGTGCATCACAGGTGACTCCTTGTGATGTCTATGTCAACTATTACAATATATAGAGTTCAATGAATAATCATAAAGCAAAGAGATTATATTATATTATACTCTATGTCATAAACAAGGTTGCAAAATTTAACGCGGTAAAAAATATTGAGTTTAAATGGTAACAAATCATTTGACCGAAACTGTACACAAGTGTCATCAGTTTAGTCACATGATAATACGTGGTTAAGGGCCCTCACCAGTTCAGCAATTAATTGCAACCATGACAGAACAAAATTCGACAAGCAATGTGAACATTTTATTTGAAACAGAGAAAAACATTCTACTGCAGTTCATTTAATTTGATTTTATATTTTATTACAAAAATTATTAGCTAAATTAAATTATAAAAAACAAAAACAATATCGTATTATTGTGGTCTCATATAGGTCGATATTAAATACATTTATTAAAAGTAAATTTATTAGTTAGTAAATAAATGAGATATTACTTATATTATAAAATTTTCAAAAAAAAAACTTATTATAATAATGGCACATTCATAAAAAAGGTCATTACTGCATTATACGCTGATATCAGACACAAGGTTAATTTATATTCTATACTTTTTTTAACCTGTACAGGCCTTCAACGTTACACTGATGTTTTTAAATTACGTTGAAACCATATTTATATATATAATTACATTAAAACTACAAAAAATCTAAAAGTATTTGAGACAAGTTTAATCATCAATAGAAGACTTGCAAAAGTATATAGGTTTAATGAGAAAATAAACAAACTCACAGCTTATTATTAATTACAAAAAGCTAGCAGAAGACTCTTTGTTCCTATGTCAATTTAACATGATTTATTATGGAACAATGAAGCAGCTATTAATCGAGTTAGAATTGTTTTCAGAGCCTAAATGTTTTCTGTATCTCACTGAGCCTCAAAACTTTTGTTTTCTTGGTTTTGAAATCATTTGTATGAAATAAAACAAATAAATTTTAACCTTTTAACTCGAAATCTAGGAAAACAAAAGCTTTGAAGCTCAGCAAGCTATACAGTAAAAATTTTAATACTTCCTTCCTTCCTTCTGTCAAGCTACCAAAATAGAGTATTCTCGTAAAAAGTCCCACACAGCACACAATCATCACCATACATCTACCATACATGATATATGCATATTATTTTCAAATGGATTACTGCAGATTAACCATGAAAGTTCTTTGTGGACCAAGGCACAGTGTTAGTCAAAAATCATAATCTCTTGCGAGTTAAGTTGCGTATTGACAGATTGTATCTCTCATAGATTGATTCCATATTTTTGGAATTTTATAGAAATTATTACGCAAAATCTATAAAATAAATAAACATTCATCTTTATTCTTGAATGAAAAAATACTTTATGTAATAGATGCAATAGAATGTTTTCTGATATAAAAGTTGAACTTTGTGTTTAAGTCTTCCATAATGACAATGTTTATAGAACCTCTTTTTGAAATGCATTTCTTACATGCATACTTACATGTAAGCGTAGATATACAAAAAAAAAAAGTCATCAGAAACAAAATGATCGTTTGTGACAGATCACTTGACTTAATGACTTGCAATAGAGCTATAATAGTGTCTTAATTTTAGATTGGGAATTTCTAATATTTGATATGCTTTAATTTTTAAGCTTTTTTTTTATAATATACTTTTCTGTTGTTTTTTTCTGTATTGTGCTACACTGCTCTTAACTCTTCACATGCAGCTTGCTTTTTATAATAAGACAAATAAAACAACAAAATCTATAAATTAAACTGTATTATATAAATACATTTAATAAATGATTTAAGTTTCCTTGAGGGCCTTAAAAATAAATAATATATATTATGATATTATATTATATATATAATATCACAGCAATAAAAAAATAGCTGCTAAATAGTAAATACATATAACGCTAATAGGCGTCTACGCGCCTAATTTTCCTGCATGCGCTATAGATCTAACAAGTAAGTTTAAGTAATACTAATATTGCAATATTTTGGATGATTGTACAAAAAATTAAGATGTATCGTAAACCCTTAACACATTATTTCAGAGGAAGAAAATAACTGGCGTTCACAAAATACTTGCATTTTGTTGTTTGTTAGAGGAGAACTTTAAATAGTAAATAAACTAATAATAAAATAATAATAAGTAACTTTAATAAGGCGTAAAAATATTGCTATTTTTAAGCTGACAAGATGAGTAATTTTCCTACAGCAGCCCATGTTATTAAGTAATCCAACATGACGTATTAGACTGTACTACTGTATCATGAATGTATATTACACCCTGTGGAAGAAAATTTGGGTACTCTTCAAAACGAAAGTATTACTGGGCTCCATGGGTATGCCAGTTCTCTTAAGAAGATGAACAATGAAAGGCGTGTAAGGGAGTAGGGTACCGACGTCGGCCATTAGAACCAAACTTTTTATCGTAAAAAATCTGAAATTTTGCATAATGATACAGTACTTTAGCTTGAGAATATTTCAAATATATAACAATTTTGGGGGGGTCACCATGCAAATTAATGATATGTGGGTTTTTGAAATTTTAAGCCCATAAGGCCTAATATTAATTAAAATAATTTTTTTCGGGATGGTAAAATTTTTTTATCACGGCTTGGTGTGACCCTTAGTTACACAATGACACCAATTTATACTCAAAACACGTTCTAGTTTTTGAGATATAAGGTCGGTACCCTACTCCCTTAACACCGTGAAAAAATGTCTAATATCCTAACATATACCTAAATATCAACGTTGATTTAGCCGAAGTAATTGATTTTTATTCATTTTACATTCATGAAATAGCAGCTGCGGGTTTATGACGTCACAGTTTCCGCGCGCGTATGACTGTGATGTCATAAACTCTCAGCTGCTATTTTGCAAATGAAAAAAAAAATTAGAAATCAATGACTCTGGCAAAATCAACGTTGATATTTAGGTATGTTAGGCTGTTAAACATATATTTTTTTCAAGGCGTTCTACGCCTTTAAAGGAATAGACCAGAGAAAAACATAAGCATTTATATCAAAAAACACTTGATGGGACTGACATAAATGACTTTACATTGTCTCAAAACCCAACAGTAGCCCCGTAGCAGTGATTAGAAATGTCGATTTATTATGCAACCCACACAACATTTCACACTCTCGTGGGGATTACATTAAAATTCTGGTAAAAATTGTCATCAGTTTTGAAGATCCTATTTCGTGTTTATTCATTAAAAAGCACATGTTTTGTTATGAGGTCTATGGCTTTAAGTTACTGAGTTAGATGACTCTAAAAGTTAGTTTCTCCTCGGTAATTCCCTTTTCGACCTCAAAGTCTCTCTTTACGTTTTAATAAAACTGAATGCAACAAACATCAAAAGCTAATGTTGCTACGTTTTGTTAATGAATTATAAACTATGGTGACCTTTTAAATATAAATATATAGCATTAACACTAAAGTACTTAATTTTTAATTATGTTTTAAGATCATTTTCATGTTCTTGATTCTATACAGTGAATTTTTATTAATACATAATAACATTTCATATAATTTTATTTAACGAAACTTTTCTATTTAAAATGTATTTTTACTTCTTTTCAAAGTTTGTAAAAGGAAAGTTTGAATAAAAATAATTCCACTGAAAAAAAGAAGAAGAAAAATGCCACAAATATATGGAAAGGATATAATATTACCCGATTAAAAATATTATAACGATGATAAATAAATTATGCTATAGTAAAAACTAACAAATATAAATCCACATATTTTTTTCGTCTTTCATCTTAGTCTTGAAATTATGATGAATACAAAAATGAATAATTTCCAATAATAGAAGCAACACAAAGGAATAGACCGGAGAAAAAGATAAGCATTTATATCACAAAACACTTGATGGGACTTACATAACTTTAGTTTGTCTCAAAACCCAACTGTAGCAACGTAGCAGTGATCATAAAATTGTGATTTATGCACCCCGCACAACATTTTTTACTTAATTTTGCATGTTTCTTACGTCAGAAACATAAATAGTCACGCAAATTGCATACTTTACAGTATTTTCACGCTCTCGTGGGGCTAAATTAGCATTCTGGTAAAAATTGTCATCAGTTTCGAAGATCCTATTTCGTGTTTATTCAATAAAAAGCACATGTTGTTTTATGTGGTCTATGCCTTTAAATACAAGTGTCCAAAGATTTAGTAAAGGGTACTAACGTAATAATTTGAACGTCACGAATTTTTTAACCCTATTGCTCAGTTATATATTCTTTCATAAGAAAGCATATAAAATCAAGTAACATAACACAAATGCCAGCACTTTGTTGGTGTTCTTTGCCTTTCCATTTGTTACGAGTCTATTTCTCGTATTCTCACTTAAAGGCGTAGAACACTTTGAACAAAAAAGTTGTGTATTGTCCTAACAAACATGAAAATCAACGTTGATTTGGCCGAATTCATTGATTTCTAATTTATTTTCCATGCACAAAATACCGCTGGCGGACACAGACGTCACAACTCGCCTGGTCGACGCGCGCGTAAACCAGGCGAACTGTGTCGTCAGTAACCGCCAGTGTCATTTTGTGAATAGAAAATAAATTAGAAATCAATTACTCCGGCCAAATCAACGTTGATTTTCAGGTTTGTTAGGATATTACAAAACTTTTTTGTTCAAGGTGTTCTACGCCTTTAAGGGTTGTATTTTGATGGCTTGTATCTCAAACCAAAAAGAAAACTTGCAAACGTTATGATGCTATTTCAAAGAAAGCAGTAACAGCTACCTTTGATAAAATTTTCAGAATCCGTGACAATCAGATAAGTGAGAAAATAATCAATGAAATTAACATGGGCTCCTATGGGACTAAAATTTCAAAAAAGCATATTATATTAAAATCTTACATGGTGACCCCCCAATTTTTTTTTTTTTTTTTTATACATTTTTGAAGATATCTTATTCTAATGTATCACTGTGCAAATTTTAGATTTTTCATTCTCATCAACTTTTGAGTCAAATCCGGTAGTACTGGATTTCCCTTCTTAACATTCTCACATCATTAATTAGAAACTAGTATCTTGTCTACCTAAGGCGTATGGATTTATTATATTGCTATTAAAGAGATTTCTAATATTGTAATATTTTATATTTAATAAATTTTAATAAGTATTAATTTATAAAAAATAATGATAATAAATAAATTACAAATAAAATTTATTTCTTTACTATAAAATTTTATTTACTTAACTAAAAAAAATAGATTAATCATATTTGTAAATTCTATAAAATACATGATACTATAATTGAATTAATTTTTTTTAAGATACATAGTATTTTTTAATTCTTAAATATTAATAAACGTATAATTAAATGAATAAATCATATCAATTGTTTATTGTGTTTTGATATTATTATTATATTAATTTTAAGAAATGTTTATATACAAAAGAAATATTATACTGTGCGCTACATCATAATTTTTAATATTGTAACATAAAAAATAATTAAAATTTCTGCAAAGTGACATGAAGTACTTGCTAACAAATTGGATTTCAGAAATACACGACGTCTATACTATCCTACAGTATAAAATACATTCTCTCTCACTCTCTCTCTCTCTCTCTCTCTGACCGCAAAGAGTAAATTGTGAGACTTGTCAGTGGGTAGTTTTGCTATTTCTCCAAGTTATATTTTATTGTTTTTTTTTTTTTTTTTTTTTTTTTTTTTGTAATTAATTTTATTTTTAACACATACACCCAGAAAACAAATGTTCACTCACAACCCAGAAATGAAATAGAAAGTATCTACGAAATACATTGATTATACTTCAAAACATAATTGTTTTTTCACTAAACTTTCAAACTAGTAGAATCAGCGATGCAAGTATGATGATTATTGATTAAATGATTACGATAAACTTTTTGTAGATCATGATGTTAAAGCTAATTTTACACATTTTTAATTTTTTGTACATTCTTCATTTCCAGCAAAACAAACACTACAATTTTCAAATGAAATCAAGTAATTTTAAAAAAAATGGTTTTTTGTTCATCCGAAAATAGTTTCAATATTATTTGTATTTAAAAAAAGTTTCTAATTTGACTAAAATTTACAGCTAAAATTTGAATTTCCACATTTTGCATGTAATTTTTAAAAAAGAATAAACTAAATATTTGATCGTGTCTGTTTTCACATGTTGGACGTAGCTAAACTTTTTAGCAACATTTTTTCTTAACTCTGTGTTCATATTATAATTCGCAACCGTCTAGTTTGCGAGATATCAATCGGTCACCTACCCCTTTAATAATACAGACATTACCATTAACTAGCCATATTATACTTTTCAGTGGTAGTAATAAAAATAATCTAAATCATTTTAATTAATTAACAAAAAATGATATATTCCAATTTATCACTTTTGAGGGTCAATTTTGTGTTCAATTTGACTCGTGTCTTTAGGGCGCGCTGAACAGCTGACGAGATTCGATGCGTCATCCCTCACTGACTTTAATTTCAATTATGATCAAGAGATGGCTATATTGGTCACTATTAACTCTCAAGGATGCTATTGCAGGGGTTGGATAAGAATTCACCGCTGTCCTAGCTTTAATAATTAAAGGGGTAGGAGACTGACTCATATGTCGCAAACTGGACGGTTGCAAATAATAATATTAACACAAAATAGAGAAGAAATGTTACTTTAAAGTTTAGTTATGTCAAACATGTGAAAACACGATCAAACATTTAAGTTATTATACTTTAAAGATAACATTTAAATGTGGAAATTCAATTAAAAACTTTCTTAAAATTAAAATATTATTAAAACTTTTTTCGGAACAATTTTTTTTTTTTAAACTTACTCGATTTTATTTGAAAATTATATTGTTTGTTTTGTTGGAAATAAATAATATACAAAAAACTATTGTAAAAATATGGTTCTTCTTTTAACGATTTCCTGTCCAAGTCGATCACGTTCTACGATAAAGGAATATACCAGAGAAAAACATAAGCATTTATATCACAAAACACTTGATGGGACTTACATAAATAACTTTAGTTTGTCTCAAAACCCAACTGTAGCTCCATAGCAGTGATCAGAAATTTCCGTTTATGCAACCCCCACAACATTTTCATACTAATTTTTGCATGTTTCTGAAGTCATAAACATGAATAGTCACGCAAATTGCATACTTTACAGTATTTTCACGTTCTCTTGTGGGGCTACTTTAACATTTTGGTAAAAATTGTTAACATTCTTGAAGACCCCATTTCGTGTTTATTCATTAAAAAAAGTCCATGTTGTTTTATTTGGTCTATGGCTTTAAACAAATTATGTATCAGATTATATAGTCTCTCTCTCTCTCATACACAAGTTTTTATTTTTATCATGTCTGTTTTTTAAGTGCGTTTATTTCGTATATATTATGTTCTCAATAATCATATCTTAGATTATGAATTTAAAACAAAATTATGTGAGTATTATGATGTTTTTTTTTTCTCATTTTAGCACAGAATATTGGTCAGGAGTCATCCTATATTAAAATACATTTGTTTAAAATTTATTTTATCACCGATATATGTCTGCGATAAATAAAAATATATAGCGCACGTATAATTATAATCATTACATTATGACATAAAAACTTTTAAAAATATACTCAATTTACTTTTTATAATGAAATTTATTGGTTTAAAGAAATCGCAAAAAAAAATCTATGGCTGACACGTAAAACTATGTCTAATATTTCTTATTTAAATTTCTCCGGAATCGAATGAGTATTTTTCTCTAAAATCGCAATAAACGTGTTTTTCCCCATAAGCGCTTCTTCCTTTCAGTTTTCCCGCGCGTTAAACCGATAACCTCCATTAACTTTGCTTAGTATTATTATGTAATACATAAAATTAAAATAAAACAAATAAAAATAATAGTTGACAGTAAATTAAATAAAAAAAAAACAATATTTGTTAAATATATTATATAATATTATGTATTTTTATTATAATTATTAATAAATTTTATAAATTGAATTAACAATGTTACTGTTCGTATTAATGAAAGTAATCATCGTGCTCCTGCTCTCATTTTTTAGCACAATATAAAAGTTATAGTTATTAAAGCTGTAATACGATATACTGAAACATACTAAAGATGAATAATAAAATATTTAATAATGGCTACAAACAAGTATTTTATGTCATTTAGATAACGTTGCATTGCAGTAATTAAGTGATTAAAAAGAAATGCAACGAACATGACCAAACATTTTTTAAAGTCAAAGAGTTGAATTGAGGTATGCTAATTAAAATTTGTCCCTCGCACCTCATAGATAACATCCTTTGAAGTCAAAAAAATTCTGACATTTTGCAAAATGATACTTCAGCTTAAGACAATTTCAAATATATAATAATTTTGGGTGGTCACTATGCAAATTAATTTCAAATGATTGATTGAAATTTTAAGCCCATAAGGCCAAATGTTAATTTCAACATTTTTTTTATTTTTTTCGGGACGGTTAAACCTCTTGAAATTTTTATCACGGCTAGGTGTGACCCTTAGCTACACAATGACACCAAATTTAGATCTAAGCCACGTTCTAGTTTTAGAGATATAAGGTCGGTACCCTACTCCGTACTCCCTTAAGTACTGCTTGTCTTCTTTAGGATGCCTTAGTATATGAACCCATGAACCGTCTAATTTTAATCCAAATCTACTGTGCTAGCATCACCAAAAAAAAAAAAAAAAAAAAAAAAAAAATTAACCATTAAATAATAATATTAAATGCATAATATAAAAAAAAAGTTTCCAAAAAGTTGGTGTTAGACAAACAAACAGGTGTGCCAAGTCACACAAAAAATATAATAAAAAAATTATCAACGCCAGAATGCACTAAATAATCTTCTTTTTATAACAAATTGGATTTTCAACATAAATTGTCTCGACTAGACAAGAAAAGCTCCTTTCTTTTTTCCCCCTTACAGACGCAAACTATAAGTAATGGTTGTCTCTCCTTTATTTTTCCATCAACGAATTAGGTCAAAATAAATACAAAAATATCTGTTTTATATTGAATAGTTTTTTACTTGACTGCAAAATTTAATATTTCATGATTTCTTATTTGTCAAGCACAAATTTATTATTTGAAATCTGTCAATAAATTTACGCGAATGTTTCAAACTTTTTTTAAAAAAAAAGTCGTAATTTTATATTCAATGAAGTTTTCTTATCCAAAATTTAAAACTCCGTAACTGTTTTATAATTATTTTCTTAATATGAAGAATTATGTCAATTTAAAACTTGCAAAAAGTAGATTTAATGTGAGGAGAAAACAAAAATGACATGTGAACCAAATAATACTGACAAAGTCCTAGCAGACAGCTTTTTATTCCTGGCTTGATTTAACATGATTTGTTTATGGCGATATAAAGCAGTTTAAATTTAAAGATATTGATTGTTATAACTAGAGACCGCAAAAATAGTCGATCATTTTGACAAAATAGTCGACTATATAATCGATGAATTTGGGTACAAATTATCGATACATAGTCGATTTTATACAAAAAAAAAAGGTCGAAAAATTCGATTTTTTAAATATAAATTTATATAAAGAGAATGATAAAAAAAATAATTTGGTGAGTAAAAATAATTTAATTTAATATTAAATAGAAATTTTAGTATCTAAATACTCAAATTGGTCAAGCGTGTCCTTATCTTGTATTTGCTTATTTTCAGTTTTTGGCATTCAAGAAAAATGAAAATTTATTTAATCAATATAATTTTTTTATTTATTATAATATATTTTTTATAAAAATATAACTACCTTGTTTGCATCCATTTGAATTAACTCAGAAACAAAAAGCTCTGAGGGACAGACAGTTACAGTAAAAAGTTCAGTACAAGTTATACTTACAGCATAGCTGCTTGATTGCTTCATAAGAAGGCATGTTAAATCAAGACAGGAACACTGAAGTGATAAATAGTACTTTGTTCGTTTTGTTGGCCTCTAAGTTTGTTTATTTTCTCTATAAATATTCTTCTGCAAATCTTCCAAGGAAAAAAAAAAAAAAAAAAAAAAAAAGCAAAAGTATCAGAGACGAACGAACTGAAAACTCTAATATGAAAAATGTATTTGTTTTGACATTTATTATTTTTCTTTTATAAAATTGTAATTTTAATTTGAGTGAAATATGTATTTTACTATACCGATCTACCGATACAAGTAAATCAGTCGATATGTTTATAAATTGAATAATAAAAAAATATATAAAAATCATTGTTAAAATTAATTCATTTTGTACAAATATTATATAACATTAAAAATTTGTAATAAAAACTGATCAAATACATTAAAAACAAATAAAAGAATTATGTTTTAATAATTTATAATAAAATCAAGCTACTACTTAAAAATTATAAATTATCAATATTATAAAATTATATTATAATATTAAGAGAGAAAAAATTAACACACAAACTAAAATTTGGATGGATAAATTAAAATTTTTAATTGAGTAAAGCAGACGGGTTAAATTGAGAGGTTTGAGACTATTTTGTAACAATGCTGTAAAGCCATTAATTTATATTATAATACAGTAAATATGAAAACAATTATTATTAATTATAATATACATTAAAACAAAAATATCTATTTTATAAATAATTTATGTTTGCGTAATAAAAGCCTGAACATTATGCGGTATCTTCGACCAGAAGTCAAAATTTTTTATTTAAAGTATAGTGCAATTCGTTTATTTAAACATTTATGTTTCTTTATATTCAATTTGTATTATGGATAGACAATATAAAAAAATTGCTTTAAATTGGTCCGTAGTGTGTGTTAATGATTGGCATTTAGAACTTGTAGGTATAAGTATGCATTTTGTTTTAAGTGAAACAATTTGGATGTAGTAAAATAATTATAAACAAACATTTAAAAATAATGTAAAATAATAATAATAAACAAATTAAAAACTATAACAATGTTAAATGAAACTATGTGTATTATATTTATTAATAATAATAAAGCAAGTACCGTACGACCGTACGTTATATTATATTACTCAAGTGTCTTATAGGGTGTATGCGGATGACGTCATATTTATTGCACTTGGAGGCCATACTGGAGTAGTGCATAACATTGCTCAGCATAGGACAAACTTAATTTACGCCAATTTTCTTTGAGAAATCTGTTGATTTTTTTATTGCTATTTTTCTCACATACTTGAGATACTAATTTAACATATTTACAGCATCAATGCTCTTAAAAATATTGCATAGTGTTTTTAAACTAGCAAAATGATTTTTTTTTCCTATGCCACCCATGTTATTAAGTTGACTTTAACATGAATAAAACCACCTTATATGCATGCAATTTTGGCTTCTCTAGATTATTCACTCATACAATTTAGTCACATCTCTAATTTAAATTATACTTACGTAATATATATATATATATATATATATATATATATAAAACACATAATATGTGTTTTTCCTAAATACCATAGAGTTATTATAGGTTAGATGCGCATGACGTCATATTTAATGTGCTTGGATGCCATACTGGATTAACTTTGATCAGCATAGGACAAAATTAAATTTTTTTCTGTATTTTCTTTGGGAAATCGGTAAATTTTTATATAAATGTGACATTATATTTTATATAGACACCTTGCACATTCTTGCGCTTTTTCACCATGTTTGTGGTCCCTAATGCATTGTCCAGCATAGGGGAAACATCATTTCTCTTAATTTTTCACACAAAAAAAGTTTATTTCATCTGAACAAATTTTTCTCATGTTCTTCGAGCTTATTCGGAGCTAAAAGGCTTTGTATGAGGCTTGAAGCTTCTTTTGCTAGTAAAAAAACAAAAAAATAAAAATGACGTTGTTCCTATGCTGGCCTATGTATTCCTGACCATCAAAATGGCGGATCTTAAATATGAGTGCAACAGGTCTATATATAGGTAATCCAAAGAGCATATCGGTTTTCAATTTTCTGTTGCTTTTTAATACATTTTATCCTGGAAGTTATAATTTATTGTCCATTTGATCAATGTAATTTTGACCCGCACTTCATGTCTCCAGCTGACCAGTACTTTTGAGTAAGGTATTTCTATAGATAGGTAATCCAAAGAGAATATCGTTATTCAATTTTCTGTTGCCTTTAATTTTATTTTATCCTGGAAGTTATATTTTGTTGCCCATTTGATCAATGTAATTTTGACCCGCAATACACGTCTCCAGCTGACGAGTACTTTTCAGCGGGAATCCTCTCTGGATTACATAGGTTATCTACTTACATTACTTTTGAGCGGGAATCCTCTTTGGATTACATATATTATCTACTTACATTATCAGTATCACCCATGTTATATTCACATAATATTTATACTGTCTAAAGCATAATTAAAATTTAATTTTTCATTTAAATTCTCTAGGTTCGAATGTTTGCTATACATTTAATACACTATAATTAAAAATATTGAATAAATATTGACTTAATAATTATTATTGATGAATAATATTTGTTGATAATGTTTACGCATGGAAATTAATGTGTTACACCTTGGTAATCTGAAACTAAATTAATTATAAAAATATTGGTGGTTTTTATTGAAATAAAATGTCAAGTTATAAATTTTTTTTTTTTTATATTATATATTTGTACGGGTACGTGTGCATGTGGCAGCTAGTTACAAATATAAATGTAGAGAGAGAGAGAGAGAGAGAGAGAGAGAGAGAGAGAGAGAGAGAGAGAGAGAGAGAGAGAGAGAGAGAGTAATGACGAGTGATAAATAAAAATAAAAGTTCGATTTATATACAACAAAAACAGTGCAAGATTTTTCTATTTATGGTTAAATGTATTATTATTATAGTATTAACTTAATTCATGTTCTCTTAAAAGATAGAGGTTATCAGTTAAGTGAGTGGAAAAAGTTCCAGGCTCTCTTATTTCCTGTATGGCAATATAGGCAATAGGCTAGAATATTATCATCTTAGGATTTAAAGACAGTATATTGGAGATCGCGGGGAAAGAAAAGGTTGTCCTAATTTAACATTACGCCTATGGGGAAAAAAAACACTTTTTTTTTTTTTTTTTTTTTTTGCGATTTTTGCGGTTTTTGAGAAAACTACTCCATTGTTTTCGGAGAAATTTAAATGAGAAATACTAGACATGCTTTTACGTGTTTGAAGCCATAGAAAAATTGTAAGAATTTTTTAAACTGATAACCTCCAAGATGTTTGAGTGTACCGATGCAGAAAATGTTTGAATGTGGAATAAACACCTTTGTTCTATATTTGCAGCTATTTAAAGATGTATATCATAAAAACTTTTATTGCAAGATTTCTTTTTATACAGTTTTAAAATTATAATTATTATTATTTTTATTTATTTTAAAATAAAAATCACATTGTTTTGTTATTTTTTAAAGTAAAATGAAAATAATTTATTTATTGCTTTATTTATTTTTTATTTTTATTTTATAAATAAAATTGTATTTTTAAGTAATTTATCTAAGAAAAGAAATTCTTTATCAACGCCTTCTTACAAGTGAACAAACATCAAATTACAGTAGAGATTATCATAATGATGCATTTAATAACTGGAAAAAAACTTTTATAAATTAAGAACAATCTGAATCAACTAGGTAAAATTAAATCACGGAAAATGAAATATATATATATATATATATATATTTAAAAAAAAAAACTTGCTATATCTGTTCATGGCAGGAAATCAGGTACTGCAGGATATGACTAAAAAGTTGTAAAGAAAAAAAAAAAAAAAAAGCTGAAATTTTGCACAGTGATACATTAGGATAATATAGTATCTTATAAAATATAAAACAATTGAGGTGTCACCATAATTACTTTCTCTCTTATGTGATGGTCACGAGTTCTGAAAATTTTATCTTAGGTAGCTGTTAAAATTAACTTTCAAATAGCATCATTAAGTTTGAAGTTTTCTGTTTAAATTCTGAGATACATGCCATCTATATACAACCCTTAAGTTGAATTCAAACTTCATCTATAGTACTAACTACAATTGGCTTATTGTCAGTGGCAATTCCATTAAAAGGTACTTTGTTTCCTCAGTGCATTATTGTAAAAAACATATATTTTTAATGTTAAGATTCTTAAATATTTACTTATTTATTTCTCATTTATTCTTTTCTTCAGTATACCTAAGAAATAAATAATGTCAGGCGCATATTTTGTATATGCTTTATTATTATCAATACATTTTTAATTATTATTTTTATTCGCTTGAATCATTTTTATAAGTCAACAATTTGTAATTAAAGATGAAAATGAACGAAAATTTTAATGGCATAAGTTTCTAGTTTATACAAGATACTACATACAAGATAAGGACACGCTCGACCAAATTGGGCCGCCGCGAAATTCAAAATGAGCCTCTAAGCCAATCAGCGCCCGAGTTGAAGGTCACGTGATCAATATTGACCAATCAAAATGCCGCTAAAATTTACATGGGACCAGTTGGTGTCGCTATCTTGTATGTAGTATCTTGGTTTATAAATAACCTTCTAATGAAAAAGAAAAAATTTGTATCACAAACATATTTTAATATACTGTCATTATCATATTATTATGTTTATAAAAATATTGTTGTACACTGTTGATTTTTTTTTTTTTTTTTTTTTTTTTTTTTATTGCTGCTGTTATTATACCATAACATAAATACGTACTGTATAATTTAATTGATTGAAAGTCGTACCAGCAGACATGATCTAAATGGGGATCCTTGCTGGACCAAAGCCCTCAAATTGTAACGTAGAATTATAAATTAAGAAAAAAATTAAAGAAAAAGTATAAAAATTAAAATATGAAATTTTGTAGTAACAAGTAGATTTCAAATCATATCTAAAAAATAATAATAATAAAATAGGTGCGGTATAATTCTTTTCAATAAAATATTTTATCTTGTAATGAAACTAGTTATAAAAAAATATTTTAGGACTGTTTGGGATCCAATGTAACTCTAAAGCCATAGACCACATAAAACAACATGTGCTTTTAATGAATAAACACGAAATGGGATCTTCAAAACTGTTCACAATTTTTACCAGAATGTTAATGTAGCCCCTCGTGAGAGCGTGAAACTACTGTAAAGTATGCAATTTGCGTGACTATTCATGTTTATGACGTCAGAAACATGCAAAAATTAGTATGAAAATGTTGTGCGGGTTGCATAATTTGACATTTCTGATCACTGCTACGGAGCTACAGTTGGGTTTTTAGACAAACTAAAGTTATTTATGTAAGTCCCAACAAGTTTTTTTTATAGATAATATATAAATGCTTGTGTTTTCTTCTGGTCTATTCCTTTAAAATGTGAGGTTAGCAGTGAAATGAGTAGAAAAAGCTTAGAATCTTCTATTTTCTTATAGCACTATATAAGCTACATCCTTTTGGGTTAAGAGACACAATATAATATATTCAGCGACTTTTGAGAAAATTACTTTGCAGTGTATTTGGAATTCATTATACATTTTTATTTTAACTTTTTACTTTTTTTAAGAGCTTTTTACTATTAAAACTAAAATACCAACTAGCAGAATTTTTTCAGTTTGTTATAAAATTTAAATTTAATTATTTTGTATTTATTTAATACATTTTTTGTTAAATAATTTTAGTTCATAGTATTAAAAAACTAATTATTTTAGATATTTTATTATTCTATTAAATTTATAAATAAATTTTATAATCATCATAGTTTTAATGTTTAATCAATGAAATTTTTTGAATAAGACTTAACAACACTGTATGTATTTATGCTCGTGGACAGCTCGTGGACGTACGGTTTAAAATATATGTGATGTGGAGATATTTAAAATGCCACTAAAAAATAGAAAAGAATGAAAATATTGATTAAATTTATTAAGGCGGGAAATCAGCTACTGCGGGATTTGACTAAAAAGTTGTAAAGACAGAAAAATCTGAAATTTTGCCCAGTGATACATTAGGATAAGGTATCTTCAAAAAATGTAAAAAAAATTTGGGGGTCACCATGCTAGTTTTTTAATTATGATTTTTTGAAGTTTTAGTCCCATAAGAGCCCATGTTAATTTCAATAATGAATTTCTCTCTTATCTGATGGTCACGGGTTCTGAAATTTTTATCATAGGTAGCTGTTACTGTTAACTTTCAAATGGCATCATAAAATTTGGAAGTTTTCTTTTTAGATTTTGAGATACAAGCCAACTGAATACAACCCTTAATTGTTATGATCATTTGTATCAAGTAAGCAAGGTGAAAACGCGGATTAAAACAAAAATCAGAAAATATCCTGTTCTATATTTATCTGTTCAATTTGCTTGTCATGTATACTTATATAGAATACATCTTGCATTATTGACTCTTATTAATATTATGTTATAGTGATATACCAAACAAAATCCCAGTCAAGACATTGTCTTTTTGACAGACAGGTAAGGACTTCCCAATTAATATAAAAGCACACACGGGCTGGCCACGGCCTAATCGGGCATTCGCCATGACAGCCTAGAGAAACCGTGAAAACGTCTAGGCAGGTTGGTTGGTGCAATCACATCGATCATGCTGATCATGCACCCCCCCAATTGCTGTGCGTCGTCATGGAATGCATGTAAACATGCTCTCACACTTCACGTACGCACTCAGCAGTGGCTCGAATTTAACATTTTACACGGTGAGGAGTATACAGAGTTGCTGCCTTCACGGCCTTCACCACTCGGCCATACTAGCTCATATTGTCAGTTTGGGATTAAAAGTTATTGATAGTTTCCAATGATTTAATTATTATTATTAATTGTTCCCTCCTACTGCTCCTTCTGTTCAGGCAAGGTTTGATTAGCTAGAATCGTATTCAGTTACATAATTGCGATTAAGAAGCCATTAATTCATATTATTGTGTCTTTATATTTATAATGACAAGTGAGACCAATAAGTTAATTAGAATATATCCACTATAATTAATATGCATACATAGAAATTATTTAATAATGGATTATTTTTAGTATATATTTCCAGGTTATTGAAGATTAAAAAAATATTGACACTCCAAAACTTTTAAAAATAAAAACGAAATGAAAGTAATTGACAAATTTTTCTTTAATAATTTATAACATTTATTAATTTTTACTACCATTATATGATTATGTTCTCTGTAATTTAAAAATAACTGCGTGTTTTTGTGTTAATACTTTTATTTTTTTATTTTTTTTTGCAATATAAACTAAATGCATGATTAATTTAGTAGTAATTTAATTATTAAGACATTGTGTAAAAATATAATGAACCAACCAATTAGGCTGTCTTGTTTGGATTTTGTATAAATTGTGTGTTAAAATAATAATAAAAAAAAATTCTGTTTTAATACGACACTTTAAAATTACAGATTATAATATTAAATAAAAAAAAAGAAGGTATATAATATTACTTTTATTACTTAATTATATTTTTAGTTCTTTTATTATTTTATATAATATAATATATATTATTTATAATATTTTTAAAGTACTTAAAAATAAATATATAATTTTATTATTTATTTTTAAGATTACTATAAATAAAATTGAATTTCGTATTTACATACTTTCGCAAGCGTAAGAATACTGAATATCTCAAATGGATTATTTCTCTACTTTTTTAGTTGAATGATGTAATTGTAAAATGATATTATGAAGATAAAAGATTAATATTCAATGATTTAAAAATAATTAAAATCATAGATAAAATGGAAAAGAAAATATATGTTGCAGCTGGATATTATGTGTATTTCAAATATTTTTTATCACTCGAAGCAAAATGTGTATCTTTGTGATGTGTGTCGAAATGCACATTTTGTTTTACGTAATAAAAAACGAAATATGCATATTTTCAGCTACAATGGAGTTGAACGGTTTAGCGCGCGGCGAAAGCTAAGGGTCACCTAATTCATCATTACGCTTATGGGGGAAAACCCTTTTTTTTTTTTTTTTTTTTTTTTTTTTTGCAATTTTTGCAATTTTTGAGAAAACTACTCTACTGATTTTGGAGAAAATTTAATGAGAAATACTTAAGGCGGGAAATCAGCTACTGCGGGATTTGACTAAAAAATTGTAAAGAAAGAAAAATCTGAAATTTTGCACAGTGATACATTAGGATTAGGTATGTTCAAAAATGTAAAAATTTTGGGGGGTCACCATGCTAGATTTTTAATTATGATTTTTTGAAGTTTTAGTCCCATAAGAGCCCATGTTAATTTCTCAATAATTTATTTCTCTCTTATCTGATGGTCACAGGTTCTGAAAATTTTATCATAGGTAGCTGTTACTATTAACTTTCAAATGGCATCATAAAATTTCGATGTTTTTTTTTTTTTTTTTTTTTTTAGATTTTGAGATACTAGCCATCTATATACAATCCTTAACATACTTTTACGTGTTTTAAGCCATAGAAAAATTTTAATCATTTTTTTAACCGATAACCCCTATTCCATTCCATCCTTTTTACTATCAACTATCGCATAAGAAATATTTATAGAAAGGGCCTGAACCCATAGACTTATAAGTCTATGCCTGAACCTCACTCTTTCAAAAATGTATCTTAATTTTGAAAACAGAAAATTATTTTATTTTTAAATTACCCTTTTTCCAAGCCCACATTTTTAATTTAAAAAATTTTGCTTCATATTTCTCAATAAAAATTCTTTTTATTATTCAGCATTAAGAAATAAAAAAATTTAATAAATAATGCCATATTATGCACATAATCATTATTATAAATTATATTTTTAATTGTTTTTCTTTTTCTAATCCTTTTTATAAGTCAACTATTTTTAATTTGTTAACGACAAAAAAAAAACTCTTAAAAATAGCCTATTGCTAAAAGTTTCAATGTTTCTGACATTTCATTTAATTTATTTAATTATAAAATCTTTAACAAACTACCATTTCGTTTATCATATTTATAAAACAAAAGTTTACCTTAGTTTTGCACGTCAAATAGTTTACTTGTTTGCCAAAATTATATTTTAATTTAAGTTACTTAAATTTTTATGAAATTTTATTGCTATAATAACAGGCGAAATACTATTTTTATCCTTCAAAATAATTAAATATATTTTGTACAATTATAGTGCATTAAATTTATATAGGTTATTCTTATACAAAAAGATTAATTTTAAATAAAACCAATAAAAATTTTAAGATACAGTATTTCATCATTTTAATAACTTTGCTAGAAAATTAATAATATGAAAATTATTGTTGGAATACTTTTGTCAAATATATATATATATAATTATATAAAAATTATGAATAAAAAAAAAAAGAATTAAAAAAATATATATATTGTACGAATCTCAACCTTTGTACCATGTAAACTAGTATACACAAAGGCTTAATTTCCCATGCACTTTTTTTTTTCTTTTTTTGTATTAACGACAAATGCATTTCAAACAGACGAATGTGATAAAATCAAAATATGTATTCTAAAAGAGACTGCATGCCGAGAAGTTTGAATGCGCTAGGTTTTTAATTCATTTGAGAAATCTGAAAGTACCTTTTACCTCAAATAATCTCTACGCACATACAAACTTTCTATAAGTTTGAAGTCACAAGTTTGTGAGTGGAACGACGTATTCGTATAATATAGTGGTCAATTTAGCACTTTTTTTTCTATATCGAAATTCTTTCTCTAATAATTATTATTTTATTTATTGTTTCTTTATTGTTTATTGTTTACTGTTTATTTATTGTTTATTTATTGTTTCAACCACAAGTACTGAATTGTACGAGCAAGTGCAATTAGTTTCTACATATAAAAAGTTATTAAACAAAAATAGTAAAGAAAAAAATGTGAGGACAGAACTAGGAAATAAACCGATCGGGATCTGAACCAAATCGGAATTGGAAAATAAACTCTTTCAACAATAGGGATAATATAATTTAATTAAAATAAAAACCATGATTGATATGATATAACCATTTTAAATACTATTGTATAATTTTTTTTCCTTTTTATTTTGTTACTATAGAAGGAAATACCGGCACATAGAATCACATAGAATATTATATGGTATTTTGTGATTTGATTAATATATTTATATACATGATTATATTTAATAACATATTTTGTATTAAATTTAGTGAACGATTTTGTTATTTCCATTAAAAAAAAGAGTTTAATTAACAATTTTGAGACTAAATTTAAAAGAACGAAAAAAGAAAAAAAATCGAATGCTGCAATTAAATATTTCACCATGTTAGAAAACCTAGTTATTAAACTGTTGAAAAAGTAGCTTACAAGTCATTAGAGTAAAACATTAAAAATAATATTAGCATGCAAATAATATTTTTAAAGTGTTTTAAAGTTTTTCCTCGTTGCTAAAAAAAATTGCATCCACATAAAAGAAATATTTTGTTTTCCTTTTTTTTTTTTCTGTATTAGAAGCACATACTACAGCTAAGGCCACAAGAGAATGAGGAAAACAAAGTGTTTTTCTGTGTATGCACTTGAGACTTTACCTACCTCCTTGAGGGAAAAACTGGGAAAATATGTTCTTAAAAGAATCTTCATCCACTAAGCCCGTAGGACATTCCTGAAAAAATAAAATACAAAAGAATAAAATTAGGTCTGTGTTATTTTTATGTACATTTTTTTAATCAACTAGATATAACTTTTTCATTGCATTTTTTAAAGTTGCTTTTGATTTAATATTCATATTATAATTATACGTTAAATAGTTTTTTAATAAATTTAAAATGTTAAATAATTTAAAACATGTTAATTGTTATTTATTATTAAATGTATTAAAAAAAAATTTTAAAGTTTTTTTCTTTTTTGGCTATTAAAAATATAATTATATTTTATTTTTAATAATAATAAATTTATTATTGTTAACTTTTAAAATTAATTTTATTAGTTAAAAAAAACATTTATAAATATTGTTTGGTGTTTCTTTAACTTTGTAACTTAAATCTTGTAATCAGAAAATGGTAATCTTTGTCGGAGTGAGATAGAAATTTGGACATGAAACCTGCTGTAGTAAATATTATAACAAATTAAACCAACGAACTGGAATAATTAAACAGTGTAGCTTAATATTATAATATCTAGAAACAAAGATACAATTTACTTCTATATTTTACTTAAATTTTTATTTATAATGTATGATGTATGAGTGCAAATAAATAATTAAATATATGTTTAATGGGAAATCAGGTACTACGGGATTTAACTAAAAAAATTGTAAAGTAAGAATAATCTGACATTTTGCACGCAGTTATACATTAGGAAATGGTTTCTTTCAAAATGTAAAAATTTTGGGGTGTCACCATGCTAGATTTTGAATTATGATTTTTTGAAATTTTAATCCCATAAGAGCCCATGTTAATTTCAATAATTATTTTCTCTCTAATCTGATGGTCATGAGTTTTAAATTTTTTATCATAGGTAGCTGTTACTATTAACTTTCAATTGGCATTCATAAAGTTTTTTTTTTTTTTTTTTTTTTTTTTTTTTTTTTTTTTTTAGATTTTGAGATGCAAGCCATCTGGATACAAACCTTAATGATTTAATTGAAATTTTTCGCTGCAACAATGCAAGAATACAAAATTACGTATAAAAGTGGCACTGCAATCTAGGGGAAATTTTTAAACTTTCCCCTAGATCGCTGCGAAATTTTGAACTACATCATTTAGGGAACATTATTAAGATAGGGCAATAATACATAAGCTCACCAGTGCGGTTGTAAGTAAACATTTGTTTTCTGAGTGTAGGGTAAAAATTAAACTGACATAAAGCATTCTAATGAGGAAGTGGGAATTTTTATTTTATATATGCTATAAAGTACAACTATATGACATACTGTATATTATACAATTTTTCTTTGTAATTCAACGATGTAATGAAAGGATATAATATAGCTTCTTTATTTTTCTCTGGGATGAATGCCTCGAGGTATGTTCTTATGACGTAATGCAATTTTTTAAATTATTTAATGCGTATAATTTTTACTTTTTTGCATTCTTAAATTGCAAGTTATCTTGATTTGTAGTGAGGACAAGACAAAAAATGAAATAAAATATAGTTAAAAAAGAAAAAGAAAGTAAAAAAAAAAAAAAAAAAAAAAAAAAAAAAACGAGGAGGGTGATTGACTTGGTGTAGAAATAAAAATAGTCAAATGAGGAACTCGATTTTTTGCAATAACATGAAAATCTACTTTTCAAATATTTTTTTTCGCGCCTTTAAAACTATTAATTGTCCTACGGTTTCATTAAAAGATTGCGATTAGTATAAAGAAAGTAATCTTATATTTATATTATACTCTAAAAACTTTGCATTACTTTAGTTACGAATACTAACTTATTTAAGATAATCGCTTTTAAGTTATTATAAGTAGCTAAAATAAAACATATTAGCAAGTTATTACAAAAAAAGGTAATTTATTTATTTATCCACATATACAGCATAGCCAATTACATGTGAAATACATATTTCATCTTTTAAATTGTTTTAAGCTATTTTAAGTTAAATTAGCTATTGCTAATAACTTGCTAAAATGCATTATTTTAGCTATTCATAATAACTTAACAGTGATTATCTTAAATAAGTTAGTATTCGTAAGTATAAAGTAATGCGCCATTTTTTTAGAGAATTTAAGTTCACATTCGCCCACATAAAGTATCCCCTATTTCCAATGACTATTTTTTTTTTATTAAATAAACAGCTATTTAAGAATAAATGAACATTATTTATAACATTTAATATATTCATTTTTATATTGCAAACTATTTGACATCTAAACAGGTGCTTGTCAATTACTACCAATTGACGTTCGCTATCCACTACATGCATCAATAATATGAATAATATCATGTTGTATAGTTTTCATCAATAAAATAACAATAAAAAGATGTAAAACACTTCAAATGTATCAAACTTATATTTTGCATATTTAAATTATAAATAAAACTGATATAAAATTTACCTGTTTAAATCCTCTATAAATGAGTTGTATTTCTTTTCTTGTAAATTTTGTTGTTCTTGCAAGTTTGGTCAGTTCTTCAGGCCTATGTCTCCTCACCTGGATGTTGAACTCATCGAATTCTTCCTCTGAAACAATTATAATAATAGACATTATAGTACTTGATGCTAAGATTATTAAAGATGAAAACAAGAATAATTATTATTATCAAACAGAAAGATTTTTTTCTTTTCTTTCTTTTTTTTTTTTTTTTTTTTTTTTTTGCTTGTATTTTTAAAAACAATACGCTAAAAATGGTTCATTATTAAAAAAAAAAAAAAAAAAAAAAAATGAGGAGAACAGAGAGTATAATATTATCTTATCCCTATGATATACGTAAAGGGTTAAATTTTATTTTAAGGAAAATACTGAAATTGATCATGACAAAAAAAAAGTACTAGGAATTTATAGCTCTGAAGATTTGAAGAAGATATCACTGATATCACAAATAATTTAGTTGCATTTTATTTTTATTAATTTTTTTTTTTTTTTTTTATAATTTTTTAAGTGTGGAGGGGGGTATTTTTATTAATACAGTGAATGAAGTGTAACATGATTATATAATGTGATGTTTCCTATGTCTGTCTAAATCAATCAATATTCATATTTAATCTTTTTTTTTTTAATAATAATAATAATCCATTGAAAGAGTGAGGTTTATATGCCTGACAAACGTTTGGCCCACACTTACACCTAACCCAAACGTGGTTAGAATTAACCATCAATAACAACATCTTTATTTCAATGATGATATTTGATGAAGATTGATGATGACCTACTCTTAGTTTTTTTTTTTTTTTTTTTAATACTTTTTATTAATATTAAAAAAAAAAAAAAAAAAAAACTTTTAAAGGCTACTGCACTGCTACATAAATCCCGTAAATTGCAATAGGTAAACAAACATTAACCTATAGATCAGGATAATACTAATAATACCTATATAATGCAGGTAAAACATAGTACAATAAATTAAATTTATGTCTCTTATACATTATGTGACATTGTAGCACCAATACCTGTTTCAGATCAATATTTACCTTTGGCATTATACACAGAATTCATGAATGTGCCAAATTTTTAAGAAATTTTCCAAAATTTGTTCAATACAATCCGTAGTATTTCCACTCATATGATACCCGTAATTTTAATAATTTTTATGTTACAAAACAGAGGCTCTCTCTAAGCCAGAAGGGACCTGAATAATGTATTCTCTTTATTTATAATGCATTACCCTCTTGCATCAAGAACTGTTCCACTTATAATAGCTTTAAAACTAAGGAGCAAAAATATAAAATAATTCAGTTCAGAGATTTCCTTGCCCCCAATGAACAGTACAATACTATTATTATGTTATTATTATTAAAGGAATAGACCAGAGAAAAACATAAGCATTTATATCACAAAACACTTGATGGGATTTACATAAATAACTTTAGTTTGTCTCAAAACTGAACAGTAGCCCCGTAGCAGTGATCAGAAAAGTCAATTTATGCAACCCGCACCACATTTTCATACTAATTTTTGATTAATTTTTGCATGTTTCTAACGTTAAAAACATGAATATAGTCACACAAATTGTATAACTTTACAGTATTTTCACGCTCTCTCGTAGGGCTACATTAACATTCTAGTAAAAATTGTCATCAGTTTTGAAGATCCCATGTCTTGTTTATTCATTAAAAAGCACATGTTGTTTTATGTGGTCAATGGCTTTAAGTATATATGTTTATAATGTGACAAGTTCTACACTGAAAAAAAATCATGGACTCATGGAACGTATTATAATCTTTCATTCTTTAATCTTCATATATTATTATGTACGGTCATTTTACTTAAATATTAATTTTTATTAGCATAAGGAAATAACATGCAGTTTTGTACTGAAATCTCCATCTGATTGCATTGTATGGACATAAGCTAATGGAATTCAATTTTTAAATAAAACGACTACTTTCTACCTTAAGTTATTTTTCCGCATGAAAAACAATACAGAATTTATAGATAATAAACGTTCACAATATGAAGACTATAAAGCCATAGACCACATAAAACAACACGTGCTTTTTAATGAAAAAACACGAAATGGGATCTTCAAAACTGATGATAATTTTTACAAGAATATTAATGTAGCCCCACGAGAGAGCGTGAAAAAACTGTAAAGAATGCAATTTGCGTGAAATTTCATGTTTATGACGTCAGAAACATGAAAAAATTAGTATGAAAATGTTGTGCGGATTGCATAAATTGAAATTTCTGATCACTACTATGGTGCTTTTTGAGACAAACTAAAGTTTTTTATGTAAATCCCATCAAGTGTTTTGTGATATAAATGTTTATGTTTTTCTCTGGTCTATTCCTTTAATAATGAAGACTTTTTACCTCTCATCGTATTTTTTTATTTTATTGTTTTCAAAAGTAGCCAATGCATAATTGAATAACTCACACTGCTGTATATTATATACAAAGGTTATTTTAAAAGGTCTTTGTTGTATGTATGTACATATAAAATTCTCATATCTTTCCAATTAATTTTTCACTATGAAATAACAAAAAGCTGTCATAGTCAGGCACTTTTTACAAAAACAAAAGAGCTTCTATACTCACTAGTTTTCATCAGATATGAAATTGTATTGTTAATCAATAATAATTATTGTTACAATAATAATAATAAAAATATTGTGTATTCAATAACAAAAAAATATGAATTTTATGATAAAGTTCAATATTTTATAAAAATAAAAATATTATTACTTTTTTTGTCTTTAAAAACAATTTGATTACTTTGAATTTAATTTTGAGACCATATTTTGCATATTATCATACTATTAAATGATAGCCTCTTTAGTTTCAATAATAATACAGTGGAATACAGGTAACTCAATGAAAAAAAAATATGAGACAACAAAATATTTAAATTGGACCAAAAAACGTTAAAATAACGCATGTAAAAAAAAAAAAAAAATGGCGATTTTAAACATTCTATAAGAGTACGGGTCCGAAACACTTAACATTTTTGACAAAAGAGACATATTTTTGGTTTTCTGAGAGCCGCACAAAAAAGGTGGTTAAAATTTACGACACTGAAATAATTTTTAAAACTGTCTGGAGCTGCAGAGGACTGAGGACTGATGATATGTAATAACTACTTCATTCCCGCCGAGTGCTGTAATATATCCGGTCAGGGCTAAACCAATCAGATAGCGTGTTATAAACATATACCAGCCAATCACAGTTGACTTTATAGTTAGTTAATTACACTGTATCCGCTCGAACTAGTAAGAATTGTATTATATCGAATTATATATATATATATATGTTAGCATCAAAACCCGAAATTGACCCAAACTAGGTATTTTTGCTCATTTCGGCTTTTGGTTCGTCGCTTTTTGCCAAAACCCGAAATGCAAGTTTATTTCGGCTTTTGGTCACGAAATTTTGATCCATACTAGTTTTGAGCATTTCGCAAAAAGCAAAACCCGGTGTAAACATTTATATCTAGTTTTGGTCTTTGAATTTTGACCAGAACTAGTTGTGGTCAAAATAGAAAAATCAAAACCCGAAAAATGAACATTTCTCAACTCAATTATTTTATATAAGAATAAGTGTGAGAGAGAGAGAGAGAGAGAGAGAGAGAGAGAGAGAGATAACATGACACGTTAAATAAAAAAGTGAAAATATTTATTTTAATTTACAATAAGAGTGCCGATATATTATGATATGACTTATGACTAATTTCCCTTATATTGGTTCAAAGTTCAAGTCCACCTTCCACCGTACTTTATCCAGTGATAACAATTTATTTTAAAATATTTCTTGTGCGTATATTCAGTTGACTGTTTGTCTCTGTGCTGAAAACATGGTTTATAGTTTCATAATATTTGTTAGAAACAGGATAAGAAAGTGTTAGAATTTAAAAAGTTCACAACACACGTATATTATTGGTGCGCACATTATAAGTGATCATGGTTAGTGGTTTTATATATAGCTCATAATTTACATTTAATCGTAAGTAGCCCCTTAAAATAATAATAATATACTCTATTACTACTATTACTGAATGGACCACTTGCAATAAAATGTTTGTAATTGTTGCAACAAGGGAAAATTATTTTTTATTTTTTGTAAGAAATGTAATAAGAAAATATCAAATTATTTTAAAAAGTTCGCTCATTGCAAGTGGTCCATTGCTAGGTCAAACAGTAAGTTTATTTTTCGTATTGTCTCAATTTATATTCCGTATCTATAGCCATAAGATTTAGATATTTTGATCAGCGCATTCTAATCAAATTAATCTTTCAGACCATATATTTTGCATTTCAAGTAAAATAATAAAATAATATTGTTTAAACGCCTAAATTATAATACCAAAACATCATGCATTTATAATATAATTATAGTCTTTTATCATTGCATAAAATTCTGAGTTGAGAAATGTTCATTTTTCGGGTTTTGATTTTTCTATTTTGACCACAACTAGTTCTGGTCAAAATTCAAAGACCAAAAGTAGATATAAATGTTTACACCGGGTTTTGCTTTTTGCGAAATGCTCAAAACTAGTATGGATCAAAATTTCGTGACCAAAAGCCGAAATAAACTTGCATTTCGGGTTTTGGCAAAAAGCGACGAACCAAAAGCCGAAATGAGCAAAAATACCTAGTTTGGGTCAATTTCGGGTTTTGATGCTAACATATATATATATATATATATATATATATATATATATATATATATATATATATATTTAATTTTGCCACCAGTTTCAAAGGTCCCATTTTGCATTTTGTGTTCAATGATATAAAAAGGCATGTTCCTAAGTCTACAGAGGGGCTTTAATTAATAGGTTGTATTTTTAGTATCTCAAGTATGTGAGAAAAATAAGAGTAACAAAAAATTAAGCAATTTCTCAAAGTAATTAACCAAAAGCGAAGTTTGCCCTATGCTGAGCAACGTTAATCACTAATCCAGTATGACCTCCAAGCTCATTAAATATGATGACATGGGGATACACCCTATAGTTTTCTTAAAAAAAAAAAAATCCAAAATAAAGTTAGTAAATAAATAACCAAGGAAAGGTTCCACAATGCTAAAGGATTGGAAATTATGGAGCTATTTCCGCGTGCCTCAACGCACTGATTATTTTCCATGGTAATAATTCATCGTTAAAATGTTCAATATTTTTAATTTGAAATAAATTAGACAAAGAATAATTAAGGAAGATAAATAATTTTAATAAAATATAAAATTGACAGCACTTTTACTGCAAAAATAACTTATTAAGTTATTTTAATTGTTTTTGTGTTATAATTTATTTTAAATAAAAAAATATATCTTTTTTTTATATTTTATTAAAGTTGTACAATATTTATAAAATTTAATAATTAAATTTAATTTTAATAAAGTTTTTAAATTTTAAATTTCCTTTCTATAAAAAAAATTATAAATATACATTTTTGTACGAAAGAGTATTATTAGTTATTATCTAAAATAGACAAATAGTGGCAGGCATAGTTGTGTTGAGATACGAATGTTGAGTACGTATGACATTGAGTTTGAGCATTCATGAGGCGGGAAATCAGTTACTGCTGGATTTGACTAAAAAATAAAAAAATTATAAAGAAAAATCTGAAAATTTGCACGGTGATACAATAGGATAAGGTATCTTAAAAATTGTAAAAATTTTGGGGGGTCACTATGCTAGATTTTAAATTATAATTTTTTGAAGTGTTAGTCCCATAAGAGCCCATGTTAATTTTAGTAATTAATTTCTCTCTTATCTGATGGTCAAGGGTTCTGAAAATTTTATCATAGGTACCTGTTACTATTAACTTTCAAATGGCATCATAAAGTTGCGAAGATTGTTTTTATATTTTGAGATACAAGCCTACAAGCCATCTATACAACCCCACAGTATCTTATCTTATACAGTAGGGTGTACCAGTAGGGAAAAGGGTACCAACCTTATATCTCAAAAACTAGAAGTGTTTTGGGTCTACATTTGTTGTCATTGTGTAGCTACAGGTCACACCTAGTCGAGATAAAAACGTCATAATGTTTGACCGTCCCGAAAAAAAAATTAAAAAATAATTGAACTTCACATTGGGCCTTATGGGCTTAAAATTTCAAAAAATCATGTAAAATTAATTTGCTGGGTGACCCCCAATTTTTTTTATATATTTGAAATTGTCTCAAAATTTCAGATTTTTGTGACGAGAAAAGTTTGAGTCTAATGGCCGACGTTGGTCTCCTACTCCCTTAAACTTAAAACTACATATTTAATAAAATTGTGAAAAATAAAAAATAAATTACCATAAAACATTATGCAATGAAAACCAAATATAATATTGAATAATATAATATAATAATATTAACAATAAAAATATTTATTTTTGACGTTAAAGCAGTATTTCAATAACAATAAAAAAAATTAACCTCTATATTACTATGCATATAAAATAAAAACTGTCTCAAACGCTATTTAATCAAAGTTTTGCTAGACAGCGCGGTGTTGTTATAAAAAAATTGTGAAATATAAACAGAGTTAGTGACGTCATTGGTAGCAACTTGTCAATATTTTTTTTATAATGAAATACGGCAGACGTGAAAAAAACATTACATAATTAATATATTATATAAAGTATAGGATACAATTTGTAAAAAAGAAAAAGTATTACATGAGATTAGGGATGAGGAAAAAAAAATCAATTTTTACTCGAGTGTATAATGAATTTATCGCTTATTATTATTTTTTTTTTGCAACAATATGAACTTTCTAAAGATGATACTCATATACTCATGCAAAAAAATAAAATAATAATAATAAATAAATCCCTCTATATGCTACCTGCAGTTTCTAATAGATAATTGGTACTGGATTATTCTCATTAGTATTCCATTAGGATTCCGGATTCCGGTGTTATTGTTATAGAAGAAAAAAGAACTTATAATAATAATAAATAAAAAAAAACTCAAATATTAAAGTGTTTAAAATGTTAAAAAGATCCTTCACATTTACATTGTCAGTCATTTTTTGCTTATTGAGTTATAATACTTTTAATTAGAAATAAATAAAAATAAATAAACACACCAACGTTCATGTGGAAAGTTATTGTCTTATATATTTCTTTCTCTTTATTAAAATTAATAAACAAATTCATTTTTAGCATGACAAAAGTATATAAAAAAAATAGAGAGTTAGTGCATAAAAAGAAAAACTCACCATGATAAAACGTAAATTAAAAAATAATAATAAATGGGCATTCAACCCCGAATCGTGTGATAGCGTACGGTTTCAGGGCCCGGGGTCGCGTCCGACCCCACCGAAGAGAGGACCTAGGTGTGGGGGTGGGCTTCGGAAGCCCCTGAGCCTTGCTCGCGTTTTCGGACGCAACGTGGCCAAGGCATGGGCTTTGGAAGCCAAGAGTCACACCGCCCTTAAGTGCCTCGGTAACTATGGACATCCGGCTCTAATGAAAAGTGTTCCACCGTGCCCAAGAGGGGACGTCACCCCGATGGAGGCGGTCAGGGTCTAATGCCCAAACAGTCATCAACTCGCCTCATAGCATAATAGTCACAGGGTAGTGACAGTGTGCGTGCATATTGGCTTCAGAAAAAGCCCTGTGTAAGCAATAGCTCTCCACATCATCGAGTGTGGAGTTTTAAAGTCAAATAATAGTATATAATAACAATAAAAGGAAAGAGGAAGAAAAAGAAGTATATCGATATTTAAATCCTTAAAGGGCCCCTGGCCTCAAAAACCAATTTCCTCTCAATTATAAATCATGAGACAGGACTTTTATAAATACACATATTTTGTGCCTTAACCATTCAGTACTCTCGCAAACTGGGAAGAAAACTTGTAAAGTAGGCAACCCGCGCTACAATTTCTATTGTAGACCCGGAATTGTTGACGTCATGAATTCCTAAAGTTGCCTACTTTACAGTTTTTCAACCCCAGTTTGTGAGGCTACAGAAGGGTTGAAGGATATAATATGTGTATGAATGATGGTCCCATCTCATGAATTTTACGTTTTTAATTCAATTGTTTGAGACCTGGAGCTCGTTTAAACACCGCAAGAATGACTTTAAAAATAAATGTAATTCATACAGTCCGCTCCACCTAAGGATGTTTGCGATTAATCGAAATCGAGCTAGGAACCAATAGACGCTCAAGGGATCAAGTATGTTAGGAGGTAGGGTAATGTTAACTAATAAATGGAAAGTTTTTTGGTGCTCTCTTATTGGTCCCATCCTTAGGTAGCGCGGACTGTATATAAGTAAAAAAAATATAATAATAATAAAAAAAATAATAAATAAATAACAAAGTTATGTAATGTACACATATTGGTCAGTAAGTTTCAATATTGCAATGTAAAATTGAAATACAAACAATATTGGCTGCTGGTTACTAACTGACAGCATTAATATTATTGAAAACCCTGAATAAAGTAATATATATTTTTGGGAGTTTGGGGCTATTTGGTAAATCAATATCTTTTTAATGCTAATATTTGTTATTATTTCATATTTGTAAAATATTTATTTATCGTCTTGCTTATTCATGATCATTTATGAAAGGTGTAACTTGTGTGAGTAATTTCAAATACATAATAATAATAAAACCCTAAGGTTTCCAACATTAGATATACAATTTACATTGCTAGTTACATTTTCTTTTATAGTAAACGTATATAGAAGAAAACAAAAAAAGAAACTCGATTTAAAGAAAGTTAATTATTAATTATATTATGCAATATTTAGTAGTGGTAAAGTTTAAGATGAAAGTTAAAGAGTCTTTTAAGAGAGAGAGAGAGAGAGAGAGAGAGAGAGAGAGAGAGAGAGAGTTAGAAGTCTGGAAAACTTAAGATCTAAGTAAAGTTAAGTTTATGTTCTTCTTTGACCTTTTGATTCCAACCTTTTACAACTTACGTAATACTTGTTTTATTCTTCCTCGTGCATATCATAAATAAATCCTTACATACAAACATATATATTAAAATTGTACAAAATATCAAAGTACAAAATTTAGGTTTCAACATGAAACTAATCTAAAGTTAATTTTCTAAAATCCAATCTGTGAAATGCGAGCAAATAAAATTATTTTTTAAAACTATTTTAATTAAAAAAATATAACATATAAGTAGAGAATGGGATTTGTAAAACTTCCTATTGCGATTATAAAATTGTACTTTATTTAACGTTACGTAATACGTTAAATATTGACTTTAAATTAATTTATATATAATTAAAAAACAGGTAATAAAATTTATAAAAAATTATTATATAAAATTAAAAATATTTTTTTAAAACTATAATTAAAAATATTACTTTATAAACTACATAAAAAAATATTTAAAAATAATTTTATTTAGAAATACTTAGTTGGTTTTTTTATAAATATAATTAAAATTATGTTTAATTTTCACTTTCGTTAGAAACTTTCCAAACTTTAATTGGACAAAGTCGTGGCAGAATGATAAAATTTAAATAAGTAAATATTAATTGTCATTTATGGGAGGAGTTGACTGACTGATATATCTCGTATCTCGCAAACTACACAGTTAAGTATTGTGATATTAACACAAAGTTAAAAAGAAATGGTACGTTAAAAATAAATTACGTCAAATTACGTCAAATAATGTAAAAACGCATGCAAATATTTAAGTTATCCACTTTAAAGATTACATACAAATGTGGAAATGCAAATTTTAATCAAATCAGAGCTTTTTTTTTTTTTTCTTTTTTATTAAAAAAATTAAAACTATTTTCGGAACAAATAAATATTTTTTAAATGTATTCAATGGACCAATTGCAATAAAATGTTTTTAATTGTTGCAGCAAGTAAGTGAAAACGATTTTTACATAAGAAATGCATTAAGAATTATTCGAATTATTTTTAAAAGTTCGTTCATTGCAAGTGGTCAATTTCTTTTGAAAATTATAGTTCTTTTTTTTTTTTTTTTTTGCTGGAAATAAAGTATGTACAAAAAGTTATTACAGAAATATAGTTCCTCTTTTAACGATTTTCGGTCCAAGTCAGTTTCCTATCAATTAGCATTACGTGTTTTTTTTTTTTTTTGGGGGGGGGGGGGGGGGGGGCGAAAAATTGCACTGAAAAATAGTTTGAATATGAGGAATGCTTGGCACACTCTTACGTTAACTGGTTTATTTCTATAATATAGCGTAGCATTGAAAAAAATAAATATATAGTTATAGATTAACAAAAATTGACGTTAACATAGCGACAACTTTATCGTTACTTTTTGAAAGAATTTTTTACAATATATATAGTGTCTAAAAAGTAAATTATTTGACGAGGTGAGAGAAATAATAAATAAAAAAATACCTACATAGATATTTATTTATATAAATTAAGTAAATATATAGGAGTAAAATATTAGCTTCATAGTGAATTCATGTTATGAATAACTCGTTAAAAATACATAATATCGTTTTAAAACTATGTTAACGTTATAATTAACATAAGTTATCGTTGAATGTAACGTTATAGTTGGAGACAAACTAGGGTGGACGTTATCGTTATACAGTAGTCGTAAATGAAATTCACTTAACGTTAACGTTTTAGAAAATTTAGTCAACGACTACAAGATTGGTTCTAAGCTTATACAAAATTGCATATCATTGACTTACATTATATTACATTAAAGAGATTTATTTGAGATAAACTATTGATTTTAAGGAATAAAATATGACATTAAAGTCACGCTATCTCTTTAAGAAGAGCGGTCAATAATGACTATGCCATCTGATCAGAAACATGATTTGTATTTTACTATATTTTGCATTGACGTTTTTTTGTACCAGAAAATATTGAAACAATTCCAAGAAATACATAAAAAAAAAAAAAAAAAAAAAAAAAAAAAAAAAAAAAAAAACACACACGATATAAATATTAACACCATGACATTTTAAATTTTGAACCATCAAAAGACACTCGATGCTGTTGCTGCTAAACCACATTTTTTTCTTTTAGCGGCTTTGTTAACGTTCACATATCTACATTAATAATTTATCTACATCGTAATTTATCATTCCAGGGATGAGGGATGCTTTTTGAAGCCAGGATGGATCTCTTTCACTAATTTAAAAAAAAAAAAAAACTAATAAAGAAACAAACTCCGATTTGACTAATAGAGAACCATTTGATTTGAGGCCGACTATATAAGCGATTTCGCTCACATCCACTTCCATTTCGATATACTGCGCATGCGTAGTAAGTAGAAACGAAAGTAGATGTGACTAAAATCGCTTAAAGTCGGCCTCAAAACTGTTGTTCCTCTACCAGTGAAAGCAAAATTTGAAACTTATTAAAATTTAAGTTTTATATAATTTCTCTGACAGAAAAAAAAAGTAAGTGAGTATCATGATCCCATAATCCCTTTCGGGGTAGGCCAGGATAGCTCCTTTCTATTAAGAGGGCTTACAATGATCTGTGGCTTATCAAACCACAGGCTCTACCCTTTAACACCACACTCCTCTGGGCTCCTAATACTAGACCTGTGCAGCTCGGACCACCAAATCTTACGACGGCAGCAGACGCCACTATGGACGAGAGGTGGTCAAACTGCCTTACCAACCTACGTATTGCAGAGGTAACGTTCACATTAAAACTGAAACTTAACCGACAGAAAATCACAGAAAATTATATGTGATTATTATTTACACTTGTATTTTTGTTTAGCAGAGTACAAATTTGAAATTCCCAAGAGTTATTTACCTTCATAAAACTTAATTTTGTAATGACATTAACATAGTCTCTAAGGATTAAATAATGTACGAATTATATAACACAACTGAGTGAGTAGAAAAAAAAAACAAGAAGTTTTACTCTAACAACTTAAAGTTTTAGACATTGTAATAAGATTGTGTGGTTAACGTTTTTTAATGAATTTTTTACTTGCATAGAAAGATCGATAATTTATAAAACTTTTTTAACTTTTTTTTTTTTTTTGTACATTCCTTTCTTACATGTTAATTGTACAATATACCTACAATTTTTTTTATTTAATTAATAATTAAGTTTAAAATAACTGTGTAATGTTTTATTTTATTTTTTAAATAAATAATTATGTAATTATTTTGTTTGATTTTTTTTATTATTTTTAATTTAATGTAAATTTAATTTTCATATAATTGAGTATAAAAGCAAAATTTAACTATTTACAAAATATATTTCTATAAATATAAATAAATATTATATTCATTGCATTAGAATTCAACACTTTTATAATAGGTCTAACAATGACGTCATTTGGCGTTAAGGTGGGAAATTGGGTTCGGAGGGATTTTACTGAGAAGATGTAAAAAGAGACAAATATGAATTTTACACAGTGATACATTACGATTAGGAATCTTCATAAAAATGTAAAAATTTTGTGGGGTCACCATTCCAGATTTTAAATTTGGATTTAGTTTTACTTCCATAAGAGCCCATGTAATTTCATTAATTATTTTCTCTCTTATCTGAGGTTATGATATGAGTTCTAAACTTTTTATCATAGGTAGCTGTTACTATTAACTTTGAAATGGCATCGTATAGTTCGAACGAACGGACGAATGAAAGAATAAACGAACGAAGAATGAATGAATGAATGAATAAATGAATGAATGAATGAATGAATGAATGAATGAATGAATGAATGAATGAATGAATGAATGAATGAATGAATGAATGAATGAATGAATGAATGAATGAATGAATGAATGAATGAATGAATGAATGAATGAATGAATGAATGAATGAATGAATGAATGAATGAATGAATGAATGAATGAATGAATGAATGAATGAATGAATGAATGAATGAATGAATGAATGAATGAATGAATAAATGAAGGGAATAAACGAATATAAATATAATTAAATAAATTTATAACTCTCTAAAGGTGGCGAAAAGAAAAAAGATGCACAAGAAACATACACTTAATATTTTATAATTTAGTAATACTTCATATAACTTATTTAAAGTCTTTATAACATCAACTTTTATTTTGATGGTAACAATAATAGACATGTCTTACAATAAAAAATTATATTGTTGCATGACAGCTACATTGAGAACTCGTCGTAAGGGAGTCAACAATGCAATTAGGTATTGTTGTGGTGGTCATTTGTCATTGAATATAATGGGAGAATAGAGAGAACGAGAGAGAGAGAGACAGGCTACATGACAAGTCAATTTCAAGGCTTATATTCAATATTTTACGATCACAATAATATACAATTTATCACAAACGTACTACGTATATAAAATGAATATTAATCATCACGTCAAATCTATCTTATTATGTAATATTTACTGCTGGACACTTAAGAAATTCTTTTTTATATAAAATAGAAGCAGAAAATCAATTTTTAGATACGTATTGTATACATGCAGGGTGTCCATCAAAGGTAAAAAAATTTACAGATTTGACTCCAAAAATAGTGTAAGTTAAAAAAGCAAGCTGAAAGTTTTAGAAGATTTTATTATTATTATTTTTTTTTTATGCGACTATTAAATGTAATTTAGATGCATGTTTTGAAAATTCAGCTATACGAAGAACTGCATTTTTCTACGCAACCCTTATTTGGCACCATCATTGCTCACATTTTTTACCATGTTCCATTAATAGGCTCTCGTTTCCGTCCTTAAATACTTGTTAAATTGGGCTTTTTACGTTATGGTGATGTGCGATTAACGTGTTTAAGAGCTACGCAAGCGTGCAATATAAATATTTAAAACTTTAATTTAACATTCTACGCCATAAACCAGACCGAAGATAGTATAAAATGTTAAAATAACCTTTGCTCCTAATCAAAGTAATGCTCTTTACCAATGACGTGTTCTGAATACGTTAAGTTCTTTAAATAATGTCTTAAAAAACTACACGAGCTACTATTCTATTGAATAGTAAACGGACTAACTAATGGACTAACTGACTTGCTAACGGGTTTTTAGTGAGAAAATAAACAATCTGAGAGACCATTAAAAAAATATTAACAAAGTGCTAGAAGAAGACTTTGTGTTCATGTCTTATTTAACATGCTTTCTTATGGGATAATGATAATGATGGAGCTTTAACTTAAATTAGACATTTTCACTTGAATCTGAAATATTTGCTGTGTCTTAGAGTCTTAATAACGCTATTAATTTGTTTCCTGCATTTCAAGTCTAATGAATGAAAACAATAATTTATAGTCAAAGTTCTTATTATTTAGGAAGACAATAGCTTTGATCCTCGGTAAACTACAATAAAAATTTCATTATCAAGAAAAATTATTAATTTGGGTAACTGGGCTGCCTTATTCCCCCATAAGAAACACAGTAGTCTGCTATAGTACATTGTTAGTATTGCTACATGGCTTCTCACGGTCACTTTTGTTGATTGATTGATTGATTGATTGATTGATTGATTGATTGATTGATTGATTGATTGATTGATTGATTGATTGATTGATTGATTGATTGATTGATTGATTGATTGATTGATTGATTGATTGATTTTTTACTAAATTCCTTTGCAGATATATAATCAGACTGGCCATAAGAGTAAGTCCGCAATAGCAGACATGGCCCATCCTGTTTGGAGGCCCCTAAGGCCCTAAAAGGGGCTTAACCATAGGGTGTTACGCCCCCCTTAAGGGTTTTACGCCCCTTTTACGGACGTGACCCCTTGAGTGCCAGTCCAATCCTGGCTTTAAGCCTACGTATCTTAGCGAGAACCATTAAACTTATAACATTTATTAGTGAAAAATGTATTTAAAATACAAAGAAAAAAATATCTCTCTCACAGATTAAAGTTGAGCGTACTGTACCTGTATTTACTGTTACACCATGGAAATTAAGTGACATTCATAAAATTAGAGTATGTATGTGTGGTGACCTAGAATTAATTATTCAAATTGTGAAAACATCGGATCGAAAGCAAAATAGAGTGTGATAAAATCTGGAAACGAATAACGAATGAATGAACTTCTTTCATATATTTTCCTATAACGTTTATTAAAGTAAATATTAATATATAGACGATTAGTAAATTAAGAGAATTAAATTTTTTTTTTAAATGCGTATTTTAAATTAATCAAATTATTTATGCCGTTTTTTTTTCCTTCCCCCCCCCCTCCATCCTTCCTTTTTTTTACCTTCTTACAAATTATGTGATTTTTGCTAAATTTAAGCCATAAACACCATAAATTAAGCATAATATATTTATTTATCCTAATCAAGATGCACCGACAAAAGTGAATACGTAATAATTATTATTTTATTTATTAAACACCAAGGTGTACTTATACATATATATTTACATTGCACTCTATACGTCTACATTTTGGCATATTGACTTAATGATAGGGTCCGAGATGGACAATGAAGTAAGTGGTAATACGTAATAATAATTGTAGACATTGTAGTCCATGAAATTTATTTTCAGGATAATTTGTTTATTACAACATAATCTATGATATTCTTCATAGTAACTGTTATAAAAAACATAAATACTATTTTGTACAGCTTAATTGCTTCTGTTGTTCCAATTTAGTAATTTAGCATAATTTAATTATGCTATAATGACATATTTCCGTGCACATAATAATTGCTAGCTCCTATAAGCATAATTAGATTCAGCATATAATCGAATAAGAGCAATTTAGTTAACTGAATAGTTAAGAACAAAAAAATAATAATAATGTATTTTTATTTATATATTATTTATTTATATTTTTTCATCTTTTAAAAGTTTACCCATATATAGGAAAAAAAATTCACTGCAGAAACTTTGTTTTTTCCACAAAAATATACTTTCTATTTTTGTTTAATTATTGTACACAATATTATGATATGATACAATGTCCCTTACATGTCTTCCGACTCTTGGCTGATTTTTTAGACACGAGTGAGTTAAATTTCCCTCTCTATGGACTGAAAGCTGTAACCTCTAGTTAAACCTTAGTTATCTTTTTTTAATTGTTGCAACAATCAAAATAACAATTTAACTACGGTTTAACTACTACTACTACTACCACTAATGTATTGCCCATTTTCTCGTGCGCATTTCACAGGGGGGCGGCTGGGCGATACCGTAAAAGGCCAAACGGCAGGTAACACAACACAGGCTTTTTTTTTTTTGAGAGGAGTTTAGTTATAGTTAGCGTTGCAGTTTGGGTAGAAGGAACACTGCGATACGTTTGGGGGCTATTTGAACTATTATGATAAGGTTGACTAAAGGTCAGAAACAATATAATGTATGACGTAAACATAAAAAACCACTCGGAATTCTTGCGTTCAGGTGACAACAAGACCTCAAACCTTATGAAGCAGTATTAGTAATAGTAGTTTTGTGAAGTATTTTTAAACTGGCAAAATGAGTCATTTTCCTATACTGACCCATGTTATTTAGCACTCACTTATGGCGTCGACTTAAACATGAATGAAAACCACCTATTTATCACAATACTGTGCACTGTGTGCAAAGTTGCTAAATATAAGAGTGTCACTCATACCTGCACTTTGTTGGTATGTTATGTACAATTTTCAAAAAAAAAAAAAAAAAAAAAATGTTATTATTTAACACTAAAGTTAATGTATACGCATGTACAACCATTTCTCTTAATTAACAAAACATGTAAGTACATAGCGTACTTAACCCTCTTATCATATTGTATGTTTAAACTTGCGGTAGATATTAAGTATTTTTCATTTCATGGTATGAAAATTTATGTAAAATATCCATTATAACAGATGATAAATAAACAAATATAATTACGTTCCATCTATTACTATTATTAATACGATCGTAAACAAACTTGAACTATTATATTCTTTACAGCTCATCACAAAGTATGCGCATGACGTCATACTGAATTCGTTTTGATGCCATACTGAATCATTGAATAACATTGCTCAGCATGGAACAAATGGCTATTTTCTTTGGAAAATTAGTCATTTTTTTATTATTACACGCAAAAAAAATTAATACTAACAATGTAATAGGTAGACACATAACCTAGAACACAGGTATTATAATATTTCAATAATACCTAATGTAGGTGCCATGAGCAACAATAAAGGTGTGACTTTCTTAGATTTAATGGTATTGTAGTTTTATAACTACCTGTTCCATACTCAAGTGTACCTATTTCAAAATACAGGTTCATGTACCTGTCATTAGTATAGTAATTTTTTACCGTGTATAATTCTTGCATACTTGAAAAACTAATTCAACCTGTTAGCAACGTTATTGTTTTCAAAAATATTGCAAAAAGTGAACTGTAAACTGGAAAACTGTGACTTATTTTGCTATAGGGTGTATCCGCATGACGTCATATTTAATGCACTTAGAGGGAGGCCATACTGGAGTAGTGAATAAATAAAAAATTGTTGAGCATTAGACGAACTTCGATTTAGGGAATTTACTTTGGGAAATCAGTTAATTTTGTTAGTTAATCTGACCATTGATATTAAGGTTGAATTAGTATCTCAATTGAGATACTAATTCAACATATTAATATCAATGGTCTCAAAAATATTGCTTATAGAGTTTTTAAACTGGCAAAATGTTTTATTTTCCTATGTCGCCCATGTTATTGAGTGATGCAACACGGCGTCGACTTTAACATGAAGGTAAATGTAACCATCCTATAAAAACTAATTTTAGTTTACTAATAATTTCATGGTGCATTACAAAAATGGAATCAATAAAATATAATAATAGAAACAGTTGAGGCTCTGTGAGAGCGAAATTTCAACTAACATTATTTATATCGTTTATATTTAGTTTTGAATGCCAATCAACATCATATCAATTATAATATAGCATTATACATAACAACTAATTATATAAATACTACCGTACCGTAAACACAGATTTTTCCTTTGCGATTTATGATTTATCTCATATCTCACAAACAACGTGTCGAGAGTTAATTTCATTATTGTAATGAGTAAGTAACTAATGATTAGATGTTTTAATTAATAAAATAATTTAAAAGATAAAAATAAAGATAAAAAAATTTATAATGATTATTAATAGTAAAATTAATGGCAAATACTATCATTTTACATATTTTTTAATTTTAATTTCTTAAAATTAAAATTTTCAAAAAAAAATCTCAACAAAACGTGTTTTCCCCCATAAGTGTAATGTTAAAATAGGGGTCACTTAGTTTTTCCCGCATCGCCCCCTGTGCTAAACCTTAGCATGCAGCTAAAAATCATGCTCTTGCTCTATTAGGGAAAAAAATTATTACTTATGGCAGGTACATGGATCCTGTATTTTGCAATAGGTACACTTGAATTTGGAACAGGTAGTTATTAAACTACAATACCACTTAATCTAAGTGAGTCACACCTTTATTGTTGCACAGTGCACCTGCATTAGGTAGTGTTGTAGTATAATAATACCTGTGTTCTAGGTTATATGTCTACGTATTACATTTTTAGTATTATATATATATATATATATATATATATATATATATATATATATATATATATATATATATATATATATATATATATATATATATATATATTTGCGTGATACTATTGTATAACCTAATGTTATGTATTTTCTTGATAAATATTTATTTTAATAACATTCCAACATTTCAATATTTCATATGGTATAGGGTGTATACGCATAATGTCATATTAAATGCGCTTGGACGCCATACTGAAGCATTGAATAACATTGCTCGGCATTACACAAACTTTGTTTATGGTTACTTTCTTTGGGAAATCGGTTAATTTTTTGTCCTTATTATTTTTCTTACGTACTTGAAATACTAATTCTACCTATTAACAGCATCATTGTTCTCAAAAATATTGCTTTATATTTTTAAACTGTCAAAAAGATTCATTTCCCTATGCGGCCCATGTTATTGAGTGATCCAACATGGCGTCGACTTTAACATGAATGCATACAGATTATTGTTAGCTTATACAAAGTGAGTTCCTAAAATATAGGCAACCTGCTGAACAGATCTGACGCAAAACTTGCCTATAGATCCAGGATAAAAAAAAAACGTTATAAAAAATATAATGCTTTATTCATTATTATAAAGTAAACACTTTTTTCGCAGTTTATAAATTAAACTTTATATATTAAACGTTTTATTGATTATTTTAACGGGAAAAAAATGCAAGATTTTTATTTTTAAGTACGTTACGCGCCAAGTAAAAGTTTTGATATAAATACTGTATTATACAAAGAAGATAAAAAAAAAAAAAAAAAAAAAAAGTAAGATACTTAAAAAATATTAACTTTCAGAGTTCTTTAAAAAAAAATCTTTATATAGCATACTATAATAATGTGTAAAATGAGTCTGTGTTGTTACTTTTTTTATTATATAATTACGCTAAAAGTTTTTTTGTCTGTTAAAATTTTAATAGACAAACGTGTTTATTTTATTAATATTATCTAGTTCATTGTGAAATACATAAGGGGTTGTTAAAAAAAAAAAAAAAAAACGAATTATTCAGATTTTTTTTTTTATACTTACAATATTAGTTTGCTTTTATTCTCTCTCTCTCTCTCTCTCTCTCTTTCTCTTGTATTTTTATCTTTGTTTTTTTTTTAAATTTAACAGTACATTATAAAAAAATATTATTTTTAGATATTATTATCAAGAATACACCAAGGTGGAATACACTAGGTTTTTGGAGTTACTGTGATTTTTAGGAACAAAAATAATACTTAATTTTTATGCATATTTTCTTAGTAAATCTATACCTGTTGTGTTCCAAATTTGGAAAAAATATACGACTTTACTTTTTTTTTTTTTTTTTTTGGTGAAGTCTATATAGTATATCACAGCCGCCGCAGAAAAAGCTTAACGCCTTCTAATTTTATATCCTTTACTATTCAATGCCTTTCAAAATCATTTATTATTATTATTATTATTATTTTTTTAATATAAAAGTAAAATAAAGCATAAGTCATTTACATCATTGAATTATATACAATATTATAATTTTTATTCCAGAATCTTTGTTACCAATTAAATTATTATCACATCAGAATATAGATATTAAAAATGATAACAGAAAAACATGAGTTAGTTTAGTACGGTTATCGGTGATGAAAAATTAATAAAATTTTCTTTTCAATAAAAATACGAATAAAAGTGTGTGAAACTTAATTTAAATATTATCATTTTCACTGTCAGTGCTATAGTTTTCTCACAACAACAACAACAAAAAATAAAAAAAATACTATAAAATAAAAATAAAGTCTCGTTACTTGATGAAATGAAATACATTATAATTATTCTAGACTATTTTTAGCAAATACGCATAATTTATGTAATATTACTTATATATATATATATATATATATATATATATATATATATATATATATATATATATATATATATATATATATATATATATATATATATATATAGATAATAACATTAATAACTATATAATTTTATAACATTGCATAATATATCATGTTAAATGTAATAAATCATAATTATTAATACTGTTACAATTTAGCAATATTAATTCTATAATTATATAAATGTAGCATAAGGCATAAGTTACTCAATTTCATGTTTTCATGAATGCTAAAACATTGGAAGTGTAGTTAAACAACCGATACCTCAAATATTGTTAAAAAAAATTTTTCACTATGTCAAAAAATCATTAAAAATATGATAACAAATACATAGATGATTAATTAAATTAAAATTTTAGTACAATTATTCATGATTCAAATAATGTACAGCTCTGGCCAAAAGTTCCCGAACGATTTGCATAGGCAACCCGCAAGCACACTATGTTATCGTTATGAGAAAACGCAGCGGCCGCCGCTGCCCCGTTCAGGAACTTTTGTCCAGAGCTGTACATATACATATAAATCAAAACAAACAGCATATCAAATAATTTTACTTTCAACTGTGATGGAACGTAGGTTTAAAATCCCTAGGTTTAACAGAACTGTCAACTCAATTTCATGATATGGAAGCTCTGACTTTCCTGGTTGAATGTCAACAAATATATATCAAAACACAAAACCCATATCACTTTCTTGTATGTGTACGATTTACCTTGTCAACGTAAACCTAACATTTTGTATCTTCTATCGATGTAGCAATATTGAATGTAAAATGTTTGCTTTAGGACATAAGGGATGACAGATTTCAATTATAGAAAGAAAAAAGAAGAAGAAAAAAAGTCAATGTTTCAGACGTCTTTTTTTTTTTTTTTTTTTTTTTTTTTTGTATATACAGAAAGAATAAATTACGTACTTTACCGATAACAGCCATTATACAGAGGTCAATGTTAAAGTTGTCTTTTTACTATTTTGTTTAGCACAGTAAGAGTATTACTTCTATTTACTGTCAATTTTTAAATATTTTCAAAACTGTCAAGTAATAGTTACATAATATCTAAAATGTATTAAAAGCATAGAGAAACATGAAATAACATGTTCTTTAACACAAAAAAGAGATCTACAAAAATGATGATAATTTTTACCAGAATGTAAATGTGGCCCCACAAGAGAGCGCAAAAAAACAAAACTGTAAAGTATGCTATATGCGTGAATATTACTGTTTATGACGTCAGAAACAGTAAAAAATAGTAGAATAAAAATATTGTGCGGGTTGCAAAAGTCCAAATTTTCTGATCACTGCAACGGAGCGGGTTGGGTTTTAAGACCAATTAGTGTATGTAAGTCCCATCAATTGTTTTGTGATGTAAATGCTAATGTTTTCATGTTGTCTATGCCATTAAGCTAGCAAATGTCATGTTTTAAGTCTTTTTTATGTGCATGGTTTTAATAATTTTTCATGACTTTTACATTTCAGTACGTGAACTTGTTTATAAATGACAATTAGTTAATGAATGAACATAGTAATCCTTGCAATACATATATATAATTTCCGTGTGTTATATGTCAATTACTATCTAACATCAGCTCTTACAATTACTCTCAATTATTAATTTCAACGTCTATTTTCAGAAACTGGAACTTAAAGGCGTAGAACACCTTGAACAAAAAAGTTGTGTAATATCCTAACAAACCTGAAAATCAATGTTGATTTGGCCAGAGTCATTGATTTTTTATTTATTTTTATTCACAAAATGCCACTGGCGGTCACTGACGTCACAGTTCGCCCGGTTAACGTGCGCGTAAAACAAGTGAGCTGTGACGTCAGTGACCGCCATTGGCATTTTGTGAATGGAAAATCAATTAGAAATCAATGACTCCGGCCAAATCAACGTTAATTTTCAGGTTTGTTAGGGTATTACACAACTTTTTTGTACAAGGTGTTCTACGCCTTTAACTAATTATTCAATACCGATAATAGTTAGGATTACAGTAGGTGAACTAATACATTTTTTTTTTTATCAATTCGGTGATGAGATTCACTCATAATGAATATGTACACATATTGTATGCTACAACACTACTCTTAAAATTCCTTATGTAACTATACGTTCTTAATCATTAACACCAAGTTTGCTATCTGCAAATATGTATTACATGATTCAAAATTAAACATTCATGTTTTAAAAATTATTTACATAAAAAATACTTATTTTTTTAATAATTTAATGTTTATTTTTTTATTTATTTTATTTATTAAACACGAAGGTGTACATTTTTATTAATTTACTTAAACTTCAATAAAAGTTAAGGCGGGAAATCAGCTACTGTAGGATTTGACTAAAAAGTTGTTAAGAGGGAAAAATCTGAAATTTAACACAGTGATAAATTAGAGTAAGATAACTTACTAAATGTAAAAATTTGGGGGGGTCACCATGCTAGATTTTGAATTACGATTTTTTGAAGTTTTAGTCCCATAAGAGCCCATGTTAATTTCAAAAATTAATTTCTCTCTTATCTGATGGTCACGGGTGCTGAAATTTGTATCAAGGGTAGCTGTTACCTTTAACTTTAAGATGGCATCAAAAAATTAGGAACTTTTCTTTTTAGATTTCAAGATACAAGCGAACTGAAGAGAATCCTTAATAAATATTATCATTCATTATTTGTATTTTAATAATAAATAAAATTATATTATAATAATTATTATTATATATTATTTAAAATTTATATTATTAATAGTTACAAACACTTTTAAGTATAAAAACATTAAAATTTAACAATATATTTCACTAAAAAAAAATGTGATACAGACAAGAAGAAATAAATATCAAATAATACGTAATGAACGTCAACATGGTGTACAGCAAAATAACACGAGCTTATTTGCAATAAAAAAACAAAAAGGAAGACAATGTCATAATATTTACTTTTTTTTTTCTTCCACGCAGTGCAAAGTTAAATGTATGTATATAAATTTGTGTGTGTGTATATATACATATATACGTGTTTATATATATATATATATATATATATATATATATACTAGTACACACATATTATGTATGATATGATAGAACATAACAGTGTCAAAAATGTTTATCATTGTTAGAAACAAAACATAAGCCTCGACTACTGTTGTCACTTTAGGTCCGGATACATACATATTCACTGCCTTTTTTTTTTTTTTTTTTTTTTTTTTTTTACTAGACACATACATTTTGCCTTTCACTTGCACTTTAGTCTGTATGTAAAATACAAAAAAAAGTTAGTAGAAGAAAGGAAACATTTTTTTTTTTACACACAATTAAACATTTTTAATGAAAAGCGTGGGTAAAGCGTGGGTTTAGTTAGTTTAATTTTCTTACTATTCTAAAGAAGAGAGGTCAAAGGTTGGTTGTAATTTTTGTCATGTATTTCCATCAAATTAAATGCACTTTAGAACAAATTGTAAACTATTTGTGATGTTGAACAGTACACCTGAACTGAAATTATAGGCATCTCTCTCTCTCTCTCTCTCTCTCTCTCTCTCTCTCACACACACACACACACACACACACACACACACACACACACACACACACACACACACACACACACACACACACACACACACACACACACACACACACACACACACACACACACACACACACACACACACACACACACACACACACACACACACACACACACACACACACACACACACACACACACACACACACACACACACACACACACACACACACACACACACACACACACACACACACACACACACACACACACACACACACACACACACACACACACACACACACACACACACACACACACACACACACACACACACACACACACACACACACACACACACACACACACACACACACACACACACACACACACACACACACACACACACACACACACACACACACACACACACACACACACACACACACACACACACACACACACACACACACACACACACACACATACACTCTCTTTCGCATTGAAATAATAATAGAAGTTGTCTGGTAATATTTAGAAATTTCTTAGCCCTTTCCTTACAACGCACTTGAACCCGAATTGAACAATAATTTAAATTTCATTACTAATTATTAAATATGATATTTACATTGAAAATAAATTAGTATAACAAAAGTCACCAGTTACATTTATTGATTTTAATATTTTTAAGATAATAATTCGGTAATTAATATTTTTTAATGAAATAATTTTGTAAAATATTATTTTAAATTTAACCAGCTTTCGATAATAATTGTTTAATTGACCACTTGCAATAAAATGTTGCAACGTGTAAGTGAAAACAATTTTTCCATTACAAATGCACTGAGTGTATTTTGAATTATTTTAAAATGTTCGTTCATTGCAGTTGGTCCATGCACAACTTTTACTAGAAGTTTTCTTTTTCGTTGTTGCATATGAAATCGTTGACTCAATGCACAATGCTTAATGTACAAAAAATTTCATCAATTTTGAAATTAAAAAAAAAAAAAATGTGTAGTGAGCCATGAATAATAATTATATTAGCGAATTTTATAACGTTTATTTCATTAATTGATTGATTCATTGATTCATTGATTCATTGATTCATTGATTCATTGATTCATTGATTCATTGATTCATTGATTCATTGATTCATTCATTCATTCATTCATTCATTCATTCATTCATTCATTCATTCATTCATTCATTCATTCATTCATTCATTCATTCATTCATTCATTCATTCATTCATTCATTCATTCATTCATTCATTCATTCATTCATTCATTCATTCATTCATTCATTCATTCATTCATTCATTCATTCATTCATTCATTCATTCATTCATTCATTCATTCATTCATTCATTCATTCATTCATTCATTCATTCATTTTTATTTATAAATTTTTTACAATGAAATTCAATATTGGGAAAAAGTTTTAGAACACGATACAAAAGAAGCAAAAAATTCGTTTTCAATATTTGGACCTTCGAGTTTCTATATAGAAGAAAATCCAATAATTGAAAAACAATATTGTGTCCCAAAAAAATTACAAGTTTACTCTCTTGAGTTTTAGTATGGAACGTGGTCCAAATATCAATAAGATTACTGTTGAATAAATTCACTTTTATTATTAATTTTAAGTTCAAACAATATAATATTGTAAGCTCGGGAGAACACGTACACATGCAAAGAATTTTAACTAAAACTTTTTACTCGTCTCAAATGTAATAACAAATTTCACTAACGTAAGCTATCAAAAAATTAGTTGTGAAATTTTTATTTTACATTTGAATGTAGCTACGAAAAAAGAGTAATTTTTACATTTCATAAAGAAAGGTGCAAACTTAAATGGTTGGGGAAAAAATATATCAAATTTGAAAGTTATTGTACTTTCCTGTTTCTATACTTTTACCTGTGAAGGAAGACTAAAATTTGATGATTGAAAAGTTATTGCATTTTCTAAAATAACTTGATTTTTTCATTATCTAAATTTTTTTTTTCCACTTTCTGGAAGCATAATTATGATGTGCATTTATTATTTTATACATTTTAAACAATTTTTCTGAAATATTTTGCAAAATATTACGTTTTATAAATAAAATATTAGCTAATCCTATAGATGCTTTTTTTTTTCGAGTTCATTGTAACATGGTAAAATAATAATATTTTTATATTTTAAGTTATATGATAAAGTAAATATATGTATATAAATATAAAAAAACTATGCATATAAAATGAGTTGGGTACTCATTAAATATAATACGTAAAACACATTAAATTCACATAAATTACATAAGATGGGTAAAATTTATGGAACGTTAAATGGCGCACAAGTACATTAAATTATCATTTTATGTGTTGGACGTAAAATATAACATCATGTGGATTTAGGTTAGCAAAAAAAAATCTTTGCTTCAAAGTTTTAAAACTTTATGTATACAAAAAAGAAAAAAGGGCAAGGAAATTTAAAAATGTTTTGAATTGATACAAATGTGCATTTTTTTTTAATTAAACACTTTAAAAAAATAACTTTTATTGACCAAAGCAGCTCATATTAATATTAGCTGTTACATAAAGCGATGGGCTAGTCACTATTCACAATGAATAATAATAATAATGAATTACATTCTGGTAAATATTCAAATTCTGTAAACGTAATAGAAATACAGTTAAACGAATAGATCACAGAAAAACATAAGCATTTATACCACAAAACACTTGATGGGATTTACATAAATAACATTAGATTGTCTGAAAACCCAACAGTAGCCCCGTAGCAGTAATCAGAAATTTCAATTTATGCAACCCACACAACATTTTCATACTAATTTTTGGCATGTTTCTGACGGAATAAACATAAATTTTTACGTAAATTGCATACTTTACAGTTTTTTCACACTCTCTCGTGGAAATTTAAATAATTTTTTAATTTTATTATTAATTTTAATTATTGCATTTTGTAAGACGATGTAACGGAATGTTAAAAATTTATCTCATTTATAAAAGAAATAGTGTCATAAATTTCGCTACATATCATAGCCATGTGCCTCTATATTTTGTTGTAAAATATCTACAGCTATGTTATGTCTTGCAATGTAACTTCTATAGGTTGTATGCGCATGCCGTCATATTTAAAGTGCTTAATTGGGTGCCATACTGAAGTAATGAATTACATTGCTCAGCATAGGACAAATTCCTTTTTTGGCTATTTTCTTTGCGAAATCAGTTAATTTTTTGTTGTTATTATTTTTAAACTGGCAAAATATAATCAATTTTCCTATGCGGCCCAAGTTATTGAGTGATCCATCATGGTGTTGACTTTAAAACTGAAATGGCAACACCCTATACCGATCAAAAGTAGTTTTGTTGTGCAGCATACCTGAATGTAAATAAAGCACCAAGGTATTCATATAGCTACTGTGTAAAAGTTGTAACTTTTCTTTTGGTTAATGTATAACCAACAGTATAAACTTGACTTGTATTGCAAAATTTAAAAGAAACCTTTCAAACTTTATGATGCTATTTGAAAGTTAATTGTAACAGCTACCTTTGATTAAATTGTCAGAACCCTTGACCATCAGATAAGAGAGAAAAAGAACTATGGAAATTAACATGGGCTCTTATAGGACTATAACACTTTAAGAAATCATAATTTAAAATCTAGCATGGTGAACCCTCATTTTTTTTTTTTTTTTTTTTTTTTTTTTACATTTTTTGAAGATACTATATCATCTTACAGTTTATCACTTTGCCAAAATTTAGATTTTTCTTTACTATTTTTTAGTCAAATCCCGTAGTACCTAATTTTCCGCCTTAAAAAAAAAAATAATAAAAAAAAAAAAAACTTTTGCTTTATTTTATTTTTGCTTAAAGTAAGTGTGCAACGTTTTTATAATGTGTTAAATCATAAAATATTATGTACTTAATTTAAAATTTTTTAATATAATTATTATTTAATTTAAATTTTATTTATTAAAATTATTTCGTACAGTTTATGAGTAGATATAATTGTCAATTTTCTAATATGGATAGTTCAGCTTGCTGCTTGCTGATGGCTTGTATTGTATGTCAAGATTATAAAATTTTAAAATTAAATTTCTTAATTGAATGAAAGTGGATAAAAGTTAGTGAAAAAAAAAATAATAACGATATTCTAGTGTAAGGAACGCACGTAAAAGTTGACAATACGTGACCAATCAAAGAAAAGACAATAACGATTGCAATTAGCATTCATTACAGAAGTGCATTCATATATTCTTAAATTTTTTAATATAGCTTTGCGCTTTGCACAACAAATTGTAAAATTGTATTTTTTTAAAATGAGAAAATTTTTACAAATTTAAGGATATGTGAATGCACCTGCTAAGGGATTACTATATATATATATATATATATATATATATATATATATATATATATATATATATATATATATATATATATATATATATATATATATGTATACTTTATGTGTTAGCATTAACGTTCACACCAATAAATGCTTATGTAATTTTGTTTATTATAATTATGGCCAAGGTTTTGCAAAACAGGTCTGTCAAGCCCTAACAATGCCTTAAAGCCCTTGTCAACTTACTTTTTTTATCATTTAGCATACTAGACTGATAATTACCATACCTTAATATCCATGAATTAAACACCAACACATTGATTTTATTTTCGTTTATTTTCCTTTTTGCGGTTATATCACGTATCTGACGTCACAATACACCGATGGGGCCGTGATAGGGGTAACAAACTTGAGAGAGGGGCTTAAATTTATCACGTGACCAGAGCAGTGACTGTGATTGGTGGTGGTACATTGTGACGTCAGTTACGCGATATAACGGCCAAAAGGAAAATAAACAAAAATAAATACCAAATCAACGTGATGGTGTCTAATTTATGGATACTAAGGTATGGTAATTATCAGTCTAGTATTATAAATGATAAAAAAGTAAGTTCACAAAAGCTTTAATAAAGTTATTGTTTATGTATCTAATAGTGTGTAGGGTGCAACCGAGCTTTAATGTTGACTCCTCACTCATGGTTTGTTAATGATGTACTAATTACAGTCTAAATTATTAATTATGTATTTGTGAGTGTAAATAAATTAATTAAAGAAAAGATGTTAACCCCTCCCTCCCTCCCCCCTTCCTTCCTTTTTTTTTTTTTTTTTTCATTTTTTTACAGTGTTGAAGATACTATTATCCTTGTGTATGTGCAAAATTTAAAATTGTTCTTTCTTTACAACTTTTTAGTCAATTCCTGCAGTAGATGATATCTTACGTTAAAATGAAATCAACATAAATTTTATTAATTCAATGCTAGATTATAAAATCATTTCATAAATATTTACGATATTTGAAAGCTAAATCCATTGACTTTTCAAAAAAAAAAAAAAAAAAAAAAAAAACATTCATCCCAAGTCATTAAATATTTAAAAGAGTAAATTGCTTTATTTATTATTTAACTACCGTAATTAGCTAACCAGAGTAATAACGATGGCTAATGGCTAATAGCACATATGATAGATAGTATAGTTGGTAATTATAGGTGTGTTACTTTGGAACTATTTAAAATGTATGTAAAGAATAAATGGAATAACCAAAAAAAGTATAAAAATATTGAAATTGCAATTAAAAATATTTTGGATTGCATGAATGGGGAGTAATATGGGGGGTTTTCTGTGTTGAGAGTGGGTGCACTGTATACCTTTATTAGGTCAGATGACCCATAAACTTAGCATAGCTACCATAAACTTAGCATAGCTACACCTTATCAGTTCCCTATGTTTAAGTATGTAAGTCTTTACTAAAAATAAAAAATACAGAGATATAATGAAATAATAAGAATAATAAAAAAATAAAAAATAAATAAATTTAAAAATATATATATATATGTATGTTTACAAATTGCTGTTTTTTGATTTTGTTTTTTTTTGTAAAGACGTTTTAAAGAATAATAATTAAAATATAAAAAAAAATAAATAATTGAAAATATAATGTAATTAAGGAGAGGGTCGGTTTTGTTTAATGCTGGCAAGACCTGCGATGGGATCGACTCCTCTTATTGTATACAAACCAATTACACATTCTAAATACCACAAAACTTAGACTAAATTTCACCTTGTCCTGTTCGATTTTCGTTGATTAAACGTATAATAAAAGAAAACAAGCAAAAACAATAACAGCAATAACAACGGTAATTGAGGGTGAATGTAAATAATAAAAAATTTAATGTGCAATTTTTGTAGTGGAGTCAGTCTTGTGTAGCCCAGGCAAGACCTGCAAGCGGGCTGACAAAACAAAGATCTTGCAAGATATAAAATATGAATATAAAAAGATTTGTATTTACTTAACAATAATAAAAATATATATATATATATATAAATAAAAAAGGAAACGGACCAGGGCAATGTAAATATATATGTAGAAATATGCATGTGATCATGCATATAGCTTCATATATACATAATAAATAGCAATTAATGTTGAACTTGTGTAATGGATGTCCGTTACTGAATGCGGCGTGCGTGGGGCCTCATTCGTTAAAAAAAAAAAAAAAAAAAAAAAAAAAAAAAAAAAAAAAAAAAAAAAAAAAAGAAAAAAAAAAAAAAAAAAGAGTATAGCAATCTTTAATGGACATATTTTATTTAAATAAACATGTTAAAGGTGAACTCTCTTAAATGTAAATTAATGCTGCATCAGCGTAAGATAATTTATTTTTATATTATAATTTCATATAGTATTATGAAAACAAATAGTTAATTATTAAGGGAGTGGGGACTGACGTCGGCAATTAGACTCAAACTTTTATCGTCAAAAAAATCTGAAATTTTGCACAATGATACTTCAGTTTGAGACAATTCCAATGTATAAAAATTTTGGAGGGTCACCGTTCAAATTAATTTTATATGATTTTTTGAAATTTTAAGCCCATAAGGCCCAATGTTAATTTCAATAATTGTTTTCTTTTTTCGGGACGGTCAAACATCATGAAAATTTTATCACGGCTAGGTGTGACCCTTAACTACACAAAGACACCAAATTTAGACCCAAAACACTTTTAGTTTTTGAGATATAAGGTCGGTACCCTACTCCGTTAAAATGGTTATTACCGGTAATAATGTGTCCACAATGGAAGTTACTGGTGAAAAAAAAATTATGCATGATGTCATACTAAATTCATTTCGACGCCATACTGAATCAATGATCAACGTTGCTCAAATAGAATAATCGTAATTTTTAGTCAATTTCTTTTGGCAAATTATTGAATTTTTTTGTCATTATAATTTTCTGCATAAATGATCATAAAATTGATAAGTATTCTAAAACTGGCAAAATGTGTTATTTTCCCCTACCGGCTAATGTTATTTAGTGCAATCACCCTAATCACTGCTATATCATTCGTTTTGTTTTTTACATGTATAGGAAGAGAAAGAAAGAATACAAATTGTTACTTTATTATTGCTTTTATAAAATAAAATATATAAATAATTTAAAAGCATGCTATATACAATCACTGTTTAATGTAGGCTATCATCAATGTAACTAAATAGAAAAAAAATTGGAGAGAAAAGACCAGATGTGTCTTCGATGTACGCTTTTTTTTTTTTTTTTTTAATATTATATTAATATAAAAATTGAAAAATGATCGATCATTTTTCTTATGTTTTGTAAAAAGAAAGTTTGACGTTTTTTTTTTTTATTATTATATATTTTTTTCTTCCTCTCTCATAGCAGCAGCAGTTTTTTTTCTTTTTAATAATAAATTGCGCTATATTAAGAACTGAAGAGAAATGCATCAATAGAGAGACATTAGAGCATTAATTACCATAATCTCTTTTCACTTTATTTAATAATTAAATTAAGAAAATTTTAATGAAAAAGGAAATGTTGAGAGTAAGATAAAAAAAAAATATTAATAATATAAACATGTAATTAAAATATTGTATGTTAAAATTTCTTGCATTTTTTTTATTTAAATTTTTTTTTATTACATGTGAACAAAAAAGAAAAAAACATTAATTTATGCTGCAATATTATCTGTACTCTAGAGTATAGAAAATGTTGCTGATTTGCAATAACATAAATAATTATGCTGAACATCTTAACTTTTATGCTATTTAGTTTAAGGGAGTAGGGAACCAACGTCGGCCATTAGACTCAAACTTTTCTCGTCAAAAACAATCTGAAATTTTGCACAATGATACTACAGCTTGAGACAATTTCAAATATATGAAAACTTTGGGGGGGGGGGGGGGGGTCACCCTGCAAATTAATTTTATATGATTTCTTGAAACTTTAAGCCTATAAGACGCAATGTTCATTTCAATAATTTTTTTCTTTTTTCGGGACGGTCAAACATCTTGAAATTTTTATCACGGCTAGGTGTTACCCTTAGCTACACAATGACACCAAATTTAGACCCAAAACACTTCTACTCTTCTTCCTTTAATCGCTATGTATAGAATATATCATAGCATAAACTATATATTGTTATGCATAAATGTTGCTGTATTTTGCTATTATTTATTTATTTTTGTCCGCATTTGTATGATTATGAAGAAAGAAATGATTTCAACGGCTCATATACTTAAAACAGCAAAATCTATAAATATGTTTGGATTTTAAAAAAACATCATGCTTATATTTTTAAAATTCGTATACCGATACACTAATATTATATTTTAGATTTATCCGGACAAATGGCATAGAGGATTTTATTTTGTTTGTTACTATATTTAGTTGACAATATGTAATTAAAATAAAGATCGTATTTTAACTGCATGAAATTCGGATACACTTTATTTTATCTGAAATCAATAATTATTGACTTCAGGTTTCCACATCTTTTAATTGGTATTATATTCGTTATGGTATCATTCAGCTTCTATTAATCATCGTACAACCCAGGTACAACCCTAATAATACTCTCAAGATCTGCAAGATCAGGACTTATAGAGGTCAATCAAAATTACAATAAATAATGTTGCTATACGGAATTGATATCATAGGTGTTTTTATTTATAAAAAAATAATAATAATAATATTTAATAATAATTTTATATAAATTGTTACATAATAATTATTTATTTTTAAATGCATAAATATTAGAATTAAATTATTCTATTTTTGAATTATATTAATAATGTATTATTTAATTTATACAAATAAAAATTAACAACAATGTAAGGTAGTCAATTAATTAAACTAAAATAACTTTATATTATCTAATATACAGTTACCGAATGCAAATAATGTATAGTAAGTCATTCACAGAACTCACTTTGAAAGTATTATGTAAAATTCTCATGATAACACTCATTATTGCTAACATATTCCCGCAATGCTGTAGTATAGAAAAATTCAGAGTTATCTTCACCTTTTTTCTTAATAATACTGCATTTTTGTTGGCTAACGCACACTCCTCCGAAATGATACATTATTAAAAATTTACTTACGTAAATAGTTTAATTTTTCATACAAAAGATCTTAAAATTACAACAAAGTATTCGTATTGTATTTTGTCAAATTAAATGAAATTTGTATTTGTAATAAATAATAAATGTAAAAAAAAAATATATATATATTAAGTGAACCGGCCGATAAGGCCTAGGCCTTAGTTGGATTTCTGTATACGAGTGATATATAATTTAAAAATATATATACATATATATTATAAAAGACTAAAATTAACTTTGAAGGGTTGTATTTAGATGGCTTGCATCTCAAAATCTATAAAGAAAACTTGGAAAATTTATGTTGACTGATGACATTTGAAAGTTAATAGTAACAGCTACCCATGATAAAATTTTCAGTACCCGTGACTGTATCAGACAAGATAGAGAGAATAATTTTATTAAAATTAAAATAGACACCTATGCGACTAAAACTTTACAAAAAGTCATAATTTAGAATCAAGCGTGGAAACCCCCCAAATATACATAATATATTTATTATTATTATTATTATTATTTAACTTTTGAAGATAAATTATCTGTGCAAAATTTCAGATTTTTCTTTACAACTTTTAAGTCATATCCCACCAGTATATAGCTTATGTCACTAATTTAAATATAGATAAGCGATTTCAATCAAGATCGCTTCCGTTTCTATATACTGCGCATGCGTTTGATGTTGAAACGAATGAGTATGTGACCAAAAACAATAAAATATTTCATTCTCATTTTTATATCTATTACCAATCTTGGGTTCGATACCCAAATTTCCAATAACGATAATATATTCTAGAACCACACGATAAAGATAACGATATCGTTACTTTTAAAAATGTCACCCACGATAACGATACTATAACGATAGTTTTTCGATAACTATAATTCACAATGTATTTTGTTAACGAAATAAAATATTTTAAATACTTGCTTCATGACTGTACTATACCTACAATGATTAACCACTTTAAATTTTTCCTAATATTTTCTTATTTTTTGTGCACTTTTCTTACTTTTCTTACTTTTGGAGCAAAAAGTATCGTTATAGATGCGATGATAATATCGTCAATTTTTGTTTATCTATAACGATAACTTTTATAAGACTGTTAATCTTTAACGTTTCGATACTCGAATATCGTTATCGTTATATTTTATCCGTATCGTATTTATGATAATCGAACCCAAGACTTACTATATTACACATTCATAGTTTCTGATATATTAAATTTTTAATAATAATATTGCAGGCAGTTTTTAATGTTTTTATTTTGGATTGTGTAAGTCAGAATTAATTAAATGTATTCAAGAGAATTTAAATCTAAGAAAGAAAGAAATATTGAAACTTCATTCCTAAATATTCTGATTTCTTGTACTAGTTATCGGCATGTTTGCCGCAATTATCGGCAAGTGTTTGCTGCTTTTTTATTATACAAACTTTCAACTCATTTGAGAGTTTTGAGATTTTTCAACAAAAATTATTGATTAAGAATCTCTTTTGTGCTAAAATTTGAAATCTCTAAAATGAGTGGAAGGTATTTTTAAAAATACAACTGCCGATAATTAATCTAATTACTATACATTAATTTGAATAGCAAAATTCAGCCATTGTAAATAAATATTGAACTTATCTTAGTAAAATGTATAATGTTTTTTTTTTTTTAAATACCTATTTTATAAATATTATATTATAAAATTCATATTTTAGTATTGTTTTTATATTTATAATAATACAATACAATATTTTTTAATTATTTATTATATTTTAGGGAAATACAATTTTTAAATATGTTATTTATAATTAAAAATAATTTTATTTAATAATTAACATCAGTATACCCACGGTAGAAATTAATAGAAATCCTCTTAAATAATGTTACAAACATAGACTGCCCATTCGTGACCATTCGAGTATTATAAATATTAACTGTTCAAGATGATGAAAAAAATAAAATACTAAAATTTAAAGAATCATAATTATACCAATAACAACTATAACAATAATATATCATTGGAGTATCAACTCTCTTGAAATACGAACACTCTATCCGTATATTATTGATTTTTCTCTCAAAGCCTTACATTTATTTTTTTCTCGAAAGGTTAAATGGTTAAACTATAACGTAAAGATTGAAATTAATTCATAATAACTTAACATTATATTTTAAGAAAATATTGCAATAGTATTATCAAGAAATATAAAAAGGAGTCAAAATAGAATAAAATCAACAGGTAGTCTAATAAACCGTAGAAACTTTTTTTCTTAAATAATTTTACTAAGAACGCTAGTTTTTCGTATAAATTTATGAAACTGTCCATTGATGTATTTAAAAGTAAAAATTATTGGGTAATATTTTATTAATACCTGTATACCTGATATATTTATAATTTCATTCCAATTAAAAAATAAAATATTTATTGAATTTTATAGCGGTAAACCATAATATGTATAATTAAAAAAAAAATCTTCTAATTTTTTGAAAGTATTGAAAATTCTATTTATTTAAATATAAAATTGTAATTATTGTAATAATAAATAGTTAATTAAATTAAGGGTTTATTAATCTAATTTTGCCCAATGAAAGACGTTAATTATTACTATTCCTACAATTTCAACTGTGTTTATTGCTAGAATAATTCCATATTGAAATTATATATAAATATATAAATATTTTCATGGATATAATGGATCACTTGCATTGAAAGAACTAATTAAAATAATTTGAAATATTCTTAATGTATGTCTTTATATTTTATGGAAAAATCGTTTTCACTTACACTTTACAACAATTAAAAACATTTCATTGCAAGAAATAAAATATTAAAATAAAATAAAAATAAACAGTTTTATTCGAAATTAGTATATTTAATAACCTAATTAGTTTAAAACGAGTTATAAGCGATAGTGAATTATTTTTTACTGTTTTAAAACAAAAAAATGAACAAATACTGTCAAAAATAAAATAATATTATATTTCTTATTTCAAATATACCATATTGATATAAAATTAACTCTCTCACTTTTTGCTGTTCTTGACGTAAAAAGCAAATAATGTAGCTAATACATGAAATAAATATTCATAAAAATAATAACTATAATATAAACCATTATCAAGTCATACGTTTCATTTTTCAACATTAAAAAAAAAAAAAAAAAAAAAAAAATCCAAATCATAGTTGATTGTTTCTTTATTATTTTACTGCGTCAAAAGCATGCTGTATTTTAAAGAAAAAGAAGAATTATTTATGAAAGATAGAGTATTTAAAATAGAGACATGCTGTATTATAAAAAAATAAATAAATATGAAACATACCCATTTATTCTTAATTATTATTAACTAATTACACTAAATTTTAAATATATGATTTAATATTTTTGGATTTTTTTTTTATATATATAGTTGTTGTTAATACTACACCAGGAAAGTGACTGAAGTATGAATTTATTGTTGGTACTTTTGGCATTGGAGAAAGATAGAAAGAGAGGAGAGGTTATACAGAAAAGTTTCACTATAAATATATATATTTTAGAATGCTTTTGCTATATATGTAATCCCGCGCATGCGAAATAACCACGTCTCGGTCACATCCCCACCACGTTCTCTATAAAATGTATTCTCATTCTCTCTCTCTCTCTCTCTCTCTCTCTCTCTCTCTCTCTCTCTCTCTCTCTCTCTCTCTCTCTCTCTCTCTCTCTCTCTCTCTCTCTCTCTCACTCTCTCACTCTCCAAACACTTGTGGGTACAATACCTTTTTTCCTTTGTTTTTACATCATTTAAATTTTGATTATCACATATTTTTATATATATATATTTATATAATGTTATGTAAAAAAAAAAAGCGTTTTTCATTATTATTATTTTAATAATACAGCCATTAAATGAGTTTTTGATAAAACCCAAATATTCATTTAAAAATATTGATACATTTTATACATTTTTTATTGATGTATATTATAGAGGCATTTTTAATTAATTATTTATCCATGTTTGTGATTACAAAATTCATAATTTATTATAATAAAATTCTGATTGATTATAGAATAAATGGTACATATAGCTTCAATCAATAATATTTAAAATAGTGAATATTTTTTAAACAATTTTTACTACACGGAAAGCATAAACTGTACAAATTATTAAGTTACATAGATGAACTCTTCAGTACAAACCAATAAATCAATTGAAAAAAGTTTGAACAGTATACTTTGTTAGTATAAACGTTATTTCTTCAGCGGTTAACAGTAAGCTCTTTAAGTTTTTAAAAACTTTGTATATATCTAACAAATTTATTCTAAAAAACGTCCTAAATAGTAAAATAGTAACTTTCTAGCTACCTTTTTCCACGCAGAGTAAAAAGAATAGCATGGCATCAAAATTATAGTTTCTTTTTTTTAACAATGTAAAACAATTATAATTCATTACATTTTGGCATTCAAAATTTAATCATCGATTTTTTTTTATAATTATTATTAATTTTTTATTAGTTTTATTATTTATTTTTTTACTACTACTTTAAACAAATTAATCAGCTAGTGGTAGCTAGTAGTGTCCATCATTTAATACATTGATCCGAACTGCAAATAAAAAATAACATAAAAAAATAGTAAATAAAAATTAAAGAAAACTCGCTCAGTGTGGCCAGATGGTTCGAAATTTCGAAAAACCAGCGATTTTTTTAAACCTCGTTGCGATTTTTTTTTTTCAAATCAGCAAAAAATGGCAAAATCCAGTTTTCCCAGGTCTAGCAATGATAACAATAAATTGAAATTTAGGAATCCTCCGTAAGGAAGAAAGTAACTAAAGAGTTACTACTTGGATTTTTTGTTTTTTTGTTTTTTTTTACATAAATTTGTTAGATAAAATACAACATTTTTAAAGATTAAAGAGGTAATATTTATCGCTGAAAAGCTAATATTTATACTAAAGAGTTACTGTTCAAACTTTCTTCAACCAAGTTATTGGTTTGCATTGTTTGTACTGAAGATGTATGTTTTCCGTGCACCGTTTTCAAGCACGTTTTTGATTGCATGCTAACAATTCACCATTATTGAAGAACAGAATATATTTATTGATATATTTATAAAGATTGATTGATATTAGCGATGTTTCCCGAAAACAAAATCATGAATGATTAAAGATTGAAAAAAAAAAATTATAATAATAAAATTATGTTTGTAAAAAATATTTATAATATAAGTAATAAGAATAAGAGTTTTTATGCCACAGTATTATCAAAAGGAAAATTTAATGAAATATAAAGTTGCATATTATTAATTATCAAAAATGGTATATGACATAATATATTTATTTTTTTCCTGACTATACACAAAAAAATAATAATAAATAAAATATTTTCTGTGATGTTCATAAAGTAAATATTAATGAATTTTATGATAAAGCTTAAGCTTTACAAAGTATAGTAGCCCTGGAACAAAATATAGATGAAAAGAATCTGTGCTATCTTACCCTTATCCATAATATACCATCATAAATTTTAAGTCATTTTTTTAAAGCTATATGCTTATCTTTATTAAACTAATGTCTTTAACTTTTAAACTGGTATAACACTTGAATAACTATGAATGGATATTATAATCTATTGAATTAAAAGGACCAATTTTTTTTCGTTTAATAGTAAAATGCATTTTAATGCAACAGTTATGTTAATATAGGGCGTATGCATTCATGTTAAAGTTGACGCCATGTTAGATAACTCAATAACATGGGTGGCATAGGAAAATAATACATTTTGCCAGTTTAAAAACACTATATATGCAATATTTTTTAGAGATTTATACTGTAAATATGTTGAATATCTCGCAAGTATGTGAGAAAAATAACAATAACAAAAAATTAACCGATTTGCCAAAGAAAATTGCTGTAAAGTGCACAGACACCCTGGGATTTTAGAATCTACTAGGTACAAAAACAATTTCACAGTAGGTTGTTAAAATCTGATGCAACTATTCCTTCTAATTTAAATATTAAATTAAAGTTCAATCGTTGTTTTGGCCAAGCATTGATCCGCTGACTTTTATACTTCGATTCATGTAAGTTTTTAGCTTTAATCAGCACAGCCACATTTTATGGTCAAAATGACAAACAGTTATTGCCTTGTATGAAGCGCCAATATCTGTTAATGTGATTTTGGCCAGCAAAAGTGACCAAATAGCGTGCAACGGTTCTGATGATACGTAAAGCGGAGTATAATACCGAGCTGGTATGGCCGAGTGGTGAAGGCAGCTGACTCGTAACTCTGTACTCCTCACCGAGTATAGGTTCAAGCCACTGCTGGGTGCGTACGTGAAGTGTGAGAGCACAACATGTTGCACGATGTATGTTTACATGCATTCCATGACGACGCACAGCATTCGGGAGGTGCATGATTGATGTGATTGCACCGACCAGCCTACCTAGACGTTTCCACGGCTTCTCTAGGCTGTCAGGCGAATGCCGGGCTGTGTACTTAGGTCATGACTGGCCCGTGTGTGCTTTTCCATTAATTTGGAAAGTCCTGACGTGTCGATAAGACAATGTCTTGAATGGGATTGGGATTGGTGTAGCACGATAACACAATATGGCAAGCAAAAAAACAAACAATAATAATTAAAAAAAAAAAATAATAATAATAAGGGGGCGTAGCAAAATTTGATTTAACTTTTTAATTAAATGGAAGAGGCGCACCGGCTCCAAACGAAATTTACGATTATTTTCATAAATATATAGTAGTACTAAAAAGTGGATTAAACAGAACTTCCAAAAAAATTGGTGTCCGTGGCTCTTTAAACGAAGTTTGTCTTATGCTGAACAATGCTATTCACTACTCCAGTATGACCTCCAACGCATTAAATATGACGTCATGCGCAGACAACCAATATAGAAAGTAACGAAATAGGCGTCTTTACCTGGTCTTTACCGAATTTAATATAGTCATTTAATTAATACAGAAATGTACAGCTTGTTTCAATTATAATATTGTACTTAATTTACGATTGTGCATTGGGCTTCTATCGTTTAAAATAAATAGTAAGTATTACCATAAATTCATAAGTGCACAATAACAATATTTATAAAAATTTTATTAATTTTATTTTAATTAACTTAAAAATATATAAAGTTTTATCATTTTAAAATTAAAATTATAAAAATTATTTGGAAATACATTTATAAATAAAATTTAAATTATATTTTTATTTAATATAACACATAAAAATATTCATTTTAAACAATATATAGCAGTTTATTATTTCTAGATACAGAGTTTATGCGCAAGGCGTCATATTTAATGAGTTTGGATGCCATACTGGAGTATAATAAATAACATTGCTCAGCATAGGAAAAACTTTTTATTGGCTATTTTCTTATATAAAAACGGTTACTTGTGTATTATTATTATTATTTTGTCACATACTTGAGATACGAATTCAACCTATAAATACCATCAATATGCTTGCAAAAACATTCCTTGTATTTTTAAACTGGCAAATTTAAAATGTATGATTTTTATATATCATGCACTCATATTATTGAGTTAGCCAACATAGCGTCGACTTTAACATCAATGCATACAACCTATAAAATGCGTGTTAATATTATATGATATAATATTAACACGCATTTTATAGGTTGTATTATATGTAACACTCAAAACTGTATGACTTAAATATATAAAAAAAAAAGAGGCGTAATTACTTTATTTTGAAGATTTTAGGCCAAATTTACAGCATTTTTTTTCCACATTTTTTTCACCAATAAAAAAAAAAGCCAAAATTTTCTGTTTAAATTATATTTTTAAAACGATATTTAAATGACATATAGTTGGACAAATTTTATCAAAACCAAATGATAATTCGACATTTGAAAAAAAAAGTAATTAAAAGTACAAAATTGGAATATTTGATTGATTACGCTGCATTGGTTGTTTATAAACACAATCAGTGAAATATTATATACAAATCAATACTACAGTTACATTTTAAAGAGGTTCTTATAGTAGTAAAAAAAAATTTTTAAAAAAATTCCTTCATTGATAAATTACGAGGAAGGACGATGGACAATGTTTTTTAACAGCGTGGTTATTATTTTTAATTTTATTCGCTTAAAACACGTTACATTTTTACGATATTGGTGCAGTAGTTTCCTCTAAAATTACTAAATTAAAAAATATATATATAAATTTAAAAGTATTACTCTCTATAAGAGAAATGTAAATTAGACCTTTTGCTAGAACGGAAAGAGATGCTTATAGGAGAGTTAGAAGCATTAAACATACACATATTATATCCCTTTCTATGCTATCAAAAACTGGGGAGGAAACTTGTAACGTAGGCAACTCGCTCTACAATTTCTATTAGACATGGTTTTCATGATGTTACCAATTCCTAAATTTCCGTACTGTGCAGTTTTACAGAAGAGTTGAGGATATTATGTGTTTGTATATGATGATCCCGACTCATAAATTTTACGTTTTTTATTCACCGTTTTGAGATCCTTTTAACAAAATTCAACATCTATAATTATTAACTCTGTATTTATATTTTTTTATATAACGGTAAAACATGAGTATGTGTCAATTATGTCAATTTTTGGTATTACATAGTATCAAGAAAGTCTTCCAATAGTATAGAATATATTCAAATATAACCTTAGTCCCCGAATTTTTTAAAAACTATTTAAAATTCAACAAAAATTTTATTTCATTTCTTTCTCCTACAATCAGTATACAAATACAATGCATCTGCCAAGGTTCACATCTACAAAACATAAGACATTTGAGCTTGTTCTGTAAAGTAGAGTGAATCTCATTTACAGTGATTGGCTAACTAACAAAATAAGACACATTCATTGGTTGATCTTGTTTTTTGAGCCGATAAAAGTGTGTCGCATGTTTCATAATTATGGAACTTTTTTTTTGTGAGTTTCTTTCATTTTTATCAAGTTCAAAGTTCTAAAAGAAGAAATAACAATGATCGTCCATATGTATGAATGTAGTAAAAAGGTAACGTCATCATAATCAGCTGTTTATAACAAAGGAACATTTTCAAAGCTGGCTCAATATTTGTGTGTAGTTTATAGAACGTGCTTTAGAAACAATCTTCAAACTTACTAAAAAAAAAAAAAAAAAAAAAATTAAAAAAAAAAACTATTTTCCAAATCGCCACTTTTTATAGAAACAATATAATCATTATAATTATATATTTATTTAACCGTCGCAAATTTTAACCACGATATTGTGTGGTTCACAGAATGACAAAAATATGTCTCTTTTGTCAAAAAAATTTCTTACTTTTGCTAACCCTGAACCCAATGCTCAAAATAGCTTGAAAAACGTAAAAAGGGCGTTTTCTGGTCCTATTTATGTGTTTTTATCTCAAATTGTTCGATATTTTTTTCCCTATTTGTCATTGCATTATCTGATGTCCACGGTATTGTGTACTGGGACTGAAGAGGTAAATGATTTTTAATAAAAATTATGCAATTTTATTTCATAGAAATGCTTCTTAAATTAAATTTCTTAAAAAAAATTATTAAATTTTTTTTTTAAATAAACTTTAAAAAAAATTTGACCAAAGATATGGGATAATATGTATATAATTATAAATAATTTTGATTAAAATATTATTTTTAAACCTTATATGACTACTGTTTTGTATGATGATTATAGGAAAAAGCAATGAAATAAAAAATTATAAATTTGGATAAAATAATAATAATGGAATAATTATATAAACTGTTTTCTTTTTTTATATATATTTAAAACATATCGATTATTTGCATTTTTAGATAATATAATAATACATTTACAAAAAAAGAAAAGCATTCTTCAAAGAAATGTTTCAAATTTTTCTGTATAACAAAAGCAGAGTATTAAGAGTTTTTAATTATTTCTATCATTTTTATTATTTTAGTGTTCAAAAATAACATTTCACAATGTTTTATTATCACTGTGTATATGTATGTATGTATAAAAAGCTATGTAAAGCGTCCATCAAAATTTCCTCTGTAGAGTTAAAGTAAACATAGAGAGAGAGAGAGAGAGAGAGAGAGAGAGAGAGAGAGAGAGAGAGAGAGAGAGAGAGAGAGAGAGAGAGAGAGAGAGAGAGAGAGAGAGAGAGAGAGAGAATAGAGATGAAGATACAGAAGAATGAACTTTACATACAAAACGTACGAATACACACTTACTCTGTAATTATACTAATTAAAATGTAAATGTAATTAACCTAAGTTACATTTTACATAAAGCTATTTTGAATTTATTTTTGATGTCTGTTTTATTTATAAACATTTATGAAACTTAATTTATTATGTTTTTATATTCTAAGATTGTAATTTAAATCTTAATTTTAATTTCATTATATTTAATAAGAATATATTTTTTACACAACGTATTTATATATAACTGACTTTTATTGAATAATGAATCACTATATTATTATAGTTAATATAAAGTCAACAAAACGCTTGCAAGTAAAAAAGTAAAAATAATGTAAGGTTCTAAAAATAATAACCTCTAATAACATAAAAAAAATATATATTTATTTATTTATTTTTTTTTTTTTTGACACGATATGATGTTATTATTTTTGTTAAGTTTAAGAAAATTGCGTGCAAGTAAATTTAAAATTTGTCTTTGGGTCTTTGTGAATTCATTTGTGACTTGCAAACTTAGCACACGAAAAGAATAAATTACATAATATATTCTGCGTTTATGTCATTATAGCATAAAGAATGCTAAATAAGAACTAAATAAATAACCATGCTGTATATCATAATATTGATGCTATATAAGATAATTATTATGCAATATAGCATAAATTATGCTTTATTGAACCAATTGTGCTGAAAAAAAAAATAGCATTTCTAATACATAGTTATTTTTGTCAGTGCAAAGAATTTGAAAATAATAATACTTTTTTTTTTGGAAAAATGAAGGTGGAAAATCATGCTGGCTTTAACTAAAAAATATCACATAAAGAAAATCCTAAATTTTGATCAGTGATATAAAAAAAAAAAAAAAAAAAAAAAAATGAGGGGATTTTGTGATTTTTTTTTTTTAATCCCATAAGTGCCCATGTTAATATCAATAACTATTTTCTCTCTTATCTGATAGTCACAGCTTCTAGAAATTATATCATACAGGTATCTATTACTTTATAAATTTTAGATGGCATCATAAGGTTTGGATTTTTTTTTTTTTTTTTTTAGATTTTCAGATGCAAGTCATCTAAATATAACCCTTAAATAAATAAATTTCCTAATTTGCAACAACTATACAAGCTGTTACTTTTAAAAGTATATAACATAGTATTAAGTTTTTATTTAAGGTGTTAATAAATACAAGGAGAAAATGGCCAATAGCATTAAAAAAAATAAAAATCTAAAAAATCCAAAAATATTTAATATATAAATGATAAAATGATAAAAAAGCTGGCTGGCTGGTATTTTGAATGTGAGAAAGACTCAAAATTTAGCGTAAAATAATATTGAATAGAAAATAGGAAAAAAAATACAATATAATTATATATATGAGACGAAATTCGCCGTTCCAGCCACGACGGCACCAAATGCAAAATGTTTTCAGATTTTGATGAAATTTTTTTTGGTAATACACCTAAGTGTGGTACATAACACAGCAAAATATTTTCAAAATATTCTTATTATTAAGGCCGCTAGAGCGCTTTGAACGTGCCGCGGACGCTTTTTAAGTGTCACATGGGCTCAACTTTGACGCGCGATAACTCTGCCTCTAGTTATTGAAATTTCGATTTTATTTTTTTATTGTAATGAACAATACTTATAATTATATTAACTGTTGTGAAATTATAAATTTGCAATTTTTATTATAGTTAAAAAAAATAAAGAAAATTTGTAATTTTAGCCCAAATTAGCTATTTTGAATGCTTAGTAAAAAATAGTAATTTTTAAACAAAAATTACTTTTTACGATCTTATGGGCTACTTTAGGTCTTGTTAAACATAAAAATCGAAAAAAATGTTTTTTTGGTGGTTTTGAGTATTTGCAGCAGTGGTTTTAAAAACACATGTTTCGAAAAATGACCCATATTGACATGCAAATAAGTCTATGATGCAACTTGATATCAATAAAAATAAGTATACTGCAAGAAAGGGCATTTCCTACTTAACAAATGTAAAAAATAAAAAAGTTGTGTATTGAATGTCTTCTGTAAGATATCGAGCACCTCGCAACATGCTATATTGCGCTGCGCGCTACGTCAGAAATATCCCACTTTTCACTTCCACACCGCTTGTAAACCCTTAAACTAGCCAAATTTTATATCCTTTTTTAAGCTCTAACCATAAATTATTATCCTGGAAAAAAAAATCTAATTTTATCAATTATCGTTTTTTTTTTTTTTTTTTTTTTTTTAATGAAGCTTTTTTATTAGTTTGAATATTATGTAGTTCAATATCTTTTATATTTAAATATAAAATATTAGCAATAGTCAAAAAGCAAAAAATAATAATAATAAATAAAATAAAAAAAGAAAAAAAAAAAGAAAAGAAAACAATAATAATAACCTTAATTTAATCTCTTTACTTAAATTTTTAACATTTAAAAGTTAACATTTCCATCATTTAACTCAAAATAAATACATTACCCGGGTTAAAATATGCATTTTTTTTTAAAGTTAGCTGCAAACATCAGTTAGATGCTTTTGATGGTTCTGTTATTGATTTTGTTGTTTTTCGATTCAATCAAAAAAGAATAAACCATTTTAACAGCTTAGCAATTTGATAGTATTTCAAAAAATAATAAAAATAATAAGGGGATGCTAGGGGGCACTAAAATAGAATATTATTATATAAGGAAATATTTTTTTCAAGAAAAATTAATTATTGTTCTACGTAATTATACATTTAATAAAGTTATTTTGAATCAAATTTTAATTAAATTTTAAAATAAGGTAGATTTTTTTCCCCTTTGCCTTTTGTCTATTGCTAATATTTTGTGTTTAAATTAATGGATGCGAAATATATTAAACTACATATTATTCAAATTAATAAAAAAGCTTCATTAAAAAACAAAACAAAAAAAAAAAAAAAATTATTGATAAAATTAGATTTTTTTCCAGGATAATAATTTATGGTTAGAGCTTAAAAAAGGATATAAAATTTGGCTAGTTTAAGGGTTTACAAGCGGTGTGGAAGTGAAAAGTGGGATATTTCTGACGCAGCGCGCAGCGCAATATAGCATGTTGCGAGGTGCTCGATATCTTACAGAAGACATTCAATACACAACTTTTTTATTTTTTACATTTGTTAAGTAGGAAATGCCCTTTCTTGCAGTATACTTATTTTTATTGATATCAAGTTGCATCATAGACTTATTTGCATGTCAATATGGGTCATTTTTCGAAACATGTGTTTTTAAAACCACTGCTGCAAATACTCAAAACCACCAAAAAAACATTTTTTTCGATTTTTATGTTTAACAAGACCTAAAGTAGCCCATAAGATCGTAAAAAGTAATTTTTGTTTAAAAATTACTATTTTTTACTAAGCATTCAAAGTAGCTAATTTGGGCTAAAATTACAAATTTTCTTTATTTTTTTTAACTATAATAAAAATTGCAAATTTATAATTTCACAACAGTTAATATAATTATAAGTATTGTTCATTACAATAAAAAAATAAAATCGAAATTTCAATAACTAGAGGCAGAGTTATCGCGCGTCAAAGTTGAGCCCATGTGACACTTAAAAAGCGTCCGCGGCACGTTCAAAGCGCTCTAGCGGCCTTAATAATAAGAATATTTTGAAAATATTTTGCTGTGTTACGTACCACACTTAGGTGTATTACCAAAAAAAATTTCATCAAAATCTGAAAACATTTTGCATTTGGTGCCGTCGTGGCTGGAACGGCGAATTTCGTCTCATATATTTTTTTTTTTACTTGTATAATTTGAATAAAAAAAAAGCAAAAGTTTCACATCTATACCAACATCACAGAAAGTAATGGGACAAATGTTAAATAAAAAAATAAAAAATAAAGGCATATACAAAAGTTTCACATCTAAATTCAATGTCAAAGAGAGTAATGGGACGAATGCCAAGAAGAGAGAGAGAGAGAGGCTGGCCTGTCTTGATATTCTTAATACTCATTTCATTAAACCGTGCAATAATAATTATTGTATACATACTATTACGTGTTTCAAAAAGAATAATCACGCTAACTTCAACATGGGCTGCGGGACCGTTATCATCAAATATGTGTTCATTTTCTTCAACCTCATCTTTGTTGTAAGTTTTTTATTTTAAAATTTAAAAATATACACAAAATTATATAAATATAATACTATGACGATATTTTTAGATGTTGTTAGTCAGTTAAACAATATAGCATAATTTATTAGTATAAGTTATATTTGTTATCACTGCAATATGTAAAAATGATATAACAAATTAATTATGATATTAAATTGATATATTATTGTTGTTGTTGTTTCAAACTATTTATGATTTTTTCCTAACAATCAAATGCTTACAAAATTTCTCAGTGCAGATTTTATCTCCTTATTTTATTTCCTAAGAAATTTTTTAATGATTTACTTACAATATACTTTTTAGTTACTTCTTATAAATTGTATTTAAAAATTGATATAGGTTAATATTGAGTTTACTTTGTCGTATAGTTATTTTTGCTTACTTTTTACTCTAGAGAACTTTAAACAGAGAAGTAACATCCCAATTTTTAGGCAAACTCACATACGCATAACAGTACGCTTACAGCTTACATGACTTTATTTCGACACAGCAAAGACGCCAAAAGTGTGATTGCGTGCTCTTTGATTGGTGTCTTAGTATGGCCTATTCTGTGCTGCTATTGGTGCCTCAAAATAAAGTGATGTAGGCTTACTTTTTTGTGTATGCAAGTCTGTTTAGAACATGGGGATGTCAATTCTCTGTTAAGAGTTCTCTATTATACTCGCGACTTACGCACCATCTGTTGCTTTTGCGTATCATGCTTTTTTTTTTAATCGTTATTTGAATGTTTTAGCCAACTCTTTGGTATATATATATATATATATATATATATATATATATATATATATATATATATATATATATATATATATATATATATATATATATATATATATATATATATATATATATATATTTAATATTACCTAAATTTTTACAGTAACTTTTTCAAATATTACTTAAAAAAAAAACTGTTCCATTTGAAATGGGCACTCTAGTGGGCCTAAACATTGTAATGTAAAATGTAGCAAAGTGATTCCCAAATTTTTATACATTTTTGAAGATATCTTATCCTAATGAATCACTGTGCAAATTTTCAGATCTTTCTTTATTTTTAATTTGTAGTCAAATCAAACAGTAACTAATATCCCTCCTTAAATTAATTCTTTTTTATTTTTAGCTTGGAGGAATAGCACTCGTAGTGCTTGGTACAAATTCTCAATTGATTCTTTATGAGCTGGGTATGGATTACATCGCATTAGATGTAAGTACATATACGTCATTGATTTATGTTCTCCTTTTACATCTACGGACATAATTTTTTTTGATGTAATTTAAAAAGGTCATCAACGACCGATGGGGGGGGGGGGAGGGGAAAGGGCAACCGCAGGTCTGCTGAGTCACGCCTCTTTTTAACTCAACAGCTGATCTATTTTGAAGGGTACACTAGAATTTCCCAGTACTCTAGACCAATAAGAAATTTCTATATTTTTGGTCATTGTTAAGAGGTCACGGTTTTCATTTAAATGCATGTTATTTTAGTGAGGTTTTCAACATTACAGAAATAATTTGTCCAGAATACTTGGTGTATAACAAGATGCATATTATAGAAGGTGGTATAATTTTCCCTTTTACTGTCGTCAGAACTCGGTTTCCTTCGTATAACTTCGAATTTTGACATACGTCATACAAGGTGACTGTTAACAGACTAACGCGGTCTCTCAGGTACAATACATTATGTACTTGGAAGAGGAGAAGGCACAAAAAATTTTCCCTCTTTGGAGATTGAAATTTCCCCTCTTGTTTTGATTCACCTTGTGTTGTGTGACGTTTCATACCTGGTGCTACCTAGGCAAACTACACCACCTTTTATATTATATACATCTTGGTATAGGGACTTTAGAAGGGTTTTGATGAAGTTTTTCTGGGACCAAGCGCAAGTATTTTTAAGAAATTTTTGAAAATCGCGATATGGCGCCACAGGTTATAACTTATGCATGTAGGCATAGGAAAAAGTTGCAGTTTGTGACGTCATTTCATGACTTTAAAAATTGAAAGTACTTAATTAACCCAAAAATAAGAAATTCACATATTATGTATAAATAGGAAATATAGTAATAACGAAAATTTAACCTATCTCACAAAAAAAAAAAAAAAAAGAAAAAGGTTGTTGAATGCTGAGCAATATGTTTATTAATTACTTCATGTCGTATTAATATGACGTCATGCGCATACTACTAAAATGCATAGTTTGCATTATTTAAAATATAAAAAAAAATTATTAAGATTCAATACGATATTCTTATATTTCAAATAGCAAGAGCTTTATATTTTTATTTGCAAATATTAAAACGATTGAACTGTTTGATTTCAAAATCATAGAACACTTTAAACAATATAATTACCTCTAATATCTGACCAGATAGTTAAAGGCGTAGAACACCTTGGACAAAAAAGTTGCGTAATATCTTAGCAAACCTGAAAATCAACGTTGATTTGGCCGGAGTCATTGATTTCTAATTTATTTTCCATTCACAAAATGCCGCTGCCGGTCACTGACGTCACAGCTCTCCCAGTTCACTTGCGCGTGGACCAGGCGAGCTGTGACGTCAGTGACCAGCAGCGGCATTTTGTGAATGGAAAATAAATTAGAAATCAATGACTCCGGCCAAATCAACGTTGATTTTCAGGTTTGTTAGGATATTACGCAATTTTTTTGTTCAAGGTGTTCTACGCCTTTAATATCCTTCACCATACCTGAAATAAACGTTGATTTGCTTGGAGTAATTGACAATTTCTTTTCCGTTATAAAATGGTATATATGGCCATTGGTGTCACAGCTTGCTTGTTTTACGTGTGCGTGGAAAAACGTGAATGGTAAATAAACTTGAAATCAATGAGTCAATTACATTGACCAAATTAACGTTGATTTTTAGGAATATGTTATAGGATATTAGATAAGTACGTTTTATTAAATGAATATTATCTTTATTTTACATTTTGTTTTTTCAGGAACTATTTATAATGCTAATTGTCGTCGGCTCCTTAATGCTTGTCATCTCTCTCTGCTTTGGATGCTATGGAGCAGTCATAGAATCTCGCCGTATGCTAGTTACAGTATGTTTTATAATTATTATACCAGTAATAAAAATAAGCAAGTCTAAAAGAAGTTAACCACTACATGATTGAATGTACTATTAGAAAAAGCAAGATATTAGATAAACTTAGGATGGGTAAATAAGTGGAAAATAATGTTTTTAGTGGTAAAAGTAGAATGAATTTTTTTCATTGCTCAACCATTTAGTGGCAGTGGCGTCATTTTTTACATGCGTCCCCTGGTCAAAAATCTTGCCTTAATTCTTACAAGATCAACTCAAGATCTTGTAAGATGGCTTCAAGACATCCAAGATCTTGAACATTTGAAAAAAGTAAGGCAAGATTGTTCAAGATCTTACCAAAACTTAAAATCTTGCATGAATCTTACAATAAGATCTTGCAATTAATCTTGCATAAGATATTTTCGTGTGCAAGATAAAAATTAGGTTTCAAGATTAATTTTTCTTGTGCAAGATCCTAAAAATCTTACACAAGTAAATAAATCTTGCACAAGATCAACATCTTGGCAAGAAAATATCTTGCGCAAGATTTTGTAGTCTTGTCAAGGCGTAAATCTTGAACAACTTTGTGCAAGATAAATATTTTCTTGTGCAAGAAAAAGTATCTTATTCACGCAAAAATCTTGAGCAAGATTATTTTTACCCAAGATAAAATCTTGCACCAAATTTTTACAAGAAAAAATCTTGCAAGACTTAACAATGCAAGATCTCTAAATCTTGTGCAAGAATTTGTTCAATTTTCCAAGTCCAGAATTCTATAATTTGGAGCAAAATTATAAATATCTTGCATATTTGGATTTATCTTGAACAAGATCGTAAATCTTGCATTTATAGAGGCCAACAGGTAAGATATTTTAAGTTTATGCGGAAATATTGTGAAAGATATAAAATATCTTGGATAATATAAAAATATCTTGTGCAAGATTTTTTCGCGCGCTTTGGCCATCTATCGGTGTACTTTGTAAACTTTGATGAGGAAACAGCCAGTGCGCATGACTGCACGCATTGCATTATGGGTAATAATGGATGCTGTTGATAGATGATAAACATGTCGTACATGTGCTCTGTGTTTCTTTTAGTTTTGTGGCGTTTATAATAGTGATAATTAAGTTGCTTATGCACCAGATTCTACATTATAACAGGTAAGAAACATATTTAGTAATCGTTCCACACGCAAATTAGATTTTAGGCTAATATGAACTTATCTTTGTTTTCATATATACGAGCTCTTCATTGATTTAGTTGAGAAATTCGCAACAAACACAAAGTGATCTATGATGATGGATCTGTGGAAATGCTATAGGTGGGCCTTTTTTGGATGAGGTGAGTGTAACTCTTTTTTTTTTTTTTTTTTTTCGTAAAAGTGATTAAACAAATTATTTTTTTATGTTTTTTCTTATATAAAAATGTCTAAAAACAGAATAAAGGGTATAATGTTTTGGGGGAATTAGCTTATAAATTAATTATTGCATCTTTTTTTACTATATTGTGAGTTGATAATGCGAGAATTAAAGCATTATTTTCTAACGGTTTTCATCTTGAGTTAATCTTGCAAGAATCAAAGCAAGATTTTCCAACGGTTTTTATCTTGAGCTGATCTTGCAAGAGTCAAAGCAAGATTTTCTAACGGTTTTTATCTTGAGGTGATCTTGCAAGAGAGTCAAAGCAAGATGTTCTAACGGTTTTTATCTTGAGGTGATCTTGCAAGAGTCAAAGCAAGATTTTCTAACGGTTTTTATCTTGAGGTGATCTTGCAAGAGAGTCAAAGCAAGATGTTCTAACGGTTTTTATCTTGAGGTGATCTTGCAAGAGTCAAAGCAAGATTTTCTAACGGTTTTTATCTTGAGGTGATCTTGCAAGTATCAATGCAAGATTTTCTAATAATTTTAATTTTTTGAGCTGGTAGGCAAGATTCAATGCAAAATTTCATGTTTTTAAGTTTTTCTTCTTTATAGCTGATCTTGCAAGATGCATGAAAATGTTGTATGATTTTAACATTTAATTTGTTGCATGCTCTATAAACCATAATGCACATATCGAGATAATATAATTATATGTTACTAGCTTGCATGCTTTTTACGATGAGCAATCACTTGTTTATTAAGTTACAGAGATATTATACCATTTATTATGTTCTACTTCAAATTTGTTTTCTTACATTTTTTTTACATAAATGTCATTTTGTTATTTGCCTGGCCAATAACTGACGAGTGACGAGTACTATTATAGAGTGCTGAACAAGTACGCAATAGTAACTGATGCCATTTTTTATAGCTTGCTGTCTGGACAATAAATTAACGAGTACTTCAAGATTGCAGAACAAATAATCAATAATTATGTTTAACTTTGTTTTTTTTTTAGCTTGCTGCCTGGACAATAATTGACGAGTTCTTCTAGATTGCAGAACAAATACTACGCGATAATAATAGTTCAGTTTTTTTTTTTTTTTTTTTTTTTTAGCTTGCTACCTGGACAATAAATTGACGAATACTTCAAGATTGCAGAACAAATACGAGACAATAAAAGTTCAGTTTTTTTTAGCTTGCTACCTGGACAATAAATTGACGATTACTTCAATATTGCAGAACAACGCGATAATAATAGTTCAGTATTTTTTAGCTTGCCACCTGGACAATAAATTGACGATTACTTCAAGATTTCAGAACAAGTATACGCAATAATTATGTTTAAGTTTTTTTTTTTTTTTTTTAGCTTGCAGTCTGGACAATAATTGACGATTACTTCAAGATTGCAGAACAAATACGAGATAATAATAGTTCATTTTTTTTTAGCTTGCCACCTGGACAATAGATTGACGATTACTTCAAGATTGCAGAACAAATATACGCAATAATTATGTTTAAGTTTTTTTTTTTTTTTTAGCTTGCTGCTTGGACAATAATTGACGATTACTTCTAGATTGCAGAACAAATATACGCAATAATTATGTTTAAGTTTGTTGTTGTTTTTTTTAAGCTTGCTGTCTGGACAATAATTGACGATTACTTACTTCAAGCGATTGCAGAACAAATACGAGATAATAATAGTTCAGTTTTTTTAGCTTGCCACCTGCTGGACAATAGATTGACGATTACTTCAAGATTTCAGAACAAATACGCAATATTAATGTTTAAGTTTTTTTTTTTAGCTTTCTGCCTGGACATTCTGGACAATAGTTGACAAGTAATTCTAGTTTGCAGAATAAATACTCGATTATTAAATATATTTAAATTTTTTTTTTAAGTTTTATATTAAAACTTTTATTTTGCAGACTAATTGTTGCTTGGATCTGACCAGAGGTTTTGATTCTACATTGCGAAGAAAAGCTGCCAAGACCATATTAAGATCAGAAAACAAGATTTTCTGAAATAAATTATAGAAACATCTTGCATAGTCTTGACAAGATTTTCTGCAAGATTTTATTTAAGATCTTGCAGACTCTTGGCAAGACTTGTTGCAAGATTTTACGATAATCTTGCAAAGTCTTGACAAGATTTTTTGCAAGATTTTACGACGAAAGTCTTGTTTATTCTTGACAAGATTTGCTGTAAGATTTTACGGACCCAAAATCTTGCACAAGATTTTTAAGTACGACAAGGTGTCTTGTGCAAGATTGTCATTTCTTGTTATAAGATTATCCTCAAGATCTTGACAAGATCTTGTGCAAGATCTTGACAAGATCTTGTGCAAGATCTTGTCAAGATCTTGTCGTGCCATAATAAAGATCTTAAACAAATCTTGAGCAAGATCTTGGCAAGATCTTGCTCAAGATTTTTGACCAGGGTCAACCAGGGAATTCCAATCTTCTTCCAAATTCTAAAAGGTGGTTGTCTGAAATCCTGGATACGTTTGGAATTCACCAGCTGATGGATGTAAACAAATGATGTCATGTTCACCAAAGGTTGAGAATTGAAAAAAGGTATTTCTACTGTTATTTTCAAAAAGTCAAATGTTCCATGTGTTTATATGCTGACGAAGGAACTAGAGTATCTGTCATTTTGAGTGACTAAATATTCAGAAAGATGTATAGACAAGACGAGGCTAGACAAAATAGAATGTATAATTAGGTGTGTATATCATCTTCGCCAAGAAGGTAGTTCTCGTTTTGCTTTCGAAAGTGGTAATAAGTTTATTTTCACATTCAAAAAGTGTAGTTTCAAGCGGTGTCACTGGCTATCAATGCATACAAATTAGATAAAGAGGAAGTTATAATAATTACAAAAATATGAAATTGTAGACTAAAAGTTTTGGCAGAAACTTATTATTATAAATAGAATTAAAAAAAAAATCCTTATTTTTATCAAAAAATTCAAATTTTGAAAACCAAGAAAAAAGAGGACAATGTCGGGCCTAACTTTTTTTTGCACTATATAATGTTAACATTAGATTTTTTGTGTAGCTGTATTTTAGTTTGTTGGTCTGATTATACCTATACTAAGCAAATTTAACTAATATCCACGGGTGGATCCAGTCCAAAATTATGAAAGGGGGCGATTTCCTATACTGCAATGTTAATTTTGGGGATGGCGGGTGGTGGGCGGTAATACCTGTAATGTATTTTGACCGTTTTGGAGGGAGCAGTCGCCCCCGTTACCCGCCCCTGGATCCGCTCCTGCTAATATCTGTGTGCTTTTTAATAGTAAAATGTAAAATATTCAAACATAACCATAAAACTTCTTGTAGGCTTTTTCAATGTGTTAAACGAGTCTAAGTCAATAAAAACAAATGAAACAACTTTTAAAATATGTAATTAATTTTATTTTCGTTTTTCAGTTCGCAATTTTGATGTCTTTGTTGTTTATAATAACAATGACTGAAGGAATTCTTTCCATTGCTTGGCAAACTAGAATTGATAGCACTATAAAGAGCGAATTGCAAAATATGAAGGATGATTACGGACACGATACACCTGAAGGAGTCATGGCTGAGAGTATTTGGAACCAAATTCAACACACTGTAAATTTTTACACTCCTTTTAAGATTTTTTTAAAATATATATATTGATGTTTCCGCGTCAAAATGGAGCATTTGCACTTTCAATGCAGCAAGGTGGGTGGACCAGCAGCCATGTACTTAACATTGCAGATGCTCCAATTGCCGCGCTGGTGGAAAGTGCAGATACTCTATTTTGACGCGGAAGCATCGATTTTATTATACCATGATATGGAAGTCTCTTTCATTTTATTATATATATATATATTTTTTTTTCAGTTTCACTGCTGTGGTATAAATAGCATTTTAGACTGGGATCTTAATCCCCCAACCTCATGTCAGTGCAACTTGGGGGAAGAACATTGTGTAGGCCTTGTATATGTTCGAGGATGTTACGAGCCATTCCTTGAAGAACTCCATTCAATTGAGATGCTCTATGGTTTCTTTGCAATTGTACTTGCTGTATTTCAGGTAATATTAATTGCTTGCAAAGATAGTTTAACATTTTTCAATTATTTGTCATACATTCTATATTCAAGATTTTCTTATTAAGGTTCAGTAAATAATAGAATTTATGTGGTATTGGTATTGATATCATATATATATATATATATATATATATATATATATATATATATATATATATATATATATTATATATATATATATATATACATATATATATATATATATATATATATATATATATATATATATATATATATATATATATATATATATATATATATATATATACATATATTATGGTGTTGTTCATGATCATAAAGCCGTTCGTAAACCCTGTTCTCTTGCCCAAAAAATGCGCATTCCATTTTATTAACCATAGCTGATCGTCATTTTAGGGGCAAAGAACAGGGTTTACGAACAGCATTCCTGTTTTCTTGCACACACAAAAAATGCGCTTTTCATCTGAATAATAAGAGTTAATCGTCATTTTAGGAGCAGAGAACAGTGTTTACGAAAAGTATTTAATATTAATGCTAGTTTGACGCAAGTGTGCTTTACTTGTATTTTTGTTCTTGCTTCTTGATTTTTGATTTAATATTTTACGTAAACAAAATGTTCCCATAATGGATTCACATATAAATAACAAAATAATTTTCGGAAATATTACAGTAATTCACAGCCACTCCAAGCTGGCGTGCGATTGAGCAAGTTTAACTGTGACGTAAGTACGGGTTTGCTGTAATGGCATTTGCTCTCTCTCTCTCTTTGCGCGTTATTAATAAAAACTTTGAGGTCGCGTTTTCTGGAGACACGACGATCTCAAATAAAAAAAAATTCATCGTTGACTACCCGACTTTCTAGTTTCCTGTATATTATTGTACTTTTCCTCTGTTACAGATGATTGGAGTAATCATTGCATGCACCTTGGCGTGCTGCGTAAGAAAGACGCAGTATGGGGTATAATTCCACATTATATTTCATAAAGTTTGCCATACGCTTAAATGAAATAGACAGCTTCGTTAATATGATTACCATACGTATTCGAGGTAACAAAATATTAATACAAACGTTAAAAACATAGGACACATTGAACAATTACCTTAAAATATTTCCTTTTATATTTCCTACCATAAAATCAAAGTTGATTTGGACGCAGAGCCATTGATTTCAAATTTATTTCCCATTTACAAAATGGCAAATGAGGTTGTATGACGTCACAACTCACTTTCTTTACGCACGAGTCAACCAGCAAAATATGACGTCATAAAACTAGAGCTGGCATTTCTTGACTAGAAAATAAATTAAAAACCAATTATTTCGGCCAAATCATCTTTGTTTTTCAGGTAGGTTAGGCTAAATCGTCCATGCTGTAATCAAACCTACTTCCACGTATGCTAAACCTATAGATAAGATATATATTTATTTAGCCGCATAGAACAGCCAATACATATGTCTGGAAGGAAAGAGGTTTGACAATGAAAAAAATGACATTTCTGTTTGTTTGTTTGTTTCTTTGTTTGTTTTTTGTTTTTTTGTTTTTTTTTTGTTCAAAGTTTTCTATGCCTTTAATATAGGAACAATAATCCATTGTTATCATATTTATATAGTATTTTGTGTTATTATACTTAACTGTTGATACCTTGTTCATGCATTTCCGTAATATTTATTATTGTACACATGATTGCAATAATATATTTTACCATTCAAACACTCACGGTAAATTTCCAATGTTATTCTAATTAGGAAACTCATGCTAGATTTGAATGAAAATAAAAAATATCCCAATCGTGTGAACAGTATTATTGTATTTAAAAATTTTCATTCACTTAGAGCAAATAAATAAATAAATAAACTTCAATAAATACTTGTAAATATTTCCCTTACATGTCTTCCGACTCCCTGTATAAATTTGTTTTAATTTGTAGACAATCATAATTCAAGCTTTTATACTCTAGCGCCGCGATTGGCAGCCAAAACTACTAATACTAGTACGTGTCGATATCTTTATTTACGTCATACATTTTGTCGTTTCTGACCTTTAGTCAGCCTTATCATAATAGTTCAAATAGCCCCCAAATGTATTGCAGTGTTGACAGTACGTGTTCCCTCTAGAGAGAGAGAAATTTACCACTCGTGTCTAAAAAATCAGCCAAGAGTCGGAAGACGTGTGAGAGACATTGTAATAGTATTTTTTTTTTTTTTTTAATGTTCAAGGATATCCTTAAATTGATAAAAATTGTAATTTTTAAATGATATTGATAAATCATTAGTTCTGCATACCATTTTATTATTATTTATTATTATTTTAAAGTAAATAAATAATTTTGATTAAAAATCGAAAGAATAGTGTTTCATTTAAGGCATAAACCCGAAGAAAACAAAAGCGTTTATATCACAATGAAAACTCTTACTTAATGCACGGAAAAATATATTTAGCATTATTAATATAGCATAAATAATGCTAAATAAATACAAGATAAATAATTATGCCGAACAAGAGTTAATTGCTTTAGATGATGATTTTTAAACATTTTATAATAATAATATTGTTTATCATAATTATAATAGATAGATAGATAGATAGATAGATAGATAGATAGATAGATAGATAGATAGATAGATAGATAGATAGATAGATAGATAGATAGATAGATAGATAGATAGATAGATAGATAGATAGATAGATAGATAGATAGATAGATAGATAGATAGATAGATAGATAGATAGATAGATAGATAGATAGATAGATAGATAGATAGATAGATAGATAGATAGATAGATAGATAGATAGATAGATAGATAGATAGATAGATAGATAGATAGATAGATAGATAGATAGATAGATAGATAGATAGGTATTATTTTTGTCTATTAGTATTACAAAGATTAAAATATAAAATTTTCCTTTACATAGCTTTATTTTAATTTTAAACCAAACATTTTCTCTGTGTACTTTTCCGTTAGAGTAGTAAAATTTTAATGATTACATGAAGTTTTAGTATAATGAGCAGACAATTAATATTAATAATTGCATATATAATGAGCTACATGTTATTGATGCTTGTTAATTTATTACCTGACGTATACTAAATTATTATATACTTCACATAATTATTTATACCGTCGCAATCAATTCAACACAGAAAAATTTTAAAGCCGAAAATGTTTTAAAATTACATCACATCGTTAAATATATACACCTGAAACTTTCAACAAATATTGTCGTTAAAACCGGAAATATATGCTATTTTACTAGCGTTAATTTTCTCATACGCCTGCTTTTTTGCTTTTTCATTGCAAAAAAAAAAAAAAAAAAAAAAGTATTTAATTTGAAAATGACTTAAAATTTGGTACCAAAATTTGAATTTTACATTTTTTTCTATTATAATTTTTTTTATCTTCGAAATGTAATAACTTAAAATGTTTGCACGTGTTTTGATATGACTAAACTTTACAGTCACTTTATCTTTACATTTGTATTAATTTTACATTTTCTTGACGGATATCACAAACTAACTTAAAGTTATTTTTGGGAAATACTTCAACATTTAAAAATAAACATGAGTAATTTAAATTTACTTACTTACATGAGCTTGTATCTCCAATCGAAAAGAAAAGTTTGAAACTTATTATAATGATTCTATTTGAAAGTTTTTTTTTTTTTTTTTTAATAATTTTTTCGGAACTTTTGACCATCAGTTGAGAGAGAAAATAACTAGTGAAATTAACAAGGACAAAAAAAAAGTAATTTAAAATGTAGAATGTGGACCTCCCCACCCCCCTTTTTAAATTTTATTTTTGAAGATACCTTATCTTTATGTATCACTGCAGAATTTCAGGGTTTTTTTTTTTTTTACACCTTTTTAAACAAATTGCGCAGTAGGTGATTTTCCTGTGTAAATAACCTATAGGTTTTAAGAAAAATAGATAGAAAACATCATTGATGATAGATAAATTAAAAACAATATATCTTAAAATAAATTAAATTTATTTACTCATATTTTAAAAATTGCTAAAATATATCATGACTCGTTACCATAAAATATTATTTTAATCTGTATAGAATAGATTTGAAAACTAGATAACTTCTTTATGTATATAAATTTAATATAGATATTAAAATCATAAAAAAAGTAAACTGTGTGACAAAGATAAATATTTCAACTATATTATATTAAATAATAATTTGTAATTTAAATTTAAATATAAGATTAAAATAAAATTATTAATGTATTCAAATAATATTAAAAAGATTTTAATCTATAACTTCATGAAAGATTCAAAGACTATCATTTACATTAAAATACACGAAAAAATAGAATTTATCATCTAGACAGAAGCAGAAAAAAAAGTCGTTATATTTATTGTTCAGGTCATACTTGATATCAGAGTTGTAAAGTAATATTAACTGTTGAAGTTTTTGTATTAGATTATGTGAAATTTTAAAAGCTTAAAAAAAAAAAATAATAAAACGTAAAAATTATATAAAAAAAAAAAAAAAATGAAAATCAAAATTTAGGTTTTTTTAAACACATGAAATCTCACAATTTAACAAGAAAACTTGTAAAATAGACCTCCCACTTTACAATTTCTATTGTAGACTTAGATTTCATGACGTCAATAAATTCCAGTAGTTGCTATAATTTTCAAAAAAAAAAAAAAAAAAAAAAGCTTTAATACTTAATTAGGTTATAAAGGGTATGTATGATACCCTTTATGTGTGCGTATCTTAAAGCCCCTCTGTAAACTTGTATCATTGAACATAAAATGGGACCTTTAAAATTGGACCCAAACGTAAACACACAAGAGAGCATGACAATTCTGTAAAGTAGGCAATTCGCGGCCACTCTGACGTCAGAGTGTCCGCAATACATAAGAAATTGTAGTGCAGGTTGCATAAGTTGACATTTCTCATTTATCTTTTTGACACTGCAATTGAATTTTGGGTCAAAATAAATATATTTTTACAAATGCCATTTTGTATTTAATAAATTAAAAATGCATGTTTCTAGGCCTGTAGAGGAGCTTTAATATGCATGTGTATATGATAGTCCCATCTTATTAAGATTTTTTTTTTTTTTTTTTTTTTTCGCTGATGATTATTAATGACGGGGTTTGTAGTCCTTGCTTTTTGATGAATTGTTAGAAAAATTAAAATTCAAGAAATTATAAAAATATATAAATGTTAATAATAACGACTAATTTTAAAACTAGGCAGTTTCTTTACGTGTTCTCTAGGTTGAGACAAATTTAAATATATTATCTTTCATAGTACAGTACAGTGTTTTTATTTCACAAGTATATACCGTAACTTTCCGCTGAAATGTCATGTTATGTAAATATAGTAAATAAATAACTTATATAATAAGAAGTATAAGCTTGTCTCTTAAAACAAGGTAAAAATAAATTATAAACTCACATCTATAAATAATAAAATACAATTTAGTAAATGAGGTTGTTTATCATTTATAATTTATGAGTTTATTATGAAAGGATTTAATTTTTTTTAATTTTAAAAGAGAAATACAATGACGGATGGACGAGCGGACAGACAGACAGACAGACAGACAGACAGACAGACAGACAGACAGACAGACAGACAGACAGACAGACAGACAGACAGACAGACAGACAGACAGACAGACAGACAGACAGACAGACAGACAGACAGACAGACAGACAGACAGACAGACAGAATAAATTCAAATAAATATTCAAGTAAATACGTCACAGACAAAGACATGAATATTTAAAGTCTTCGATGTAAAAAATATAACAAGTCTAGAAAATCGTCAAAAAAAAAAAAAAAAAAACTTGACACCTTTTCTAATATTGATGTAAAAATACTTCACACAAACGTGACAAAGGATGAATATTTTCAATATTTCAAAGAAAACTTCTCTTTTATATACTCTCGAATATGTATGGTGTAAAAAAACATAAAGTAAACATTATTTTTAGGAATACATATAGTCACTTTTCTTGTTGAAAGTACATTGTTAACTCTACTCTCTCTAAAAAGATTTTTTTTTAAACATTAAAACTGTGCCATATTCTGTATTCATAAACTCTTTCTATTGTTCAATATTTTACAAGCTGCAAAAAAAAAAAAAAAAAAAAGGAAGAAAAAAAAAAAAAAAAAAAAAAAAAGGAAAGGAAAGGAAATATGTATGTAAATTTTACTAAAAAATAATAATAACTTGGTAATACTAAAATAAGAAATAAAAAATCACACCAGGCTTGGTGCAGTATAGTTATCTCAATATAATATGCAAGTAGCAAGTATAGAACAATGTCCCTCACATGTCTTCCAACTCCCTATGCTAGCGCGTAGTCCAATAGAAACGATGATGCGCCAATAGTAGTGACATCTGGAACTACAAAGCTGCGTAAGCTTAACATTGTAGTTCAGGTGTCGCGTGCGGTGGCGCTAGTGTTGCGTGGACAAACAAAAAGTGCCTGGAGTTGGAAGAAATGTGAGAGACATTGAGTATAGAACATTTAAAAAAAAAATTGAAATATTTTCCCTCTTTGATAGCGCGCTCCACCAATAAACTCAAATAAAATTGAATCACTTTCATTATTCATTACGCATTAAAAATAGTACACCATGCAAACAGACCTTTATTTATATTAGCAGTCTATTTATTTATTTACTTTTTTATTTGTTCCTTCTTTCCTTCGTTCGTTCATTCATTCATTCATTCATTCATTCATTCATTCATTCATTCATTCATTCATTCATTCATTCATTCATTCATTCATTCATTCATTCATTCATTCATTCATTCATTCATTCATTCATTCATTCATTCATTCATTCATTCATTCATTCATTCATTCATTCATTCATTCATTCATTCATTCATTCATTCATTCATTCATTCATTCATTCATTCATTCATTCATTCATTCATTCATTCATTCATTCATTCATTCATTCATTCATTCATTCATTCATTCATTCATTCATTCATTCATTCATTCATTCATTCATTCATTCATTCATTCATTCATTCATTCATTCATTCATTCATTCATTCATTCATTCATTCATTCATTCATTCATTTCTCTTACTATCAAATCATTATCTACATGATACTTCAAACAAAATCAGGTAGCAATACAAAGTTTAGAGTATGCATACCCTGTATTGACTCTGATCAATAATTTCCACAAAGACTTGAACGTAACAGGTCATACTGTTGTTGAATATCATTACCTCATCGTTATTTTTAAATATGTATATATCACAGTATATTGATTAATATTGTAGATCAACCTAATTTTTTTATATAACATATAACTAAATTTAAATTTAATATATTCAATTTTATTATGCTCAATAGAGGAATAAAATAAAAATAATTTAATTATTATTTATTAAATCAATAATGAGTAATATTTAATAATTTATTATTATTGAATCTGTTATCTCTCTGTCTCTCTTTGTCTCTCTCTCTCTCTCTCTCTCTCTCTCTCTCTCTCTAACAACAAGATATTATGATTATTATTTGCAACTTAAGGAAAAGTAAAAATGCTGTGAGAGGTCACAAATATTCTTGTTGTTATAAATATATAGCCGTGCAGAAGTAAAGTTTAAGCAGTAGAATTCTTTATTAACAGTAAAAATCAATTTATCAATGAAAAAGCATTTTGACACAACCATACATTTTTTTAATCAATATTTATAAAATATAATGGACGTAAAGAAAACTGTAGACTATAACAGTACGTTTCTAATCAAATCACTAAACATAGTATAATACTGTATTATGGTAAATATTGTCATTAAATTTTTATTTAAAAATACATTTATATAACGATAAAATAAATATTTCTGTATACATTTGTTTTTAGCTGTATTATTATTATTTTTTTCTTCCAAAAAATAGCAAATTTAAAAAAAAAAAAAAAAAAAAAAAAACTGAAGGTGATTGATGTCTTGGCTTTCGATGTATTCGTATTAGAATGAATAGAAAAATGAAAAAAAAAAAAAAAAAAAAAAAAAAAACATTTTCACTAAAACTCTTTATTTTATACGCATCCTTTCATAAATGAGCAAAATATTTTCTGAAACATTATTTGCACATAAATTGCAGAAGACGGTCGAATTCCGAAACAAACAATTAAGTAGGAAAATATTACGTTACGTCACAGGTTTCTAGGGGGCGTGGTGATGTTTTTTTATTTATTATTTATAATTACTGAGTAATTATTTAATAAAGGTTAATATTGACTTCAATATAATCTATTTGTTATATACTCGTTTTAAAAAAGTGCTCAAATACTGTCCCAAAAATCATTAGCCTTTTGCTCATTCATCATTCATATCCCTCGAAGCAAATGCTTTGTTTTGTATTGTATTTGTAAATTAATGTAATAACTAATAACATTATAAACAATTGCTGACCATGGGTATTGTTCGTCATGCAAAATATTGTGTTTTAAATTTCAATAATCAGCAGTACAATTTACAATCTTCTGTACGGTAATTGTACCATAGTTATCGGCATGCTTGCCGCAATTATCGGCATATGTTTGCTGCTTTATTTATTTTATTTTTTTTATTATGCGTTCTACTCATTTGAGAGTTTTCAAATATTTACACAAAAATGATTACCTAAAGGCGTAGAACACCTTGAACAAAAAACATGTCTAATATCCTAGCATACTTGAATATCAACGTTGATTTGGCCAGAGTCATTGATTTCTAATTTATTTTCCATTTACAAAATCACAGCTGCAGGTTTGTGACGTCACAGCTCACTAGTCCATGGGCGTGGAAACAGGCTAGCTATGACGTCACAAACTCGCCGCTACCATTTTGGGAATGGAAAATAATTTATTCCACAGCCAAATCAACGTTGATATTTAGATATGTTATAGGATATTAGCCATGTCTTTTGTTCAGGGTGTTCTATACGCCTTTAAGAATTTCTTTTTTGTTAAAATTATTGGAAGGTATTTAAAAAATAAGACTGCCCGATTACAGCGGCCTGCCATTGACTAGTACAATTACCATAACATAATATAGTTATATGGTAATACTTTACAGTCTCTAATTACCAATACTTTTACTATTACTCAATAACATGTACATAGTAACTATGCAGCATAATACCTCAGTCATGAACATTGCATGTTACAGACACTTAATGTGTTAAAGATGATGAAAATAAATGATTATATATATAAAAAAAAAACTAATAATAATTTTATAACAATATATTTGAAATCATTTAAAATAATTATAAAAATATATATAAAAATAATTGTTATTAAATATTTTGAAAATTTAAAAAATAATTATAAAAAACTATTTTATTAATACGTATGTGTAAATGAAAATTTCATAGTACGTTAAATGTTTAATTATTATTTTGTATTCATAAAAATAGTTTATTTCATTGTGCATATTCAAATCAATATGATCACTTATTCCTTTTCAATACAAAAACAAAAAACAAAAAAACATTTGCATGAACTTTTTTGTTTTCTATTCTCTTATAATGGAAGTTATCGGTTTAAAAAAATGCTTAAAAATGACTATGACCTAAAAAACGTAAAAGTATGTCTAGTATTTCTCATTTAAACTTCTCCGAATTCGGTGGAGTAGTCTCTCAAAAATTGCAAAAAAAACGTGTTTTTCCCCATATGCGTATGTTAAATTAGGGGACCCTTAGCTTTTCCCGCGTCTCATTGCGCGTTAAACCGATAACCTACACACTAAATACTTTTCAAGTTATTAAGATAATGATGAGATTGAAAATCATAAGCTTGACCGTAGTTTTAAAAGTGACCTATATCAAATCAAGATATTTTTTCTTCCAAAAAATGGGAATGATTAGATCAACAATCAAATCAGTTCAAATGAACTTGATCTGATCAAAAGTTTGTTTCAATGATTCAATTTACCGATAGAACATTGCTGAAATTCAACATCAAAACATCTATAAAACGCTAACAATAAGTAATAATCAATAATAATCTTAATAATTTAAGAAGGATTAATAAAAAATATTCAAAAAGAAAAAAATATAATTGCTTTCCTTCGTTCTAATTCTGTTTTTAGTGAAAGTTAATTGTAACAATTTATTATTCAGAATAGGTTTTCCTCTTCAGTTCATTGTCTTATTGATTCTTAAGTAACAATAAATCTTTATTCTCGTTCGTTCTCAAGCTAACTCTATTAGTTGAACTAATAAACTCATTTCTTATCTTCACTTGAACGATTTCTAATTTATTTTCAATACTTTAACTTTAATATAATTTAGGAGAAAATATTATTTGATATCTTTATATAAATTTAATTAAAAAAAATGTTTAGTCATATTTGTGGTTCTTGTTTCTTAAATTACTTAATATAAGTATAACACAAATTAAATTTCTTACACCTCCTGTGTCATGTCATAACATTATCACATCATCATAACTTTGTTCTTTTTCATTTAGATAATATTAGAGATTTATTCTTAGCATGCAAAAGTCCTTAAGCCGCTGACTACACATCTATTCTATACTTTCCAGAGAGTAATTTAATAATTGATGCAATATTTACTTATGGATACAATTTATTTATAAACATTTTTTGTAATTTAATTTAATATAACTAAAATATATCATGATAAAAATTTTTAAATAAAATTTATATAATATTAAAATTATAAATATAATAAGAAATTTTGTATAAAAAAAAATAGTTAATTTATTTACCGTTTAAATTGTTTTTTACTTTAATTAATACGTACGCAACTGTTGTAGAGTAAATTATAAAGCATTTTCTTTCACACGTGATCGTGTGTAAATAAAACTATATTGATGCATAGTTTACATACATATTACAGTATGCTTTTCTCTCTCTCTCTCTCTCTCTTTTCTTGTAGCTCCAAAATAAAAAACAAATTCTTTCATAAGCATAGAATGCAAATATCCTACTTACTGTCCCTTCTTATTTTTTATTAGAATATTTATAGTTTTATAAGCGAGGGGTTTTATTGACTTGGCAAAGGGAAAAAAATCGTTCAATGAACTTTGCTGGAAATTTTCCAAACCAATATTATTGATGATGGGAGCCAATTTTTTATACTTTAAAAATTATCTTAAAAATTTAAATTTCTTTAGCTTGTGTTGAAAAAAATAAACATTTTTTTCTAATTATAGGGAATTGGGTGGAAAAAAAATGGATTCAGAAATCTCACAAAATCAAAACGCCTTTTTAAGAATATAATTTTTTGTAGATACCAAAATTTTAGGATTAGTAAATATTTTGGGTTATTTTCTTATTTTATTTCAAGAACTTCGAAGCACAATTTTTTAATTAACTAGAAACTATTATTTTAAGGTTATGTATTTTAAAAGTTAATAAAAATTACATAAATTATAATCCTAAAAAGATAGTGCACAGGCATTAAAGACAAAACAATGGCTGAAATGATTATTTTTATCCCTGTCCCTGTCCATTATCTTTGTCTCTCTGACAATCTATAACTCTCTCTTTATCCATCTAAATTTATTATTACTTCTAAAATAAACACAAAAAATTTAATATTTTTATAATAGTTTTTTTTTTAATAATAATATGATCTTAAATCATGTAACTGTATTAAATAAATAGACCAGAAGAAAATATAAGCATATTTAAATCACAAAATCATACATGAAACTTACATAAACAACATTAGTTTGTTTCAAAACTCAACTGTAACACTGCAGCAGTGGTCAGAAAATTTCGACTTATGCACCCATACAACATAATTATTCATACTGAATTGTTGCCTCTTTCTGACGTCAGAAAAAGGAATAGTCACGTAAATTGCATACTTTACAGTACCTTTATGCACTCTTTTGGGTCCACATTTACACTCTGGTAAAAATTGTCATAAGTTTTGGTTGGAGATCCCATATATTTTGTACAATCTTTAAAAAGCACAATTATGTTGTTTCATACTGGTCTATTAAAGCCCTTGTCAACTTACTTTTTTATCATTTAGAGTACTATATTGATAATTAACACCTTATTATCCATGAATTAGACACCATCACGTTGATTTTGTATTTATTTTCATTTTGACAATTATTTCACGCATCTGACGTCACAATGTACCGATTGGAGCCGTAATAAGGGTCAAGAACTTGAGGGAAGGGTTTAAATTTATTACGTGACCAGAGCAGTGACTGTGATTGGCGGCGGTGTACATTCTAATGTCAGATACGTGAAATAGCCGACAAAATAAAAATAAATACAAAATCAACGTGTTGGTGTCTAATTTATGGATAATAAAGTATGGTAACGTTTGTTAAAGGATATAAAATGATAGTAGTCCTCTCGCAATTTTGTTTTTAGTTATAAACGTTATCAGTAACAAGAATTGCGTCTCTATCGCGTCAAAATGTATCAAGTGAAATTGTCACGAGTGAGTCAAACGTTCCATCTACATAGGGTTTACAGCATCAAATGGAACGCTTGACGCGCTCATAATAATTTCACTTAAAGGCATAAACAAAATGAAATCATAAGCATTTATATCACAAAAAACATGATGGGACTTACATGTATAACATTAATTGGTCTCAAAACCCAACACTAGCGCCGTAGCAGTGATCAGAAATTTAGAATTTATGGAACCCGCACAACATTTTTAACTAGTTTTTGCCTGTTTCTGACGTCATAAACAGAATCATTCACGCAAATTGCACACTTGACATTTTTTTAGCGCTCTCTTGTGGGGTCACATAAACATTCTGGTAAAAATTATCATCAGTTTTGTAGATCCCAATTTATGTTTAACTATTAAAAAGAACGTGTTGTTTCATATTTTCTATGTCTTTAAACTATTTTTACGTGAATGAGACGACTGGTCAAGTAAAAGAGAAGAAAAGTACAAAAAAAAATGCTATTAAATATTATAAATCATCTCCTATTGTTATATTCTTCATTTAATAATATAATATTGACCCATTTAACAATTTTTTATCATATAAAACATAATTACTAACACTTTCAATTAAATAACTTTAATTGAAATAACCCTCTCTCCATGTATATATAAACGTAGGTAATCTATATTTAAGCTTTTATATATACAAGTACAGTGAATACAAACTAACTCAATATGTAATTAACTAGATTGAAAGGCACTATAGAAATTTTCTACCCATTGACAAAAGCAACCAGTATTATGTATTCAAATTTCGTAAAAGATCATGCTAAAATATCGTAAATAGCTTTAGATTTTGTATGAGTTATATTTTAAATTAAGATATTACTGTATTGAAATACTATTTCTACTGTTTCGGTCAATAAATCAATATTATACTTTGGATTAAACAAAAAAGGAATGATTTTCCCACGGGGGTTTAAAAAAGTTTTAAACTAATTCAATATAAATATTATTTTAAAGAAACTTCGGTTTTTAATTTTTTAAAAAGGGTTAACTTTAATATTTTATTGATTTTATATAGTAACTAAAATAATACTAGTAATAGTACTAATAGTTATAATAGTATTAATTTTGTTGTTTTTTAATTATAACTTATTTAATTTTTTATATACTTTAGTTTTTATATAATATTAAGTTTAAAACTATTAAAACAAATTATTTTTTTAATATTATAAAATTTATATATTTATTGTATTTTAAAAGTTATAATTATAATTAAAATTAATAATTCATCTTAGTAAAGACAAATTTGTCGATATAATTTCATTGGAGAAAATACTATTGTGACATCCCTCTGGAAAGATTTTTATAATTTTCTATATTTTTATATAGAGACTGTATATACATATTATGACAACATGTAATAATTAATTAGGTTAAGGAAGACTTATATAGTCCTAATAACATTATTATTCGTAATTATTATAGCAATTATAAATTATAATAATTGTGTTTTTATATATTGTTGATTTTATTTACATTATTACATGTTTTATTATTTATGATCCTACTTTAAAATTGTATTACATAGTTTCAATTAATAATTTTAGGGTTTTGATTGTTACTTTCATTGAACAGTAAATAACATTGAATACTATAGGACACATGAATGCTATTTTTATTTTTAGCAAATTAATGACTAATTAATTGATGTATGGCAAAATGATGTTGAACGTTTAAAAGAAGTACAAATTATCGAATAAATTAATAAGAGAAATATCAACTTTTTTTTTAAAATGCTGTCCATAAATAACGAAATAAATATCCGTCTTAATTCAATAATAATTTCAAAAACATTCTTTTGAAAATGCGAGGTTTAGGACTGATAAATGTCTGGCCTATGTTTAAAAAAACCGTATATGAAAATTATCTAAGAAAGTGCAGTAAATTTTGTTCATTAAAGAACTTAATTTCTAATAATTAGCAGAAAAAACTCTGCTCATCTTTATTACTATCTTTTGCCATAATATAACTCGGATATTATTAGCAATCATATTAAAAAGAAAAATGACGTAATTCTAGTTTGGTAATAAAAAAAGCGAACGATAAAAAAAAAAAGCACTTAAGTTTTGTGACAGTGTAAGTAAAGTTCATATTGATTGTCGAGTTAATCTAATATCGCGCGCTACTTCACTTAATTTTCATCTTCATTTCTACACCAGAATCAGTATTAGAAAAAGAGAGAAATTTGTCGTCTAAATAAATTACTTTTCTTCAATTGCAAATTTTTTATACGTTTTTTTTTTTTTTATTTCATTCATTCATTCATTCATTCATTCATTCATTCATTCATTCATTCATTCATTCATTCATTCATTCATTCATTCATTCATTCATTCATTCATTCATTCATTCATTCATTCATTCATTCATTCATTCATTCATTCATTCATTCATTCATTCATTCATTCATTCATTCATTCATTCATTCATTCATTCATTCATTCATTCATTCATTCATTCATTCATTCATTCATTCATTCATTCATTCATTCATTCATTCATTCATTCATTCATTCATTCATTCATTCATTCATTCATTCATTCATTCATTCATTCATTCATTCATTCATTCATTCATTCATTCATTCATTCATTCATTCATTCATTCATTCATTCATTCATTCATTCATTCATTCATTCATTCATTCATTCATTCATTCATTCATTCATTCATTCATTCATTCATTCATTCATTCATTCATTCATTCAAAATTGTTTATAACAAAATAATTTTTGCTATAATGCATATTATTATAACATTATACATTTTAAGATTATCATATTTTACGTACAGTACAATATCGTCAAGGTGTGGTGCACGCTGTATAGACAAAACATAACCGGGTTGGTAATGTTTAGTAATCAAGGTTGTTATATTTGATAACTTGCGCTTTGATTTAATAAGAAAATAATAATAATTATTGCCTACTTTTGCAATAATAATTAATAGTTTAATGTGTCACGTATGTTTTTTCTTTAAGTATAACCATTTTGAGTATAATAACTTAATAAGGGTTTCGTTTTTACCCTCGACAGACAGATAGATACTAACTTCGTAGAGTACGGTAGAGAGGCAGTGAGCTACACACGAGATGTAGTCACACACCGCGACCTCACGGCACGCTGGCACACACACACCTCGACAACTCTTCGATCCGTAAGTTGACCATACACACCAATATAACTTACAATAATAGGTAAAATATTAAATAAATAAATAAATACTTATTAATTGTTATTCATTAATTTTCTTATTCATACAAATCCTAAAGCCATAGCATAATTTCTACTAGCGAGGGATCTGATTTATACAAGGTTAGAGTATACATACGCTATTTTAGTTAAGCTACGTTTCAACCCCTAAGTAACAATCCAATACAAGATCAAATAATCACATAAGTTGTCAGCAAACACTTAAATTGATTGAATCAATTTTCGATGTTTGACAATATAATGCCATTTATAATGCTATATTACAATTTAGGAATATTATAACGAAATAAATGCTATTTAAAATTACGAAAAAATTTCTTTCTTTGCGTAGTAAGCATTTTTTTTTTTTTTTTAATTCTATATCATAATCTGTAGCATTAGCATAACTATAATTTAATATTCTACAATTTATGTTAACTGTTATGAATCAATGCTGCTGAGAATAGGTTAGCTTAGTATTTATTGCGCTTTTTCCATGCAATAGAAGTTTTTTTTTTCTTTTTTTTTATGACACAATGGTACTTACTACATCCATGGATGATATAGGTAGAAATTGTGTTTACCAAACTCACCTAGAACAGAAAACATTATAATTAATAGTAATCAACACTATTAGTATAATTAACCGCAAAAAAAACTAATAATAATAAAAAAAAACCATTTCATTAAGAGAGAGAGAGAGAGAGAGAGAGAGAGAGAGAGAGAGAGAGAGAGAGAGAGAGAGAGAGAGAGAGAGAGAGAGAGAGAGAGAGAGAGAGAGAGAGAGAGAGAGAGAGAGAGAGAGAGAGAGAGAGAGAGAGAGAGAGAGAGAGAGAGAGAGCAATATTGTACAAGTTATTTCATTGTAAAAACACCATATTTATTATCATGCAAAACCATGATAGTAAATCACAGTAGAACAATTTGTTTCGCTATTGAGATTGTGTAGAGTTTTCATTCATTCTATTCTATGTGTATAAAATCCTTTGTATTTTAATTTACTGCAAATTGAAACGCGCTCTTTTTTAATCAGTTCTATCTTTAATGCTTTTTTTATTGTTATTTTATTAATATATTTCGTTAGCTAATTTAAAACTTGCATTATAGAACATTTAAATTGTGTAAATCAAATTTGTTTTTCCCATATTGCAAAAATTACAAAAAAAAACTAATACAAGAAGTATTTTAGAAAAGAAAAATATTTGTATTGTTGTATTTAAAAAAAAAAAAAAAATACATATTATAATTTTTAATAATTTTAACTTTTGTTTAATTTTTTATGAATTTATAATTTATATCATAATTTACAAAATATTTTATACTTATAATAATAATAATATAAAATAATTATTACATATATTTTTATTAAAACAAAAATGTTTTATGTAAATATATTATATATCTAATCTTAGTATATTCAAATAGATGTCAGATGAGATATATCTTCAAGTGTGGATTCTTCTTTGGATGAGCAGTCATATACATTAAAGTAAAACTAGTAAGCTTGTTTCAATAATTAAAAAAAAAAAAAAAAAAAAAATCCATATGATGCGGAACGTAACAGAAAATTAGATATTGTGGGATTTAACTACTATACAAAGTTGTAATAAAAGAAAAATCTGAAATTTTGCACAGTGATACACAGATGTTCTTCATAAGTTGGGGGGGGGGGGGGGGGGAGGGTTGGATGCTAAAATTTCTATTACAATTAATTAAAATTTTAGTCTCACAAGAGCCCATGTAAGTTCAATAATTATTTTCTCTCTTTTATCTGATGGTCACGGGTTCTGAAAATTGTATCATACTATTAACTATCCAATGGCATCATAAAGTTTCAAAATTATCTTTTTAGATGTTGAAATACAAGCCATCTAGATTCAACCCTTAACTAAACCACATCGAGACAATCAGCTATTCCTCGAGTCTTCCAGAAACCCTGCGTTAGTATAATGCACATCATCCAAAACTTGTCTGTCACGGCCTAGCAAAAACCCCGGCATTTGCCATATTAAATTGAGGAAACAGGATAGTCTGTACCTTAACTCCTGAACCTCCAAGGTAGGTCCCTGCCATCGCCAGGCTTTCATACAGTTAAAATATTAAAGTTTATGAAATTATTTCTACATTCAGACCAAAAAAGTTTTTTTTTTTTTTTTTTTTTTTTTTTTTGTTGTTAATATGAATATAATAATTGAAGATTTCCCAAGAAACAATGCCATTCTATTTAATGTGACTAAAAGTTGCCAAAATATGAAAGGAAAATATATTTATATAATATATATTATGCTTCGTTTTTTATTTCTCTGATTGCAAAAGCTGTATTTTTATGTTTGTTTTTTTAAAGAAATTTATTTAGTGTGCTTGCGCCAACTTAAATTTTCATCAATTTTATTATGCCTCACTCTCATGGTCTCATTCTTTCACTGGAGCAAATGTATACAAGACACTTGCAGCAAATACAATATTTATTAGATTATATACACTGTGTACTGCCCTTTATTTTTAATTAAAACTTTACTCTTGGAATAAATTGCAAGAAATAAAAATTTATGTTCCAAAATTTCGTTCAAAAGAAAATTAACGACACAAAAGGAGAATTTGAATACGAAATCTGTATATAGTATAAATGAAATGTTTTAATTAAAAAAATATATAAATTTCACTTCTTTTCACAGATTTTTATTTAATTTTTTTTTTATTTATTTATGATGTACAAAAATATCAAAATTGATGAAAAAAGAATATTGTACTGCAATGCTAAACATGTAAACACCATTTGCATGTATTTTTATTGTGATATAAGCAATAGAATATAAAACAATAACGAAACAAAAAACAACCATAAAATGAGAAATTTTATAATATTTATTGCTTTTTCCTAAAACATTTTTCTCTTTTTCCCTTAGATTATAAAAAATTTCTAAAATAAAAATAATAAACACTTTCACTTTCAAATACTAATGAAATGTTTCTAAATTCATAGTTATAGACAGAAAAATTAATGTTTTACTTCCCACATTTTTTTTTTTTTTTTTAACTAGAACGATCCATCACATTTTCCCCGGCACTTGACGCTCTATGTTCCGTCATTCAAACTTGGCCATTCTACCCACTCAATGTCTAAAACACAAGCAATACTTGACGTGATGAATTATCTTTCTAAATACTCGATGTGAATTCTCAATTTTCTTTTCCACAAAAAAAAAAAAAAAAAAAAAAAAAATGTTCTCTTTTTCTATGCTTGCAGATCGAATGAAATTTAGGTCAAAAAAAAAATCCAATACTTGTCACCGATGGTGACTTACAAGCAATCAGAGTCACACGAGAAAACGGAAATGGGCAACTAATTTTCTATACGTTGACATTGACAAGTTACTCTTTAAGCGATTGTTGAGAAAACTATACTAATGTATTATTTACGCTGATAAAAAAGTTAAATTAAGGCGGGAAATCACCTACTGCGAAATTTGAGTGAAAATTTGTAAATACAAGAAAGAGAGGTCGTGTGTCTAAAAAGGTTAGAAAAAATAGAGCGAAGGATGCGGAATTATATAAACATAAAACTTTTTTTTTCTTCTTTTATCCAGGCAGTTTATATAGTTCGAAGAATTTTCAACAAGCGTTGGCCTTGTCACACAGTTGATACAGTGTAATATTTATTTAGAATTTATAGACAATAATACAAATTATTTGAAACAAATATTATGCACAATGCATCTTAAAGCCATAGACCACATACAACTTCAGGTGCTTTTTAATAAATAAACACGAAATGGAATCTTCAAAACTGTTGACAATTTTTTACCAGAATGTTAATGAAGCACCACGAGAGAGCGTGAAAATACTGTAAAGTATGTAATTTGTTGTAAAATTTCATGGTTATGACGTCGGAAACATGCAAAAATTAGTATAAAAATGTCGTGCGGGTTGCATAAATTGAAATTTTCTGATCACTGCTACGGAGCTACAGTTGGGTCTGAGACAAACTAAAATTATTTATGTAAGTCCCATCAAATGTTTTGTGATATAAATGCTTAGGTTTTCATGTTGTCTATGCCTTTAATAGCGATGAAAAATTGTCAATAGATTATATTGACTTAGAAAACGTTAAAGTATGTCAAGGATCCTCCATTTAAATATTAACAGAATTTATTCAGTAGTTTTTTCCAAAAATCAGAAGAAAATGTTTTTCTCATCATAAGCGTAATATTAAATTAGGGTTCGCGCGTCTCTGATTTTTGTTACGTCAACGCCGGTAAGAAGCATTAGTCGGATAGTTCCTTTGAACAAAATTTGAGCGTAAAAAAAAAAATATAATAATAACTTTAAAAATTATTAATAAAACATTACATTTATGTCAAAGAACAATTTTATGAAAATGTCCATTAAACTACATTATGCCATGTTAATTTTTAATTACTTTTAAACTTTTTTTTTGCTTTTTAACAAATTTTTTGACGTGCATGATATTATCTACATGCGGGTAAATGTAAAACAGTAACAAAGAGAAGAGACTGAAAATTAAATTTTGTTGGCTTAATTATGTTGTACAGGTAGGTACTGTACAGCAAAGTTTATCATCACTCTGAAGCTCCTTTATATTTTATTACATTGAAAAGCAGTAGACTTTCCAAAGACAAAACAATGTTTTAAAATATCAATACTATATTTTATAGCATTATTTGTGGATTTTTTTTTTTTTTTTTTTTTTTTAAGATGACATAATTTTTAATTTAATGTATCTCACATATATATTTTTTTTTAGTAATTAAAGTAAATGACATGGAAAGTAATGTAAGAATCTTTAATTAAAAGAAACGAAACTTTGTTTCTATAATTATTTTGCATATGTGTTGTTTCTATTATAATTAAACATTTTCACGTAATATAATTTTCTATTTATTTTAACTCTTTAAACTTTTATTGTTATTATTATTATTATATGTTATTATGTTATTATGTTATTATGTTATTATGTTATTATGTTTAACTTTCTCCCTTTCAAGATAGTAGTCTTATCAACAGGTACAATGAAAACTGTACGCAAGGGCCTGTCACGACCTAATACTAAGCCCTGCATTTGCCATGACAGATTAAAGAAACCGTGGAAACTGTAGGCAGGCTGGATTGTGGAATCACATCGATCATGCACATCCCGAATGCTGTGCATCGTCATGAAATGCATGTAAACACGGCTCGTGCAACGTTTTGTGCTCTTTCTCAAACTTTGGCGTACGCACCCAACAGTGGCTCGAACCTGTGCTCGGTGAGGAGTCATAGGAGTACAGAGTTACGATTCAGCTGCCTTCATCACTCGGCCATACTATAGGTTGGATTTCCTTTCAGTTATTTATGAATAGACTTTTTTTTTTTTTAATTATTATTATTCATACTATTATTGTGAGATGATCAATTATGATTATAATGTAACTTTAAATTTAAAATATTAGCTTAATTATTCTATATTAATTGTTCAATCCTATTCCAAATTTTTAAGAAAAGCATTATTTTATCGTGAAGCAGCATTTGAAGATATCATTATTCTTTAGAAAAAAAGTAATTCTAAAGAGAAATCACAAAAATATGATAAAGATCAACAAAATGATACCCATTTTTACTAATTTAATTTAGATTTATAAATTTATAAATAACGAATTCTTTAAAAATACTGGAAAAGAGTATATTAAAACTACTATATTAATTTTAAACAAAACTAACATTTAAAATTTTTTTCATATTGGCGGTAATTAATTCACGTAGCTCCAGTCTGAGGTGCGCTAGTACAATGTTATAAATCCAAACCTTGTTTTACGGGAATTTGCTCGTTTTTTTTTTTTTTTTTTTTTTTTTTTTTTTTGTCTCGTTTATAAAAGGCGCAAGACCCCTAATTTTTCTAATTTAACGTTACGCTTATGGAGAAATTATGCAATTTTTGAGAAAATTTACCGATTCCGGCAAAATCTTCGATGATGAAAATTTAAATTTAAAGTATTGAATAACTTCAATTTTTTTAATAAATATGGAAAATATTGGAGAAAGTTCTTAAAAATAGAAAACATTGATATACTTTTTATTTTTATAAACAAAAGAATGAGATGACATGTAAAAAGTTTGTGACGTCATTTCGTTGGTGGAAAAAAGTTATATATATATATTTGTGTGTGTGTGTGTGTGTGTGTGTATATATATATATATATATATATATATATATATATATATATATATATATATATATATATATATATATATATATATATATATATATATATATATATATATATATATATATATATATATATATATATATATATATATATATATAAAAAAAAAAATATATATATATATATATATATATATATATATATACATATATATATATATATATATATATATATATATATATATATATATATATATATATATATATATATATATATATATATATATATAATAAAGAAAAAACTGCTAAAGACAGAAATTTGAGGCAGTCACGAAATAAATTTATTTCTCCAAAGAGAGAAGACGTGTTGAAAATACAGAACATAAAAAAAGTTGCTTTTATAATATACTCTCTTATATTATATATTTTGTGAAATATAATAACCACTTAGAGTAGTTTAATATGAAGAAATATCATTTTAATGTAGTATGCGTTAAGTTTGAAATTGCTTTTGTAACAGAAAGAGAGAGAGTGAGAGAGTATGAGAGAGAGAGAGAGAGAGAGAGAGAGAGAGAGAGAGAGAGAGAGAGAGAGAGAGAGATATGCTATTACTATTACCATTAAAGTAAGAAATGTCATTTTGTGTTATGGTCTTAATTTTAAAGACACAATTTCTTATAAAAGACGTATTGCGGTAATTTTGAACAGTACAGTACAGTACATTATACAATGCAACAATATATATAATTATATAAATATATATTATATATATATATATTATATATATATATAAATATATATATATATATATATATATATATATATATATATATATATATATATATATATATATATATATATATATATATATATATATATATATATAAAAAGTGGTGGTGTGTCTACTAATTAGTATATTAGTAATGGGTAAGGGTAATTTTTTTATTGCTAATTTAATTTAAAGTTCATAAATATATGCAAATTATTTATTTATTCAGCGACAGAGCAATTCCACAAGTGCTGAATACAATATTGGGCAATAAAGGAAAAACTGTTTTGATGCCGACTATAAGCGATTTCGCTCATATCCGTTTCCGCTTCAATTTACTGCGCATGCGTAGTAGATAGAAACGGAAGCGGATATGACTGAAATTGCTTAAAGCCATAGAACACATAAAACAACATGTGCATTTTAATGAATAAACACGAAATGGGATCTTCTAAACTGATAACAATTTTTACCAGAATGCTAATGTAGCCCCACGAGCGAGCGTGAAAATACTGTAAAATATGCAATTTGCGTGAAAATTTATGTTTATGGCGTCAGAAACATTCAAAAATTAGTATGAAAATGTTGTGCGGGTTCCATAAATTGAACTTTATGATCACTGATACGGGGCTACTGTTGGGTTTTGTGATCAACTAATGTTATTTATGTAAATCCCATCAAGTGTTTTGTGATATAAATGCTTATGTTTTTCTCTGGTCTATTCCTTTAAGGTCGGCTTCAAAACAGTTTTTCCTTTATTAGTCAATGTCAATAATCTGAAAGAGGGAATTGTCTTGAATTGAGATATGCGAATTTCTCTCTCTCTCGTCCTCTATTTCTCTCTCTCTCTCTCTCTCTCTCTCTCTCTCTCTCTCTCTCTCTCTCTCTCTCTCTCTCTCTCTTTCAAATTCATCAAGTATTTTTTATAAAATTTTGAAACTCATGTTATGACGTCAAGGTCGGTAACACTTTCCATTCATGCATTCGGTGGCCACTCATGCAGAAGTTACTGAACCGACCGTGTCGACTGTCGAGTCATCATATCACGAGGTTTAAAATTTAATTAAAAATACATGACCAACATAAGAAAAAAAAATTAAAAAAAAATAATAATTGATGGAAGATAAACCCCTCTTAATTTTTTTTTCTAGTTTGTATAGTATCACCCAAAAGTCTAAAAACTTCTCAGTTCTTAAATTGATTAACCATCACGTCCTCGATGTTGCTAAAAATTGGTGATAATGAGTGTCCTATAGTGTACCAAGAAAGTGCTTCAAAGCAATTTTGAATCCCGCAAAAATTTGAATTTTTATGGGCAAATTTCAAAAAATAACCCCAGTGACCAAGGGTAAACTCTATCGCCCTCTACTCACAAGTTGAGTATCTGAAAATGTCAAAATCAATATTTTTCCAATATTTCGATCATGTAGAACAGATTTGGTGTGATTAAAATGCAACTGAACCAATTTTTGTGACGTCATAAAATTTTCGTATCCTTAGCATCCTTCATGCATAGTTTTCTTAAAAAAAAAAAAAAAAAAAAAAAAGTATAATTGCTAAATGATAGTAAATTATTAAACCTTATAAGCCTTCTCCATGCACCTCACCGATAACCTCCATTGGAGTGCAATAAAAGCATTGTTTTACATTCACTATTCCAAATATATAAAATTTCATTTAAAATAATTATTCTTATTACATTTCTACATATTTAACGTGCTTGTTGCGTGTTCAAGTGAAGAAATTTCTTTTGTCTGCTACAGTGTTATTTTTAATTCAATCGCATGCTATCACCAGTTATCGATTTTTCTCAAACTGCAAGAGAAGTTTACTATAATAACTACGATTAAATTTTTTAAATTGTAATATTAAATTGATTTGATTTTTTTTAAATGTTTTTGTTATAATAATAAAAATAAAATATATTTTTTTAATTAATAAAAATATATATTTGTACATTAAAAAAATTTAAAATTATTATTTAAAAATAATTTTTATAACTTATTTTTATATATCTTTTTTATATTTAATTGTTTTATTTATTTATTTAATTTACTCAACATTAAAATTAGAAAACTATTAAAATGTTTAAACAAACAATCTGACAAATTGCTCTTTTATTCTGTTGGTCTCTTTATAATGTTGAAAACGATATATTCGTAATCGGATATAATATAACTATATAAATTGCATTTGAAGTTAAATAGCAACTTTTATTAAATTTAATGGGAATAAATGTAGAATCAGAAGTTAATATATAACCACGGATCAGTAACAAAACTTTTAATTAACATCTTCATATTAATTTTTATTTTTCATGTCAATGGAGGTTATCGGTTTAGCGCACGGGGAAAGCTAAGGGTCTCCTAATTTAACATTACGCTTATGGGGAAAAACACGTTTTTTTGCAATTTTTGAGAAAACTACTACTCCGATTTTAGAGAAATTTAAATGAGAAATACTTGACAAACTTTTACGTGTTTTAAGACATTGAAAGTTTTTAAGAATTTTTTAGACCAATAACCTCCATTCAGTTTGTGGGATATCAACATGTCACGTAATGCCTAAGAAAAAAGTGATCATCTATTCACAATGCTTCTTATCAGGTATTATTATTTATTTATTATTATTATGCTTCAAACGTGTTAAAATTAGCCTAGTATGTCTCATGTATATTTTCCTGGAATCGGCGCCTTACTTCTCTCAAAAATTGCAATAAATAAATCTGCACACAAAGAGACTTAAACAAAGCGTATAATATATATAATGTTAAATTAGGGGGCACACGCCTTTTCTATATGCATTCATGTTAAAGTTGACGCTATATTGGATCACTCAATAACATGGGCCGCATCATTTTGACGGCGTAAAAACACTATAACTATAAGCAATATTTTTGAGCGCATTGATGTTGTTAATAGGTTGAATTAGTATCTCAAGTATGAGAAAAATCTTAAATAATAATAATAATAACTAATTTCCCAAAGAAAATAGCCAAATACGAAGTTTGTCCTATGTTTAGCAATGTTATTTATTACTCCAGTATGGCATCCACGCTCATTAAATATGACGTTATGCGCATACAATCTATACCTTTGTCTATAGTGTGCATTTGATTGAAGGTTTGATACTACATCACCACCGATTGGTAGCATTAGTTATTATTTTTTTTATACATCATTATAATGTATAATACTAAATTAAAGGCATAGAACACCTTGAACTAAAAACACATATAATATCCTAACATAACCAAATATCAACGTTGATTTGGCTGGAGTCATTGATTTCCAATTTATTTTCTATGCAACAAATGACAGCTGCGGGCGTATGACGTCACAGCTCATTAGTCTACGCGCGTGGAAACAGGCTAGCTGTGACGTCATAATGCCGCATCTGTCATTTTGTAAATGGAAAATAAATTAGAAATCAACGACTCCAGCCAAATCAACGTTATATTTATACTTATGTTAGGATATTAGACGTTCAAGTTGTTCTACGCCTTGAATTAAAGTAATTGCTGGCATAATTATTAAATTAGAAAGAAAAAACAACATAAAAACATGAAATTAAGGTGAATCACAAAACTAACATCCTCTTGATTTAGTAGATAAAAAATAAAACTTGATATAAAAAAAAAAACAACTTGAAGTTCCAAACTTTTATAGAATAAGAAACGTCCTATATATTTCTTATACCAAAAGTCGTTACAAAGACCCAGCACCAAATGTGACATGTGATATACGTATATATATATATATATATATATATATATATGTGTAAACTTCAAATGATATAGTTTTCCTTCACTACACATAGTGTAGATCAGAACTCCACGAGATGGCGATATTTGTATCAAAGTATAATATATAAATATTTGAAAATATTTATCTAGCACTATAACAATAGTGCTAGATAAATATTTTCAAATATTTATATATTATACTTTGATACAAATATCGCCATCTCGTGGAGTTCTGATCTACACTATGTGTAGTGAAGGAAAACTATATCATTTGAAGTTTACACACATAAATCCCGCCGCACGGGTAAATTTCCCCTCGCAAGAGGGGAGTCAGCTGTTTAAAGAGAGGCTGGTTTGTAAAAAACAGGTGCCCTCAGGCAGCCAATAAGGCGACCGTTGTCGTCATAAGAATTGTGTAAATGCAAGTAAAGAATCAAGGTAGAATTGGACGCCGCTGTAGCTCAATGGTCAGAGCAGTGGAGCGCAAATCCAAAGGTTGTCGGTTCGATTCCGGCCGCCGTCGTCCCTTTTAACTGTTTGACTTTATTTGCATTTATATGATTCGTCTCAGATGGTGTTATAGTGCTAGATAAATATTTTCAAATATTTATATATTATACTTTGATATATATATATATATATATATATATATATATATATATAAAGAGGTATTGATCAAAATTTCAGATCATTTGCTATAAAAGACATAACAAAAAACTGTACACAAAGAACAGGTTTTAGCAATTTATTTTCTATTAACCAGCACACGTATATGAAAGTCCACTTTTTTTTTTTTTTTTTTTTTTTACCACGTCTACTATTTTTAGAAAATGTCACTTACAATAAAAAAAGTTCGATGCGATTTTTTTTTCTTGAAAAATTATTTTTCGATATGATTTACGTCGATACGACTAGAGAATTATGTCTCTAAATAAGACTTTGATTATAGATTGATTTAGATGAATTTGGTGTTAAAGCAGGAAATAAGCGCGATTTGATTTAAAATTTGTAAAGAAAATAAAAATCTTAAAATTTGCATGGTGGGATAAGGTATCTTCAAAAATGTTAAAAGGGGGGGGGGGGGGGGGGGTACTATGCTAGATTTGAAATTATGATTTTCTTAACTTTTAGTATCCCTTACAAAAAAAAAAAATAAAATAAAAAATAATAATAATAACAGATATCGTGTTAATTTCAATAATTATTTTATTTCTTATTTGATGGTCTAAATACAATCCTTAAAGATTTAGAGAAACTGTTTCCAACAGTGGGACGCAATTAGTCAAATGAGGATTTTTTTCCCCATATTATTAACTGATTTTACGTAATTTGTAACCAGTAAAACAAATACACGTATTATATTTATATACTTTGTTCCTCTTCCGTTTGTTTTTTTTTTTTTTTTTTTTTTTAGTATTCATATTTACATAATATCTTTAATATGGAATTATTTGTTTGTTTGATCGTGTTTCACTTAACTAAATCTTGAACATCTAATTTCATCTTAACTACGCGCTACGCGTTTACTTTGTATTTCACGACTGTTCGTGTCAGAAAAGATTATAAAAACTTCAAAATACCGATTTTCGATAACAAAACTTGTTGGTTTAGCTTATTTTTTGTATAAATAAAAATATTAATATTTTAATAATATTTTTTTTCTTAGCTATCAATATTTATTTTAATATTCTTATTTTAATTTATAATTAATCAAAATTTAAAATTTAAAAAAATTATATATACAAATAAAAGTTTTTAAATATTTACTATTTTAAATAATTAACATTGAAGTAGTATAATATAGATAACTATTGAGGTTTGAGAAACAAAAACGTAGTGAAATTTAATATTAGCGTTAACATAAAATGTTACTTAAAAGTTTAGTTTTGTCAAAATATTTAAACACGATCAAATATTTCAGTTATTACAATTTCAATATAACGTATAACTATAAATCCGACTTTTAGCGACATCTTCGATTTTTATTTTTTATTTTTTTCAGCTTCAAAAACAAAACCATTTTTTATTTATTTTGTTATTATTCATTTAATATTATTTAAGGATTATAGTATTTGTTTTTCTGATGATAATTATAAAAAACGTAAAAATATAGTCAGTGTGAAAATAAAGTGCCCTATTTAAGGATTGTATTCAGATGGCTTGTATCTCAAAATCTAAAAAGAAAACATTGAAACTTTATGATGCTATTTGAAAGTTAACAGTAACAGCTACCTATGATAAAAGTTGTAGAACTCATGATCATCAGATAAGAGAGAAAATATTTAATGAAATTAACATGGGCTCTTATGGGACTAAAATTTCAAAAAATCATAATTTAAAATCTAGCATTGTGACCCCTCAAAATTTTTACATTTTTTGAATATACCTTATTCCGATGTATCACTGTGCAAGAATTCATATTTTTCTTTCTTTACAACTTTTTACTCAAATCCCGTAGTACCTGATTTCCCGCATTAACTAATGGCGGAACCAACTCGTTCAGCCACTACCTTAAAAAAAAAAAGTTCAACAAGGGTTTAAAATATAAAGCAATATAAAATATATTAATGACCGTACTCTCTAAGCACGTCTCTATTATGATGAATGATATTTTTAATGACTCTCCCTTCATATTTCTACATGTTTTCTTCTTCCAACTCTTTTGTTATAATATCAATCAATAATGATTATACAAAGGATTTCAAGCTCTCCTTCAAAATACTTTCTTTTCTTTTTTTTACACTACTAAATACATCAAAGAAATATTAAAAAGTTGTTATTTTAATGAAAAATATACTTTTTTTCTTCTTATACAATAGAATATAGTTAAACAAAAAATAATACTAATAATAATAAACAAACAAACAAAGACAAAGAGGCTATAATATTGCTAATAAAGTGCTTGCAGACGACTTTGTGTTCTTGTCTTGTTTTAGTATGCTTTCCCATGGAAGCATAAAGTTAAATATTATATTATATACTTTCTCGATTTGAAATTTTACTTACCTTCAAAGCTTTTGTTGTTTCAAATCTCACACACACACACACTACTCTCTCTCTCTCTCTCACACACACACACACACACACACACACACACACACACACACACACACACACACACACACACACACACACACACACACACACACACACACACACACACACACACACACACACACACACACACACACACACACACACATACATACACACACACAAACACACACACAAAAACACACACACACAAACACACACACACACACACACACAATTAGGAAAAGAAGAGCCTTTAAGCTGAAAAAGCTATATACAGTGAAAATTTCAACTCAGTGAAAAAAAAAATTAATTCAAGTTTTAACTGCTTCACTTCCCCATAAGATAGCATAGCACAAAGTCGTGTGGTGTACTAGCACTATACTATAAGTATAAATATGTAATATAGTGTTAGGCTCTGAGCATATTTCTCTTTTAAGTAAACTCTTCTTTTGCAAGTCCTTTCCCCATTTATCATTCAACTCTAAAATAATGTAGCTGGATGTAACAATATTTAAATTCCCCCTCTTTTTTTGTTATAACATCACTTATAGTAATTAAAAAGATACTTCAGATCTGGTGATATGATTGATTTTTTTTTTACCCCTATTGATCACATTTTTTAAAGAGCTAATCCATTACACACAATCATAATATCGATTTTTTTAATTCAGTTGGTGTGACTAAAAGGATTTTTTATTATTTTTCTTGCACAGACTGGTACGTATTAAATACAAATATTCAATAATTAATACAATTCAATGGTAAGTGAACTTGACGTGTAAGTGAAAACGATTTTGTCAATAAGAAAAGCATTACAAGTATTCAACTTTATTTTAAATAATTTTTTTATTGCAAGTGGTCCATTCAACTTCTACCTTAGTTAAAAATTTTGATTCTAAATCTTTAAGTCTAATTTTCAAAATAAGGGTTGCATATACACGTAGATGGCTTGTATCTTAAAATAAAGAAATTCTAAAGTTTTATGATGTAATTTGAAAGTTAATTGTAACGGCTACCTATGATAAAATTTTCAGAACCTGTGACCATCAGATAAGAGAGAAAATAATTATTGAAATTAACATGGGCTCTTATGGGACTAAAACTTCAAAAAAATCATAATTTAAAATCTAGAATAGTGACCCCTCAATTTTTTAAACATTTTGGAAGATATCATATCGTGTATGTATCACTGTTCAAATTTTTAAAAATTTCTTTATTTAAGATTTGTTTAGTCAAATCTCACAGTACCTGATTTCCCATCATAACTCATAACTCCCACAGTACATATTCATATTTTATCGTAGGTGACCGTCAATAACTGAATTCAAATTCAACCTTTTCACAGAATTTAATAATTACACATTAAGCAATCTTAAGCTAAGGACAGATAATTATTTATATAATAAATTATTATAATTAATAAATACATTAATAAAATATAAATAACAAATTTAATATTAAATATAAATGTAAATTAGTAAATAAATATAAAATAATACAACATATATTTTAAATATTAATTAATAATTAATTTTCAATTCATTATAATAACAATAATTAATAGTTTTTATCTAGTATTTTTTCTCAATTTTAACCCAACTTTTTATCAAATAACGTGAAAATTATTTTAAATACAATTTGATAATTTATTTACAAGAATTTTTATTTATTATTTATTTGTTTCCACCATTGATACATAATACATTTCAAGAAGCATAATATAAAGTGAGAATACGCATTAATGATTGTAGTAATGTAAAAATACAGATACAAGCGAGGCATTTATAATATAACACTTCTCACTGTGCAGCACCTGCACCCGTAAAAAATAACAATAATAATAATAAAAAAAAATTAAAAAAAAAAAAAACAGCACAAGGTACTAAATAAATGTAGCGTACTAAATAGTATCTTGTTTTGGCAAGTATTTAAAATTTAGTTCTTTAAATTCAGAAAGTTTACATTGATTTAGATAAGCCGGTAAACTATTGTAACTTTTAATTTAAAGCCCTTGTCAACTTACTTTTTATCATTTAGAATACTATATTGATAGTTATCATACCTTATTATTCATAATTTAGACACCACCACGTTGATTTTGTACTTATTTTCATTTCAACGGTTATTTCATGCATCTGACGTCACAATGTACCGATGAGGCTGTGAAGGCGTGCAAAGAATTTGAGTGAGGGGCTTCAATTTATCACGTGACCAGAGTGGTGACTGTGATTGGCGGTGGTACATTATGACGTCAAATGCGTGAAATAACCGTCAAAATAAAAATAAATGAAAATAAGTACAAAATCAACGTGATGGTGTCTAAATTATGAATAATAAGGTATATGATAACTATCAATATAGTATTCTAAATGATAAAAAAGTAAGTTGACAAGGGCTTTAAGTTATTTAATGTAATGTAAATATATTATATAACGTAATATGTTTTGTCAAAATATAAACTTTTATCATTTGAAGTACAAGATTTTTGTATGACGTCACATAGACGTGATTAATCACTTCACGTCACGTTCACGTTGCAAAAACATTGAAAAAAGTCACTTTAATTCACTGATAGTGATTTATGACTTTGGTTGCAATTGAAAAAAAAATTGTGTTCGTACTCGGTGTAATAATAGATTTCTCCATGTCTTTTAAACTTTACTAATATAAAAAAATTAAATCCATGTTAAGTATGTGTTAAGTTGGAAAATAGATTAGCTTTTATGTAAAAAATGTTTAGCAAGATTTTTTGTAATTAAATTTTGTGAATCTTACATTTATTATCTGGAACTTTTCATTATTTTGCAACGTAAAAAAATTATATTTCTTTTTGTATGAGTGAAATTTTAAAATCATTAATAAATATAAATGTAACTCGTCTGGAAATTGTGTTAATTCTCTTCAATGCTTAATATCGGTGGTGACTTTAGCACTAATCAGAGGTGCGGTACCCTTAAGGTGGGAAATCAGGTACTGCGGAATTTGACGAAAAAATTGAAATGAAAGAAAAATCTAAAATTTTGCACAGTGATACATTAGAATAAAGTATCTTCAAAAATGTAAAAAAAGAAAGGAAGGTTGCCATGCTAGATTTTAAATTATAATTTTTTGAATTTTGAGTCCCATAAGATCCCATGTTAAATTCAATAAAGTAGCTGTTACTATTATCTTTCAAATAGCAACATTAACTTTGAAGTTATCCTTTAAAATTTTGAGATACAAGCCATGTATACAACCCTTAATTTAAAATACTATTATTTCTATTATTTTTTTTATTTTTTATTTTTTTTATATTTTTTTTTTTTTACTCATATTTTTTTGTTTTGTTTTTGGTTTTAAGCCTTTCTTTTATCACCGGTAAGAAGCATTGACCATTCCGCAGTGTTGTCATATAGTTATATTTAGTACAATATATTAAATAAATTAAATATTATTTACTTTAAATTTGAAAAATTTACAAAATAGTGTACTCAGTAAAATTCAATGTACTTTAATAATTAAATTAAGATGTTAAATGAAATAAAAACGTATAAAGTAATTCTTGTCAGATATTTCAAACAAAACCCATTGTTAATTCAAGCGTAAAATATCCATGTTAGTTCATTTAAACGTAAAGAAGTAGAAAAATCACGATTTGTGAAGTGGAAAGAACGTCACGTTTTCTACCAAAGTAAATTACTAAATTAAGACGTCTGCTACTGTCATGATACCAACTTTCATTTACAAAAACTGGGTTTTTTTATTTGCACTTTATTTAAGTGTTTAAATTTATTTTAATATACTCAATATTCAGTGTGTGGCACAACTGACCAACTTTTTTTTTTTTTTTTTTTTTTTTTTGTAATTTTTGTATTGCAAAAATTAAAATTAAAACTTCAAATTTGGTAACCTTAGGATTTTTTAAATTTCTTCAGTTTTTAAAATGATTCAAAATTTTCTTTTTAAGGTTTTTAATTGTTCTTTTTAAGGGTCTTTTTTTTTTTTTTTTTTTAATGGCCACTTATAATGTTAAAAACGGTAAAGTGTTAAAAATTTACAAAAAAGTTTTCGATTTTCATGGTGAAATTTACAGAATAGAGACAATAACCAGACAATAACCTCGCTAAATCCATTGATATTATTTGAATTCATTATGATGCTCAAAAAGTTGTCAATGATTTTTTTTTAATCCGCTAATTGGTATTATATGTATTGGATAAAATGTAATTTAATTCCATTCATTATTATTTCATATTGTAATTTTATATTTCTTGACTTTATTTTTGTACCCTTAAATGAAAAATTGAAATTTGATTTCTATTTATCTTACTATACATGTAAATTTCAATTTTCAATCTTGATAAATTAGTATTATAATAGTAATTTTTCTTATTTTGAGTTGAAAAATGTTGTTATTGTAATCTAACAATTATAAAACTTTGGTGCATTTCTTTTTGAGTACATAAAGGGAGTTCTTACATATAAATTTTATGACTATTGATAGTTTTCTAAGTATCTCAATTTCTTTATTATTATTTTACTTAAATGTATGTGTGGGGTTATACACTGGTCTTTTGTTAAACCTCAACAGTGCCTCCCCCCCCCCTTTTTTTTTTGCCTTTCCTTTCCTTTGCTTTTTTTAAAAAAATAAAGATGATTATTACTCTAATTGAATTGCTTCTATTGTTATTATTCCCTCCTATCCCCATCATTTGTTTTCTATATAAACTTGCAATTTTGAGATATTTTTTCCATAGCTTTTTATGGACATCATTTCTTATAACTGTGAAAAAAAAATGAAAAAAAAAAGAAGAAGGAAAGAGAGAGAGAGAGGAAGAAATCTAATTTATTAAAAAAATCCATTCTTTTCAATTTAGTATTTCTTTTTTTTTTTTTTTTTTTTAACTTTCAACTGAAATTAAATGCATTGAACTGTTTAAAATTATTGATCTCTACAAATGAAAGTTTCTTATTTCCCCTAAAATATATTGATCTCTTTTTATCTCCATTTATTAAACAAAATAATAATATATTGCATAAAATCCTCCTTAATATATTGCATAAAGTCCTCCTACTTTCTTCCTTTGGAACTTTGTACAACATTTTCTTACTGCATTTTCTAGATAATTTATAGAAACTTTGAGCCAAAAACATAGCGCACAAGAAATATATATAAACTCAGTGGTTTTATACAAGATAAACTTTCAGGGTATAAAATTTATTAGTAAAAAACGTTATTATGTGAACTGTTCAGTTTTTTTTTTTTTTTTTTTTTTTTTTTTTTTTTTTTTTTTTACAGTTTAAAATATGTTATTATAAAAATAAATCTCATTAAAGGACAATTATAAATGTTTATTGTGTAAAGAGAAAGATTAAAACAGAAAAAATGGAGGTTAATTTATTACATAAATTTGAAAGAGAGATATCATCAATCACACAGATAAAAATTATACTGTACAAATTTAGCACCATTTATGCCATATTAAAGGCGTAGAACACCTTGAACAAAAAAGCTGTGTAATATCATAACAAATCTGAAAATCAACATTGATTTAGCTAAAATTATTGATTTCTAATTTATTTTCCATTCACAAAACGCCACTAGCGATCACTAACGTCACAGCTTGCTTGTTTTACACGCGCGTTAACCGGAAAAAATGGTATTAAATTGGAAAAAAGTGATGAATTTTATATAATAATGGCATACACTAACTAAGAATACAAAATAGTAGAGGCTGTATTTTAAAACTAATAAATTTCATGCATTGTTTGTAAACATCGATGCTTATACATGAAATTCTAATACAATAGAGATATTGTATAAAAATAATCTAAAATTCGATATTATAGAGATTAAATATTTGAAATGTTTGTTCTCTTAATCAGTAAATATGTTTACTCTCTATCAGTGTATGAAAATGAATAGTGAAATTGGTATATGGAGGTATTCTCTAATGTTTACTTGAATGTAGCAATGCAAAATCTCAGTTTTTTTCCTTTCTTTACAATTTGTTTTAGTCAAATCCAGAGCAGTAGCTGATTTTCCACCTTTAAAGCCCTTGTCAACTTACTTTTTTATAATTTAGAATACTAGACTGATAATTACCATATCGATGCTTCCGCGTCAAAAGCGATTATCTACACTTTCCAGATTTCCGACAAAACGACTATCTACACTTTCCGAGCAGCACTGTAACCCGACTAGCGGCCATAAGCTTAACATTGCAGATGCTCGTTGGCGGAAAGTGTAGATAGTCGTTTTGTCGGAAATCTGGAAAGTGTAGATGATCGCTTATGACGCGGAGGCATCGATATAATATCCATGAATTAGACTCCAACACATTGATTTTGTATTTATTTTCGTTTATTTTCCTTTTTTCGGTTATATCACGTATCTGACGTCACAATGTACCGATGGGGCCGTGATAGGTGTAAAGAACTTGAGGGAGGGGCTTAAATGTATCACGTGATCAGAGCGGTGACTGTGATTGGCGGCGGTACATTGTGACGTCAGATACGTGATATAAACGCAAAAAGGAAAATAAATGAAAATAAATACAAAATCAAAGTGATGGTGTCTAATTCATAGATATTAAGGTATGGTAATTATCAGTCTAGTATTCTATATGATAAAAAAAGTAAGTTGAGAAGGGCTTTAAGTGTCATATCTAAAGAATGAAAAAAAAATAGTAAAAACGTAAATTATAAATTAAATAGAGTCATTATTCTAAAATATAGCCAATAAGTTCAGTCAGGGCCATAGATATAGGACCTATTATACTGAACAATACAGAACGATAGCAAATGAAAATAGGAAAGAAATGGAAAAGAAGCAAATCAACGTACATTATTATATAATTGTAAATTAACAAAGTTGGTAGCACACTTAAGTGGCATTCTTGTTGTAATGACCCTTAACACTGAATTGTGGCAGTATCTTTGGCCGGGTACTGATTATTAAATTGATGTGGGTTCGATGTGGATTATCTACACTCTCTTTGTCTTTGTTGGCGGACTTTCTGCCGTCACAGCAGCTCGACTATGGGCGGTGACATATTGCAGAAGAGGGGTATCTAAGTTGAAAGCTTGGCTTAGGTATTTCTCAGGGCTTACGAGAGCAAGATTCTATCCTGATGAAGGTTGTGAAAGTGTTAAGGGCCCGGGCTCGGAACATTAAACACTGGAAGGACGGCGAGGCGGTGTCTCCTTGCGTCGGATTTTTTTTTTTTCAACAATTTAGAAGCAAAAAAAAAAAAAAAAAAAAAAAAAAAAAAACTGAACTTGTAGGTGACCGTGACTGCCACTCGTCAACGTCAAGGGTCATTATATATATCTAGTCTAGTCATATATATATATATATATACAATACACTAAAATAACCCAGTATTTCTTGCGATGGTATCGTAACATGAACTATATAACATGACGCTATATAGTAAAAATTATGCTAGTTGTAGCAAATAAATAATTACTTACCAATTTCGTAACTCTTGTGTAAGTAGTACTTATAGGAAGCGTAAAAATATTCTCTCTCTTTATTTTTTATCAAAATAGTCCCCAAATTTAAAAAAAAAAAAAAAAAATTTAAATAGTCTTGAAAACTTTAAAATAGAGGAATTTTTTATTTTTGAAATTTCTATAGCTCATTAGTGATTTTATTAGTTTAACTTGTCTGAAGCTATCTGTTTACCAAAGGGTCTCTTAGATCATTATACAAAGCCATGAAACAATTTTTTTTTCTTTCATAAAAAATTAAGTAAAACGTAAGATTTGGCAAGAAAAAATAACAAAGAAGAAATTAATTTTAGGTTTGACGTAATCTATTAAAAGAAAAAAGAAAAAATAGACGATGAAAATATAAATTCTTTTTTGTTTCCTTTCATTAAAAACAATTTTAATCTGGATTAGTACACTAAATTTTTATTTACTTACTGTTTTTGATCGCCTTTTTTCTTTTTAATAACTTTTTTTAGTGGATTTTTTTGTTCATTTCTACTATAACATAACCTAAACAAAAGATATGCCATAATAAGCTTATGGTAAAAATCGATAGAAAGAAAGAAAAAACTCAGAGAATTGTGTTGCAACTTTACAATGCATACGGATTACTATGTTTGTAGAGAGAATTTATATGCATACTTTTAAAAATAACGTCTTTTTTAACTTAAAATACTTGTAAGTATAATTATGGCGTTTTTATTATTATTATTATTATTTTTTTTTACAAAAGCTCGTTCTGTAAAGTAAAGTGAATTTCAATAACAGACATTGGCTGACCAATTAAATAAGCCACATTCATTGGTTGATCTTTTTTTTTTAAATTTTTTTAATTATTATTTTTTTTTGAGGCGATAAAAGTGAGTCGCATATTAAGACTGTAACTTTTTTTGCGAAGTTTCTTTCATTCTTATTAAGTTCAATGTTCTAAAAGAAGAAATAACAATACTCGACCATATTATGTATAAACGTAGTAAACAGGTAACGACGTCATATCCAGCTATTTAAAACAAAGGAACATTTTCGAAGCTGGCTCAATATTTGTGTGTAGTTTATAGAACGAGCTAGTATCATTAATTATTTTGTAAGTTAAAATTCCTTGGTTTATATAGAATTTAGAATGTATAGTGAGTATTAGGTATATATGGGTTAAATAATTTTACCAATATAATATAAAGAGTGAATGGCAAAATTGTTTTTATTTCCTTTTTTTTTTTTTTTTTTTTTTTTTTAACGAATTTTTTAAAATTATTATCATTTTAAAATCTTACTAAACAGTCGTAAAATATACTGACAATGGAATGGATGGAATTTTAACTGAAAATTTTTATAATAGCAAACACATTAACACGCAATTAAATAATATACTTAAAGCCATATACATAAAACAACATGTGCTTTTTAATGAATAAACACGAAAAGGGATCTTCAAAACTGATGACAATTTTTACCAGACTGTTAATGTAGCCCCACAAGAGAGCGTGAAAATACTGTAAAAAAATGCGTGACTTTTCATTTTTCTGACGTCAGAAACATGCAAAAATTAGTAAAAAATGTTGTGCGGGTATGCATGAATTGAAATTTTCTGGTCACTGCTATGGAGCTACAGTTGGGTTTTGAGACAAACTAAAGTTATTTATGTAAGTCCCATCAAGTGTTTTGTGATATAAATTTTCTCTGGTCTATTCCTTTAAAAAGCACATGTGCTTTTATGTGGTCTATGGCTTTAAGTTATTTCATTTTGCTAATTTGCCAAATAGTTTAAGTTGTAAGATATAGCATTATGATGGCAATCTCTTACTTAGGGTTATATATATACCGGTTCCACTCATATTTTAAAGCCGCTATTTTCTTGGTTAGAAATATACAGGTCAGCATAGGAAAAACGTCGTTTTTATGCACTTTTAATAACAAATAAACTATAAGCTTATGTCTAGGACCTAATAAGCTAGAAAAATATGAGAAAAACGATAATAGTAGTCGAAATAATTTTTTATTTTAGAAACAAATGAGGGACAATGATGGTTCCCCTAAACTGAGATAATGAATTAGGCATCACAAACATGGCGTCAAAGCGCAAGGACATGAAACTGGTCTATATGCTATTGATAAAAAAATATTCTATATAATATTCGAGTATTATAAAAGAACAAAAAGAAAAAACATTGCATAATTTTAAATTTAGATATAATTAAATTCTGTTTTTTTTTTAATTGATTTTCAAACTGTTAGTGATATAAATATTTGTTACTTAAGCATGTTAAATACAATGGGCGTGCTGAGATTGCAGAAGATTTATTCAAATTAAATACAAGAATAAAAGTTCTGTTCTTAAAGTTTTAAACATGCAGATCTGTTTTTAATTATTTCTAAATGTATGTGACATGTTACAAATCTTTAAATACGTTGAATATTTATTAAAAATAAATAAATAAAAATCAATGCTTGGTATCGTATCGGTGATGACGTAGCACCAATCAGAGGTGCACTAGAAAAGGTGCGGGATCCCTATAGTTTAACATTGAGTGCTTATGTTTACTCAAAATGCGGAAAAGGAAGTGGCCGGAAGAGGAAACCACGTGACGGTAAAAGTAAAAGGTAGCTCAGGTCTAGCTTGCTGCTGGCACCAACTTTTCTTCCACTTTTACCGTCACGTGGTTTCCTCTTCCGGTCGGTTCCTTTTCCGCATTTTGAGTATGCTTTTCGGGAGAAATGTCCCCCCCCCCCCTCCTGAATGTTTCTTACAAACAGATATAGATTAAAAATAATTTAAAGTAACCCTTTTTTTTTAATCAATGAGTTATAAATTCGTAACCCAAAATTAAAAAAAAAAAAAAAAAAAAAAAAAAGCACGGAAAGTATAAAATGCGTAATTTAATATGCTGCATTTATATTAAAGGCGTAGAACACCAAGAACAAAAAAGTTGTGTAATATCCTAACAAACCTGAAAATCAACGTTGATTTGGCTGAAGTCACTGACGTCACAGCTCGCCGGTTCACGCGCGCGTAAAACAATTTTGGGGACTATTTTGATGAAAAAAATAAAATAAAAGAGAGAGAATATTTTTACGCTCCCTATAGTTACTATATACTTACACAAGAGTTACGAAATTGGTAAGTAATCATTTATTTGCTAAAAATAGTACATATTTTATCATATAGCGTAACATGTTATAGTTCATGTTTGTTACGTTACCATCGCAAGAAATACTGGGGTATTTTAGTATAAATATATTATTATATATTACAATCAGACACAGCAATGTCAATGTTATTCTGTAGACCAGAGATATATAATGACTCTTAACATTGACGAGTGCCAGTCACGGTCACCTAAAAGTTCAGTTTATATATATTTTTTTTTATTGCTTCTAAATGGTTGCAAAAGAAATCCGACGCAAGGAGACATCGCCTCGCCGTTCTTCCAGTGTTTAATGTTCCGAGCCCGGGCCCTTAACACTTTCACAACCTTCATCAGGATAGAATCTTGCTCTCGTAAGCCCTGAGAAATACCTAAGCCAAGCTTTCAACTTAGATACCCCTCTTCTGCATATGTCACCGCCCATAGTCGAGCTGCTCTGACGGCAGAAAGTCCGCCAACAAAGACAAAGAGAGTGTAGATAATCCACATCGAACCCACATCAATTTAATAATCAGTACCCGGCCAAAGATACTGCCACAATTCAGTGTTAAGGGTTATTACACCTTGAATACGACTTAAGTGTGCTACCAAGTTTCTTAATTTAAAATTCTATAATACTGTACGTTGATTTGCTTCTTTTCCATTTATTTCCTATTTTCCTTTGCTATATCGTTCTGTATTTTTCAGTATAATAGGGCTTATATCTATGGCCCTGACTGCACTTGTTGGCTATTTTAGAATAATGACTCTATTTATTTTATTTTTTACGTTTTTATTATTTTTTTCCCCCTTTAGCTATTTCCTCTTTTTCCCATTATCGCTATGTTAACTTCAATTTTTGTTAAACTATAACTATAAAGGTACTTTTTGTAATTTTGGTAATCTATATTATATAGAAATAACCAATTAATGTTATAGTTAACGGTTTCAAGACGGGTTTTATTAGCAGTACTTTAAAAATGTTTTGTAATGCACTAATAATCTTAATTTTGATTTCCGTGATTTAATTTTAAGTACCGAAGTATAATCAAAATCTTTCACACAGTTAACATAATGTCAACAGGTATGAAGGGTACAGAGTGATCAATTAAAAGATAAGAGAGATTGCATAATAAAATGTTTCAATTCATTCTATTATCATGAAATTTTTTGGTGAAATTTCAGTACATTATTCTCTAATTTGCTTACTTTATTAATTGCATTAAATTCTCGAGTGATATCTTATTTTTAACAATAAGTTTTATAAAATTCAATGAAATATTTACCACCTTTATTTTAATTAATGTGGAAGTTAAGAAAGTAAGAAAAAAAAAATCTTATGTGAAAATGTTCAAAAAGCTATTTTAAAAATATTTTATTTATTGTTTCCTAAACACGTAAGAGATATTATATTATTTTAATATTGCAACAAAAATTATTTTGAAATTCTTTTGCATAAATTTAATCAATTTTGTTTATTTAATTTCAAATATAACTGAAAATTTAATATTAATATTACAAGAAAAAAACAATTATTCGCTTTCGCAAACTATTCGCAATTATTCGTTTGCGACAAACTTTGAATCCCCCAATTTCCTATCTTTTAGCAATGCAGGACCATGTTTTGAGTGTTTATTATAAAAACTTCTGCATCGAGGCCGGAAATATTTATATTAGAGGTACTATAGACTTATCTAGTATCTCGTATGCAATATCTAGTATTACAAGTTTTAGTGGAAAGCCCTATTTATAAAGTATTTATTATGCTGTACAGTGTACACTATTTTTTATATATATATATATATATATATATATATATATATATATATATATATATATATATATATATATATATATATATATATTTTAAAGGCTGAGGATAATTGATAACAACATAACAACCTTTACTTAAACATTCAAAAGTAATAATTTAAAACTCGCTGTTATTAAAATAAAAGTTTATAAAATTTAAAAAATTTGAAATTAAAATTTCTACAAAGTAACCACCACACATTTTCTTAAATATTATTATTATCTAACGAACTAAAAAAAAAAAAAAAAAAAAAAAAGCTTATATTCATTTTACTTATATTTATTATTCAATATTTTCTTCTTTAAAACACCACATAAATACTATAGACTAAAAATAACATTCACATACTTGTTTTTCGATTAAAACTATAAATATAATACTTTATTAAGAAAGGTAATTAATACTTTATTCCATTTCAGGTATATAATCATTAAAAATGAAGCATTAGAGAAAACTCATAAACCGGTCACTTCAAACGATGAATATTTTACTGTAGATAATTATAATTTTTTTACCCTTATATCATTTATCCTTCTTTATGCATACATCATAAATAATAAAAAATAAAAACTTACCTTTTTTAAACATTTTCTTAGCCATAATGTAATAATATTTTTTACAACAACATTTTATAAACAAAACACAGCTGATTTTCCTTATAGAAAACACGTGTTTTTTTATATGAAAAGAAAATAATAAAAACAAATTATTAAAAATTCAATTTTCCATAGACCGTACACAAATAGCAAACCCGACTTGCTTAGAATCCAAAGCAAAACTAACTGTTGAATGTTTCTAAAATTTTCACTCGTACACACTTTTACCCCTCTTTCTCTCAATGTTCTATATATTTCTCTTGTAAAAGTAGGGGTAGAAATAAAAAACGTAACAGGGAGCTGTGTAAGATATATATATACCAAAAAACCTGGGCATCTCTCTATTTTCCAACCCTTATATAAAATACACACTGCTATACTATAAACCTCTTAAAGGGAAAGTGTACATACTATATATTTTGTATGTTAGGGGTTGAAAAATATATACCCTAAAGTGATATACGAATATATACGATTTAGAACGAAATTGTACGAAACATTTTTTTTTAAATAATTTTGATATTATTTATTATATAAATTAAATAAAATAAAATTTAATATTAAAAATACTTAATTTATTTATATACCATTATTAAAATTATATTAAATATTATATTTATTTTTGTTATTTTTAAATATTTATAAATTTTAAGTATAAAATTTATCAATAAATTAAAGACTCAACTAGTGCATAATGTACGTGCATTTACGTACTTTTGAATGTTACATATTGTTTGCTGGTAAAATTTAAGATAACTAGGATATATGAACATTTACATTATTGTAAAGTAGAAGGTAAAATTATTGAAAGTACTGTGTTAGCATAAATTGAAATTTTTTATATTTCATATGAAAGTAAACTAAAACTGTAACATGGAATTATCCATTATATATATTTTTTTAATATCGTTACAATATCTTCAATTTTTTTTTTTTTTTTTTTTTTTTTTTTGCCTATTATTACCTAGTATATTCTTTATTATTATTGGTATTACTTTAAGCATTTTGAAAATGCTGCTACAATGTATATATCAATAATGCTGTTCGTAAACCCTATTCTTTGCTTCTAAAATGACGATCATAACTTTGGTTATTCAAATGGAATGCGTATTTTTTTTTTATTTTTTTTTTATTATTATTATTTTTTTTGCAAGAAAACAGGGTTTACGAACAACACTAATATTTCATTATTTCGTGTAAAAAGGTCTTTAATAAACAAATATCTTTTACCTTTTTATAAATTGTATGAAATAAATTTGAGTCAAATCAATAGAAACATTTCAGTTATTTACTACTCCCTAGTCCCTATAGTATACGATATAACAGTTTTGTATATTTTAACAGCTTAAAACGATCATTTATTTTCTCAAAGGGGGAAGTAAAATAACTTTTAAACTATGTGTTAAAAGTTTTACAAACAGGAAATAAAGTTTTTTTTTTTTTTTTTTTTTTTTTTCAAATTTACTACATTGCTCTCATTTCGTTTTCTTAACTTTATAATGCATTAGAATGCATTTCTTTTTAACCACCCACCACAAAAAATATAAATTAACGAACGTGTAAAATCAGGATTAGCAGTAACCCTGGTGTACAATGTTAGGTATGGGAAAATAGACCTGTGATTGAAAATAAATATTATTATTATTGTGTAATAGGTTAAAATGTATTTTTTTAAATGTAAAACTTTGAATTGAAAGTGTTTTAAATTTAAAACCCTTAAAAATCAACGTTCATTAGGGGGAGGGGGGAGTTTTTTTTTTCCAGTGATAGTTGACTGAAAAGCTTGATTGTGGACCTTTGAAATCATCCGTTAAAATAATAAATAATATATATATATATATATAGCTTAATACAAAACCTATACTTCTCTATATTAAAATTAAGTAAATAAAAACAAAACAAAAAAGGGGGAAGAAGAAGATAATAAAATGCACGTCAAATTCTGGTATTTTTTTTTTTTTTTTTTTTTTAATATTTGAATTTGAAAACATTCAAAAATTTAGAAATATTATCAATTATTTCAATTTCAAATTTGAGAAATGTTATATTTTTCCTCCAGACTCTTTTGTTTACCGTGTTTTAGTTATTCGCTGGCTGTTATTATCGCAACATTACAAAATAATCAAATAGAAGTAGGAAAACAAACAAACTATTTTTGAAGCTGTCTAAAAATTTGGATTTTTATTTCTACTCTTTTGTTAAAACTAATTAGTTATTTCAGTAGTTTTCTATTTACTTCTGTTTCCGGGAAAATAAAGTTTCGTAACAAATGAGAACACCAAAACAATAAACTTTTAGTGACGAAGTATTATTTCAAAGTTAAAATATGGTTTCCTGTGTTACTTTTACTGCAAAATTACCAGCATTATTACTTTTTTCCCTCTTAAATTTGAAATTATTTTACTCTTACTCGTTAGCTTTAAAGAAAAAAAAAAAAAAAAAAAAAAAAAAACGATGTAACATTTTATGAAAATCGTAATTAATAACTATACAGTATAATTTGAAATCATGAATGTAAAAATATAAAGCTAAAGCTATCTTAAAAAAGAAAAATGCTATACTTTTATATTGTAAGTTTGTATGTTGTACGTATATAGGAATAAAAATGCTTATTTGCATAGTAATTGTCTACGTTTTAAAAAAAATGCAACAATAAAGTCAACTTTTTGTAGCATAAAAATACGTGCAGCGTGAGTTTTTATTTTACATGTAAAACTTTTTTTTTTTTTTTTTTTTTTTTTTTTAATAATGATTTAATGTTCACTTTTTAAAAAAGGGAGTATAAAAAGCTAAAATGTATAGAAATTAAAAAGCAAAAGGTCTGGAATTATGGAGAGAAAAAAAAATAAAAAAAATAAAAAATAAAAAGATAGAAAAAGGAAAGAAAAAAAGTGGTTATTTATAATTACTGTAATATTATACATAGTATATTTTATATCATTATTATATGCATTATTAAATTATTATACAATAGCGTTTATTTTATTACATACATTTTTTGAGTTAATTATGAATTGTAAAATTAGTATACAAATTAAAGAGGGTTTTTAAGTCCTTTGATACTTATTTATTACATTTTATTATATTTACAATAGTAAAAAATGAAATTAATTTAATAACTTAATTTTAGTCCAAAATTTGGATAATTAGGATCTAGTTCGTAAACTCTGATTTTTGTGCTCCGGAGAAGAAGAAATGCGATCACCTTTTACCTTTTACTTTTTAAATAAGATTAACAATGAAAGAGTCAGAACCAACTTTTTTTCTCCCCATGGTAATGTTATGAAGTTATAAATTCAATCGTTCATCTTTTTTTTTTTTTTTTTTTTTTTTTGCTTATTAAATTAATGAATTGATAACATCTTTAAACACATGTAAGAACGTTATAAATTAATTGTCTCACTAAAGTTTTTAAGTTTTGGTGGAATATTTTTCGGTGCATGTTTACATGCATTACATGACGATGCACAAGATTGTCTTATATCCTTGATATATGCGGTAAAGGCGTAGCACGAGAATACAAATATAGCAAAGAAAAGATGATTTTGCAATGTTCAACAATAGTAAACTAGTGGAAGCTCACCTTTTTCCTCCCATCTCCTCTTGTTAATCAACGTTTTCACGCCGATAAAATCCATATTAATAAAAACTTTTTCAAATTGTATTTCCTTTTTACAGCATAATAAAAAAACAAATAGTAAAATGGTCTCTATACTTTTTAAAAAGAAAAAAACAGTAGTTTAATACAAAATAGTTAAACTATAGCACAAATGTTTACAAAATAAAAGTTTATTATTAGTCATTGTTAAAAATTAATGTAGTAAATATAATGTTAATTAAATTATAAATAAAAGTCCATAATTTATGACATGAACTCTAGTTTTTACTAGCAATATATTTTATGTAGTGTAATGATTTTTATTTTTTAAAGCACTGTTTATTTTGTATATATTGTGAGTTAAGAGTAGTTTTATGAAATACAATAAAAGTTATATAGGCTTGAAAAAAAAAAAAGGTTTGTTTATAGCTATTAAAAATTTAGATAGATTTTGTCCTCAAGTCTTTTTGATATAGTTTTTTTGTTTTTTATTATTATTATTATTATTGTATTTATTATTTATTTTTTTTTTTATTATAAATATTATAATAATACCATTTCTGTATTGTAAGTTTTTATTACAAAATTTGAATAAATTTCATTTCAAACTAAAACTTGAAAATGTTACTGTAAGAAATAATAAAACTTTGTCATTTTGCAGCACAAAAAAAAAAAAATAATAAATAAAGAAGAAGGAGATAAAATCCTGTAATTTGCAATATATAAGTATTAGTCTTGGAACAGGATATGTATACTGAAATGATGCACGAAAACTTACCACAATAGGGTAGTTGCATGGGATCATGCTAAAGTCAACACCATATAAGTAAGTAATAAATAACATGGGCATGGAAAATGGCACATTTTACAGTTTAAAAATACTTAGCAATTTTTTTTTGGAGAGAATTGGTGCAATTAGCAAGTTGAATTAGGTTTTCAAGTATGGAAGAAAAATAATGATGTCAAAAAAAAAAGAGCTTATTTTCAAAAGAAAATAGCAAAAACCCATGGGTTTTTAGTGCACTTTTGTCCTATGCTGAGCAATGTTATTCTTTGCTCAATAATGACATCGAAGTGCATTTATTATGACGTCATGTACACACACCCTATAAAGTTGTGTCTAACTAAATTAAATGACATTATTTTATCTGTATTAGTTGACAAATTCAAATTCAAATTCAAAATATGTTAATTCATTTCTATCTCCTACAATCATATACAAAACATTGTACAGTACATGAGCAGGTTCTTGTTTAAGCAAAACAAAGAGAAATGATAATCAAACTTATACACTATTATAAAAATGCACAATATGAGTGCTAGATAAGAAATATATCGTGATGACAATATTTTATGCAAGCGTTATTTATTTAATTTTTCACATTACTATTTTAATGACAATTAAAGTTAAATATTAACTTCATGAATAAGTCATAAAAATACATATCAGCTAAAAAAAGCTGTTACGGTGTAATTAACGTAAGTTAACGTTAAAGGTAATGTTATAGTTGGGGACAAATTAGAGTTAACGGTAACTTTTAAGTTATAGTGTTGAATTAAATTAACGTTAACGTTTTTATACATAGAATATTTAGGTAAAGACTACAAGACTGTTAATAATTATTAATTTAAATATTATAATCAACACATTTTAAAGTTTGAAAATCGTGAGGAAAAATGCAGCTATTTATAGAAAAAAAATAGCCTTTATTTTATTTTTTTCCCCATTTTGTTTAGGTAATATTTCCACACAAAAAAACTTTATGCTATAAAAAAATTTATTTGCATTTTTTTTTTTTTTTTTTTTTTCCATTTCTGAAACATATGACAAACTTTTTGATTAAATCATAGTATACATTTTTTTATTTTTCTGTTATTTTATAAATCTCTAAACTTTTTCAAACTTTATACAAAAATACGTGTATAGCATAAAATATTAAAACTATTTTATAACAATCTATGCCATCTAAAGTAATTTTCTAGAACTAATGCACAGAATTTAAGTTGGATCAATGATATTTTTTCCGGGATTTTATGATAGGAAATAGGTTACTTTTTTATTTCGAGCTATTTATTTGTTTTTATATTTATTTATTTTTTCCAGTTGTTAGTTATTTGAGTATTTTTCATCTCTCTCTCTCTCTCTCTCCCTCTCTCTCTATCTCTCTATTTTTATATCACAAAAGGAAATAATCATCGGAAGCATTTTTATGTGTTGTTTTTCATTTCTTGTCATTGCTCACGCATTGCTATTTATGGCACAAAAAAAAATAAAAAAAAAGGAAGGAAGGAAGGAAGGAAGAAAGAAAATAAGAAATAAATTAAAAAATGGTTTTATAAAAAAAAAAATCAAGATCAATCGTGGTACAAAATTTCAAATTAATCGATATTATTTTATAACTATATAAATATATAACTATATAAATATATATATATATATATATATATATATATATTATCACACTTTTTTTTAATCAGTTTTACGGAGATAATAATTGTTTTTGTTTTTTGTTTCCCCCCCCCCCCTTTTTATAATTATTTTTTCTTCATATAACTGCAAGTAAAAAATATGAGCATCAATAAACATGGTATATATTATGAAAAATGTGAAGCGACCGATAAGGCTTTGCCTTGGTTGGATTTTGTAATATTTTATGTTTAAATTAATAAAAATGTGAACATAATATTTCCAATTTTAGCAACTATTATATATAACAAAGAATTAATGTTAATACTGTAGAAGTGCCTTTAAAAAAATAAATTCTAGTAATAAAAATAAATCCACTAAAATATAATCCGTTTAGTAGTAATAGTTATAATTTAACCTAGATTTTTTTTTTTTAGAAAATGTATGCTGCATTGAATACGTATTTACAATAGGGTGTATGCGGATGACGTCATATTTAATGCGCTTGGAGGCCATACTGGAGTAGTGAATAACATTGCTCAGCATAGGACAAACTTCGTTTAAAGTTTTTTTTTTTTTAGAGAATCGGCTTATTATTGGTTATTGTTATTTTTCTCACATACTTATTGAGATACTATAATTCAACATATTTACAGCATCGCAAGGCTCTCAAAAATATTAAATAGTGTTTAAACTGGTAAAATGAGTTTTTTTCCTATGCCACCCATGTTATTGAGTTATCCAACATAGCGTCGACTTTAACATGAATGCATAGACCCCATATGTTAGAGCACAAAATGTTGGGAGTGGAACAAAAAGTCTTTTTACATCAAAATAGTCGCACAATTTTAAAAACAGTCTAGAAATAGACTCCAAAAAATGTTAAAATAGTCGGGAAATAGTCGCAAAAATTTATGCAGTTTAATAATAATTTTATTAGTATAACTTGTCAAAGTTATCTGTGTTCTGAAGGGTCTCTTACCTAGAGAGCACAAAAAAAAATCGAAATCGGTCTTGTTGTTAAAAAATTATCAAAAATATCAATAATAATAAAACGTCCCTCAGAGACACTACTAAAAACATGATTATTAAAAATTTACATAATTTTATTTAGAAATAGCAAAAAACATAAAAAAAGATTAAAAAAAAAGATAAAAAAAAAGATAAAAAAAAAAAGAAAAAATAAAATCTGAAAAATCCAAAATAGTCGCTGAGATTAAAATAGTCACCAAAACAAAAAGTCTTCTTTAAATTTTATACATTGGCTTGTGATTCTTGTAATACATACATGGACATTTTTAGTAAAAGCCCCAATAGTCCCAATATTGATAATAGTATTAATAGTCTATAAAAAAATTTGCGCTCTTTAAATTAAAATAAATAAATATTGGTAATTAGTTATATTATAACAACAAAATTTTAAACGTTGTTGATGTAACAAACGAAACTCCACGTAAAGAATTTGATAACAAATATTACAATGAATTAGATTTATTACACAATATAAATATTGCAAAGTTTGAATCTACTTTAATTGTTACTAACATTGTTTTGACTTTTTAAAAACTTTAAACATCCTAACAAGTATGCAACTTTTTCAGCAGAGCCATCCGACGGGTTGTATACACACTAAATTTATCAGGGGCTAGATGATACTGCCATCTGGTTTATAGACAGTGAACTGTAGGCCATTAATCTCAATTTCTTTTTTATTTACTCTCTTTCTCTACGTGAGTGTCAAAATTATGGGTCATATGTCGTGGGGTATAATTATGTGATTATGGTAGTTATTATTTTTGACACTTACAGTAATTGGTGGTGGCGGTAAAGAGATGGTAAGGGGAGAGAGAGAGGGGGGAAGAGGGGGGATTTTTGGTGTAAAATATTTATAAACGAAAGCACTCTTCTAAAGTACTTAAATAATTGAAAAGAAAAAAAAATTCTTTACATCAGCTGTACAAATTGTAAATAAGAAAAGTGTAAAGTGTAAAAAATAATTATAAGCTTCTTTTCCTTTTTAATTACCTTTTAAAATATCCAATGCAGGAAAAAAATATAAATTTCATTCATGTATTAATGTTATTTTTATTTCATGAAAGATAAATCTCAAAATATTTAAATAGGAAATTTAAATAAGCCTTTTTTTAAGGTTAATTCTTAAAACTTTTTTTAATGAATACTTATTCATTTATTTGTTTATTCATGTGGTGCTCAACCTCATCATTTAATTCATTAGACTAGAAGAAAACATAAGCATTTATATTACAAAACACTTGCTAACTTTAGTTTGTCTGAAAACCCAACTGTAGCTCCGTATAGCAGTAATCAGAAATTTTCGATTCATGCAACTCGCACAACATTTTTTTACTAATTTTTGTATGAGAGGAAAATAAAGATATATGTATCTGACTGATCTCAATTATGTGGTTTTTGTATACATGCTTTCCATAATAAAACCTATGAAACTGAAACTGGCTACATTAACATTCTAGTAAAAAGTGTCATCACTTTTGAAGACCCCATTTCGTGTTTATTCATTAAAAAGCAAAATACATATTATGTTGTTTTATGTGGTCTATGGTTTTAAGATACATATTAATGATTTGTAGAATTTATTTATTTATTTATTTATTTATTTATTTATTTATTTATTTATTTATTTATTTATTTATTTATTTATTTATTTATTTATTTATTTACTTACTTACTTACTTACTTACTTATTTATTTATTTATTTATTTATTTATTTATTTATTTATTTATTTATTTATTTATTTATTTATTTATTTATTTATTTATTTATTTATTTATTTATTTATTTATTTATTTATTTATTTATTTATTTATTTATTTATTTATTTATTTATTTATTTATTTACTGTATGTCTTACTAAGCCCCCGTCAGGCCCCCGTATTCGAGAGGACCGTTGAGCAGTGACAGAAGGTAGCCAGGAAAGGTGCAAGCGCCCATGTTTAACCTGATCTACCCTTTGAGGGATTAAAGAAT
>OX439133.1:31056539-31275202 GCA_949318235.1 Ecdyonurus torrentis | reverse complement strand
TTTCTAACTTTTTATTGTAACTGACTGTACTGTAAACAGTTGGGTTAAATTGAGAGGTTGTACGTCTGATTTCGACCAATAAAAACCGTTAATTATTATTATGTTTCAAAAAAATAGACCATGGACCATTTTAAGGATATAGAATTATAGAACATAAAGTTGCAGTAGAAATGGAGTAGAGACTTATTCATGTGCGGTCATTTTACTAAAAAAAAAAAAAAAAAAAAAAAAATACTATTTTTATTTGGCATGAGACTATAACATGTATTGTATACATAAGAATTTTACGTCAACTAAAATCTTCATCTGATTGCATTGAATGGCCATATAGGCCGATAGAAATTCATTTTTAAGTAAAATGAATTTACAACATAACTTATGAACAAGGGAGACTTATAAGGTTTTAGGGTTAATTTTATTTCATATTCTAAAAGAGGCCTGAATCGATAAATCTTTCTTTCTTTCTTTCTTTCTTTCTTTCTTTCTTTCTTTCTTTCTTTCTTTCTTTCTTTCTTTCTTTCTTTCTTTCTTTCTTTCTTTTCTTTCTTTCTTTCTTTCTTTCTTTCTTTCTTTCTTTCTTTCTTTCTTTCTTTCTTTCTTTCTTTCTTTCTTTCTTTCTTTCTTTCTTTCTTTCTTTCTTTCTTTCTTTCTTTCTTTCTTTCTTTCTTTCTTTCTTTCTTTCTTTCTTTCTTTCTTTCTTTCTTTCTTTCTTTCTTTCTTTCTTTCTTTCTTTCTTTCTTTCTTTCTTTCTTTCTTTCTTTCTTTCTTTCTTTCTTTCTTTCTTTTCTTTCTTTCTTTCTTTCTTTCTTTCTTTCTTTCTTTCTTTCTTTCTTTCTTTCTTTCTTTCCTTTCTTTCTTTCTTTCTTTCTTTCTTTCTTTCTTTCTTTCTTTCTTTCTTTCTTTCTTTCTTTCTTTCTTTCTTCTTTCTTTTTCTTTTTTTTTTTGAGTTCATTTAGTATTTTGCATTATATTTTTTAAAGTCGTGAAATGACGTCATAGGCTACAACTTTTTCCTATATCCACATGCATAAGTTTCTACCTGTGACGTTATTTTATGACTTAAAATTGATTAAAATATTTAATAAAATAAAAAATTAGAAATTCACATATTATGTATTCAAGCATCTTTGAAGTAATTTTAATCGAAAGAAAATTTTTTGTTCTTAAGTTACGTAACTCTCTATTATGCTCCTCACAAAGTTTATAAAGCTTTTTGATTTCAATTATCCTGATTTCCAATCATAACAAAAGCATTTTTTTTATACGTGGGTTGTGATAGTTTTCTCTAATACAGTATACTGCTCATCTTTGTAAGAGCACATTTTCATTTTATGCAATTTTTAAAATGATTTTTTTTTTCTTATAAGAATAAAAATATATATTAGTAAAATGGGATGGATTGATTTTTGTAAAACTTTCTGCGTGGTGGTAACGCCTACGATTTCAAACCTACAATTTTCAATCAACACCAAAGACTTTTAAAATAACAATAAAAACTAATGATATTTTTCTTCTTTCAAAGATAAACTATAAAAAATTGAAACGAGGGAGTGACCATGCAATCTCACAAACTGAATGGACGCGAAATATAAAATATAACATGAAGTAAAGATAAAATGAAATAAGAGAAATAAGATTTTTTTTTTTATATACAGACAATAAACACAATACAATCAATCCAATAATTGAGTTATTGCACTTTGCAAACAATAAGGAATATGTGCAAAATAAAATTTCAATAGCAATTTTTAAGTTTGATTGTGAGTCAAATAATAGCAACTTTTTTAAAGTTACAATTATTAATAAAACTCATTACAAAATTTAAATCAATAAATGCTGCTTACTAGTAAAAATAGTAATGCATTAAAAAAAATATTAAAAAAAAAAAAAAAAAACTTAAAGGCGTAGAACACCTTGAACAAAAAAGTTGCGTAATATCCTAACAAACCTGAAAATCAAAGTTTGTTTGGCCTGAGTTATTGATTTCTAATTTATTTTCCATTCACAAAATGCCACTGCCGGTCACTGCCGTCACAGCTCGCCCGGTTTAAGCGCGCGTGGACCAGGCGAGCTGTGACGTCAGTGACCGGCAGCGGCATTTTGTGAATGGAAAATAAATTAGAAATCAATGACTCCGGCAAATCAACGTTGATTGTCAGGTTTGTTAGGATATTACGCAACTTTTTTGTTCAAGGTGTTCTACGCCTTTAAGTACGCCTATTAAATTTTTTCCGTAATCAGTGCAGTAGATTTCTCAAATATCGGGGGAAAAAATAATAATAAAAAATAAATAAATAAATAAGTAAATAAATAAATAAATAAATAAATAAATAAATAAATAAATAAATAAATAAATAAATAAATAAATAAATAAATAAATAAATAAATAAATAAATAAATAAATAAATAAATAAATAAATAAATAAATAAATAAATAAATAAATAAATAAATAAATAAATAAATAAATAAATAAATAAATAAATAAATAAATAAATAATAATAATAATAAATAATAATAATAATAATAATAATAAAGAAGAGGGGAAAAAAACAACTAAACTTAACTAAAGTACGCCTATTAAATTTTTTTCCGGATTTAGCGCAGTAGTTTTCTCAAATATAAAAAAGGAAAAAAAAAAAAAAAAATGTTGCTTCTTATAAGCGTAATGTAATGAGGGGTCTTACACCTTTTTCTATAGCACTCCCCTGATTGATGTTACGTCCAGTGGCGTAACTACCAGGGGGGAAGAGGGGGAAGTTCCCCCGGGCCCGTCGACTTCTGGGGGCCCGTCGGCTTCTGGGGGGGCCCGTTGATGGTTGGCGCAAAAATAAGAATAAAAAATTGGTAATATTAAATTTTATGTTGAAAAACCGTATTTGAAAGTTAAAGTGGATCAATCAAATAATATGCATTTTGTGACAGAGGGTATTAATATTAACTACATTTTTTAACAGTAACCACTTTCTAATTTAATTTTCTTTAAATGTCTTCTTCAAATATCATAATATATGTATTTTTTCTATTTATATAGCAAAAATTAATTATTGAGAAAAATTAAAATCATGTGTGATAGGCCATTTTAACGATTTTTTTTTTTTTCATGTTAGGGACACTTTTAAATTTTCATTACAAAAAATAGCTTAAAATTTTAGTGCCACGCCCCCTTTTTCAAAATTTTTCGCCTGCGGCGCGCATCCCCCCTCCGCCCCGGCACTGTCCCCCTTTCGGGGGGCCCGTCTCAGATTTTTCCCCCTGGCCAATATTTTGAAGTTACGCCACTGGTTACGTCACCACCAGTATCAAGCATTCATTTAATTTTATGTGTGAATATTTATGATATTTATGTGAAGATTGGATTATTTGTTTCGCTGTCTGTATGTATATATAAATAACGTACGTATACAGTATATAGAAATAAATAATAAAGTTCCTCATTTGCTTAATAGCTGCAGGATTAAATCGGTACCCCACTACGTTAAGCTAATTATATTCCTCTTCTACTCTTTAAGTGAGAAACAGAATTGCAATATAAAGTACTTTTCACGGTGAGGGAGGGAGAGGGTTCAGGAGGAGGTGAAATTGGAAATCTGAGACGCGACGACAATGAATAAAATAACAATTTTATGATTGTAGACAAACTTTTATATCGCCAAATTTTATTGCAAAATACTTAAATATATAACGAGTTAAATATATAATCTATCCCTAAGATCCCTAAGGAGAGCTTTAATATTATAAAGTAAGTTTTGAGCTATTAAAAATGTCTGCAGACGGGAAAACCAAGATGATAATATAATATTATGCATCATCAATATGAAACGTTTCAAATGTAGATATTTTTTAATGTCCGTAAGTGTACTTTTATGTTTGCTGCAGTTTATTTATATAGCATGGAGACAAATATAAATTTAATATTGTGGATGTGGCCCTTCACGCCAAAGGATGTTATCCGGCAAAAAAAAAAAAAAAAAAAAAAAAAAAAAAAAAAAAAAATCACTATGTGCTTAATTGTATTCTTCATCTATTGCATTCATTCATTATTATTATTATTATTATTATTATTCGTTCGTTCGTTCGTTCGTTCGTTCGTTCGTTCGTTCGTTCGTTCGTTCGTTCGTTCGTTCGTTCGTTCGTTCGTTCGTTCGTTCGTTCGTTCGTTCGTTCGTTCGTTCGTTCGTTCGTTCGTTCGTTCGTTCGTTCGTTCGTTCGTTCGTTCGTTCGTTCGTTCGTTCGTTCGTTCGTTCGTTCGTTCGTTCGTTCGTTCGTTCGTTCGTTCGTTCGTTCGTTCGTTCGTTCGTTCGTTCGTTCGTTCGTTCGTTCGTTCGTTCGTTCGTTCGTTCGTTCGTTCGTTCGTTCGTTCGTTCGTTCGTTCGTTCGTTCAATGGAGCAATTATAACTCATGAATTTCATATTGTCACTTAAATTAAAAATAAATGTCTAAACAAACTGGCATGAAATTAAAAAAAGATTTGCAGTAAGCTATACAGAAAACATTTTGTGTGTCGATAAACTTATATAATTCTAGGCAGCCCGATTGAAGGTAATGAAGACAGTAAGAGAAAGTCGTATCTGCTAAAACACGTTATTAGTATTTTAGCTTGTTTAGTCTTCATCCTAAATCAACTTTTGAAGGTCTTATATTCCCATTAAATTGAAAATCTAAAAGTGGAAAGTGGAAATGAAAATCTAAAGCAATGAAAAATATTTTCCCTTTTCTTTCTCTATATTCTGGGTAATATTTACTATTTGCGACTGTAAAGCAGTAAAGATTGTGAAAAAGCCATATAATAAAATATTTTTCAAAATTCAAAATTTCTTTATTTCTCTCTTTCTTTCAATCGTATACAACATACATTTTACAGTACATCGTATTCGTCAAGGTTATTTAAAAGATAGAAAAAGTCAAAACACTTACATACTATATGCACAATTGGTGCTACTTTTACATTCATATTTATATTACTATTAAAATCAATAAAAACATAGCTGTGGGCTCACTCTAGGGCCCTGACTTTGACAACACTTTTATTTTATTATTATTATTATTATTTATTATACACTATCATTTAAAAATCATAAAATTCTTGTAAGTTGTAAAATGAATTATTTAATAAGAATAATTTCAATTTCTTTTTAAAAACATTATAATCACTAATTAGTCTTATCTCTAATGGTAATTTATTATATATGTTTAAACAAATGCAAAACGGACCGTTTTTATACATTTCAGTTCTACAATACACTGATGGTAATTTACTATTTAAATTTCTAGTTTCATAATTATGAGTTGAACTCTTACTATTAAATTTAGGTAAATTTTGGTGAACTTTTATTGCACATTCCATTATAAATGTGCCTGTTCATGTCTGTATGTATACCCAGTATTTTAAACAAATCACGGCATGAGCTTCTCTTTTTTGAGAAAGTTATTATTCTTAATACCTTTTTTTGGCGCTTAAATACCCGTTTAGTATTAATATTATTGTCATCATATTCCTATTCTTTTATAATTCTTTTTATATTTATTCTTATAAGAATGTGATATCAGTGTTGGTGGGGGCGGGAGATATAGGGTGTTCAATAAATAGTGATATTGAATCAATTTGAATCTCCTCGTGAATTTTTGGGCTTTTTGGATGAAACCACCAACCAAATATAAGAAAAATATGCAAGTGTTTGTCCCATGCCCATATAATTAGCTACTCTTATAGTTTTTACCTCTTATAAGGATGAAAACCAAACCAAAATTTTCAAAATAGCCTTTTCAATGCTTTTGCTAAAAAAAAAAAACTAATAAAAAAAAACTTTTTCATGGCTTTTGAAAGTCATTCACCCACCCTTCGAGTAAAAAGAATTAAACAGAAATATTTACGCAAATTGAATACTTTACAGTTTTTTCACGCTCTTTTGTGGAGCCACATTTACATTATGGTAAAAATTATCATAAGTTTTGTAGATCCCATTTTGTGTTTAGAACATGTTGTTTAATGTTTTCTATGCCTTTAATAAAAGTTTATGAATGAATAAAGAAAAATTTTAACGCATCAAGTGTATACTATAGCAGACGTCGACATATGAAAGAAAAAGATGTCAATAACCTTTACTTTAAAACTTGGCTGCATATATAAGATATATTATTACATGCTCTTTATAAAATCTTTTTAAGACATAATAATAATACAACAAAAACCATTATATTATATTATAATATAATATTTTAACAATATATTTTATATCAAAGAATTTGTTTGATAATTAAATTTCTTTGTTATAATATCATTGAAGATCACTGTCTTTTGAAAACTTGGAGTATACGATATAATATAACATACAATAATAAGATCAAAGAGAGAAAGAAAAAAAAAGTATATACCATACGTACAGCAAGTAGTAGAAAAAGTTACACAACAATGCTTCTTATCGGGGGTGACGTAGTATCAATCAGAGGCGCACCGGAAAAAGGTACAGGACCATCGGTTTAAAAAAAATTCTTAAAGGCGTAGAACACCTTGAATAAAAAAGTTGTGTAATATCCTAACAAACCTGAAAATCAACGTTGATTTGGCCGGAGTCATTATTTCTAATTTATTTTCCATTCACAAAATGATGCTGGTGGTCACTGATGTTACAGATATCGCCCGGTTTACGCGCGCGTAAAACAAGCGAGCTATGACATCAGTGATCGCCAGCAGTGGCGGTTCTACGTATTTTGGGCCCGGGGACAGAAATCTGACTGGGCCCCCTCAATAGATGCTCGAAGCGCCAATAGCTCGCCGCAGGTGCTATTTTTTTTTTACCACGTGACTATTTACAGGCAATTCAGTATAATTGTCAGTGCAGATAGCTTTAAGAAAAAAAAATTAATAATGTTCTTTTTATTTTATGATTTTTTTTTTAATAGAGGGGGGAAATGCTAAATTTTAATTTAGAGTGAAATATTAAACAAAAAAAAAAAAAAAAAAAAGTATACAAAAATTCATAATGAAAAATCACTTATTTTTTATTACTTTGCAGATTTAGGCCAGATTAAGCTAATGGAAAAATGTTTCCTTCATATTCTCAAAAAGCTATTTTTTTTTTATTATAATGATTTTCGAATTTCCAAACCAAAAGTGTTGTTCATAAACCCTGTTCTCTTGCAAAAAAAAAAAAAAAAAAAAAAAAAAAAGGCACATATTCCATTTGAATAACCAAAGTTGATCGTCATCATCATTTTAGGAGTAGAGGACAGGGTCAATTTGATGAATAGAAAGAGAGAAAATTTAGGAAGATTGAGATAGCGGTTATTTATCATTGAAAATTTTTCACCCACGCTAGGCCAAGGAGGACGACTAAAAATGTTTTCAGGGTAAAATTTTATTCCATATTCTAAAAGAAGACATGGTTCTGAATCGATTTATTTGAAAATTCTAAATTTTAAGTTCATTAAGTATTTCTATTAAAAAAAATCGAAAAATGTCGATACGCAATACCTATGCATGTGGGCATAGGAAAAAATTAACGACTGTAACGTCATTTTAAGACTTTTAAAAATTAATTATAAATTCTCAATGAACTCAAAAATTAGAAATTTCCATACGTATCGACTTAGGACATTGCACTCTTTTAGAATAAAAATGTAATAAAATAACACCCTGAAAATATTTTACTTTTAGTCTTCATTATAATTCTCGTAAGTAGTTTACTTTACCTTTTTAAACTAGGGCAGCCCTTATTTAAAACTTAAAAAAAATACTGAATTAAGTTGTAATTATTACTATAGTAAATTAAGAGATATTGTATTTTATCTGTAAATTTATATGCTTTAGTTTACATATATATATATATATATATATATATATATATATATATATATATATATATATATATATATATATATATATATATATATATATATATATATATATATATATATAATATAATATTATAAATTTGTTTGGATAATTTGTTAGGGATAAATTTTACTAAAGAAAATCATTAAATTGGTTCATAAACTTCTCTCTCTCTTCTTCCCGTCCCTTAACTTCCTTTTTTTTTTTTTTTTTTTTTTTTTTCGTTAGCTTTGAATTTTTTACATGTAGGCCTCGTTCCGGGCCCCCCAAGCCTAGTGGGCCCGGGGAAATCCGCCCCTCAATCCCCCCTGTAGGACCGCCACTGATCGCCAGTGTCATTTTGTGAATACTGAATAAAAAATAAATTAGAAATCAACGACTCCGGCCAAATCAGCGTTGATTTTCATGTTTGTTAGGATATTACACAATTTTTTTGTTCAAGGTGTTCTACGCCTTTAAATAACACATAAAAATATATCTAGTCTAGTATTTCTCATTAAAATTTCTCCATAATCGGAGGAGTATAGTTTTCTCTAAAGACAAAAACTGACAAAAAGGAAAAAAAAAAAAAATAATAAATAAATAAAAATAAAATAAACGTTATTATTATGCTAGCTCATTTTCAGCACAATTTGTTCAATATAGCATAAATTTATGTTATATTGCATAATAATTGTGTTATATGTATTATGTTACACAGCATACCTATTTATGTTGTTCGCTAATTTAGCATACAGCAAATGCAGCATTAATTATTAATTCTGTGTTCAAAAGCTAATAAGGGACCCTTAGCTTTCCCCGCTTCTCCCTGCGTGTTAAACAAACCGATTAGCTCCATTTAACAACATTACGCTTTATGCGGAGAGAAACTTTTATTTATTTATTAATTTTTTTCTGCGATTTTTTAATAAAACAACTACACCGTTTAAATGAGGAATACTAGATTTAATAACCACTCGTTTTTTTGTTTTTTGTTGTTGTTGTTGTTGTTGTTGTTGTTGTTGTTGTTGTTGTTGTTGTTGTTCAATGATTACATTTAAATTTTATGACGATTTTCTACAGATTTACTACATATAATGATGACTGCTAGTGCTAATATTCCGTCTTATATAGGGTGTATACGGATGACACCATATTTAATGCACTTGGAGGCCATACTGGAGTATAGTGAATAACATATTGCTCAGCATAGGACTAACTTAATTTTTAGACATTTTCTTTGGAAAATTGCTTTTAATTTTTTGTTACTACTATTTCTCTCATAATATACTTCATTGAGATACTAATACAACCTATTAAAGCCCTTGTCACCTTACTTTTTAATCATTTAGTATACTAGACTGATAATTACCATACCTTATTATTATCCATGAATTAGACACCAACACGTTGATTTTGTAATTATTTTCCTTTATTTTCCTTTTGGCGGTTATATTACGTATCTGACGTCACAATGTACTGATAGGGGTAAAGAACTTGAGGGAGGGGCTTAAATTTATCACAAGGGCTTCCACATAGCATCTGCTATCAAAAATATTGTTAAGTGTTTTTAAATTGTCAATATGAGTTATTTTCCTAAGCGGCCCATGTTATTGAGTGATCCAACATGGCGTTGACTTTAACATGAATGCATACACCGTATATCTGTGATAACACTGACATAAGGATGGACACCAACGTGCTGAAAACATCAAAGCGCATTCAGTATGCATGCAATGCATATAACACGAACGAACTCCTGATCTCCCGCACTTCGTATTGAGCACGCATACCATGCTTTTTTGTAATCTAAACCAAAATATGTAACAAATTAATAAAAGGAGCAAAAAAAAAAAAAAAAAAAAAAAAAAAAAAAAACATTATGTGATTCATTTATTTTTATTTCAGAAATAAGGAATAAGAAGAATAATTTGTATTGTGTATAGAAACTATGCAATGCAGAATTCGTAAATTATATTTTACTTGTATAATGTTTAATGTTATTTTCTGCTCAAGTATAATATACGGTATAGTGAAGCGAAAGTCCAAATCAAAGAGAGAAAAACCTTTACTTATTTATACCTGAGTTCCTCATTACTAAAGCCTTAATAATCAGAATCACCTTTCCTTATCAGCAAAAATATCATATGACATATCATATTACCATTATTTTATATATATATATATCATTTACTCGAAAGTCAATGATATACTGGAGAGGGAGGGAGAGAGCAGAGAGAGAGAGAGAATGACGGAGACTGTGTGAGAGAGACAAAGAGAGAGAGAGAGAGAGTGTGTGTGTGTGTGTGTGTGTGTGTGTGTGTGTGTGTGTGTGTGTGTGTGTGTGAAAGTGTTAATGATAGAGTGTGTGAGAGAGAGAGAGAAAGAGAGAGGTCTTAAATTGGAAATATAATATGCTCTTTTTTTTGGTCAAACTATATTGTGTTCCATTTTTTTGTTAAAGTATAATTATTGTTATATTCAGTTATAATAATAAAAAAATGTTTCATATTTTTATTTGCTCAAAGTTGCGGAGTATACATAAAAGTTTATATTCTTCATATATTTCTATAGCACCTCTGTAATATATATTATGATAAAAAATATAAAAATATGGTTGACGTTTCCCGAGTGTAAATTTTTTCAGTATTATCTTAGTATATTCTTGGTAAAGTTACAGTATATAGACGTTTTTTAGGTATATCTTCAGTATTTATATGGTAGTACTCAGTATTTTTTAAAAATTTATTTTTCATACTGAGGCTCAAACAGTATATTTCTAGTATAAATACGGTAAAATGTTGGTATTACATTCAGTACCTTACTGACATTATACCTATTTTATACTTAAACAGTATAAGGAAAGTATATTATCAGTATTCGTGTAGTATAAATTAAAAGTTATGTGTGATGAAAGAGGAACCATAGTATATGCATAGTATGTAGTCAGTATACATTAAACACAGCTATACTGCAGCATACCATAGCTTTACTGTCATCATAATAACCTAGCTTTGTACTGTACATGAATGGTATACATACGGTAACATGTTGGTACTACACTCAGTACCATACTGATATTATACATAATTTATACTATTACATTATAAGAAAAGTATATAGTCAGTATCTATAACGTCCTACTATGGAACAATTACCTGAATAATAAACACAGCTATATACTGTAGCATATACCATAGCTTTACTGACGTCATACTAACCTAAGCTTGTACTGTACATGGATGGTATACATACTTAACATATGTTGGTACTACACTAATACAATACTAATATTATACCTAATTTATACTATTACAGTATAAGAAAAGTAAATCATCAGTATTTAACGTCGTTTACTATATATGGAACCATACATGAATATCAACCACTTACCAGTGGCGGCCCAATAGAGGGGGATGAGGGGACATTTCCCCCGGGCGCCGGGGTAAAAAGGGCGCCGGAGTAAAAAGGGCGCACAGGCGAGAGAAATAAGTGCCTAATAAATTGTTATAAAAACTACACTAAAACAGTCTTAGAGACAAAAGCATATGAAATTGAAGTTTGATAATGCACAATCTGTAAAATAGTGAAGCATTTTACATGCGTATAATTATATTTTTTTTATATAATTTTTAAAAGTTATTATTTTTTTTTTATTATTATATTTTTATAATGAACCAAGGAACAGTTTTCTCCACAAATAATTATGTGTGGAGTTAGTAAAATATGTACAGTAACTTAAGTTTCGGCTCAAATAAAATCTTCCGCAAATTTAGTAAGCAAAAGATATATACAAAACGTTAAGCTCTTCGTACGCAAAATTTTACTTGAACAAAAAATACTAAATAGCGTGTTCTAAAATATACTGTATACAGTACAGATAAACTTTTATTAACTTTGAGTTCAAAAACGATTTTTACGAGATTTTACGTAGAACAAAATTATTGCAAATAGCATATTTAAATTTACATGGGTCGATCACTTGTAAGAAAAAAAAAATAATAAAAAAAATATATATAATAAATAAAAAAAAAATAAAAAAATCCTTGTGGATAAATTCGTAAAATCAAATTTAACCTGAAAAGTATTTTTTAAACACCTAAAAAAATATATATAAAAAAAATCAAAGCATGGGTTAAAATCGGGGTTTACATAGTTTCATTAGCATTGGGGGGGGGGGGGTGTATTTTGTGACACTTTCACACTCTGTTGTGACGAGAGGCAGTTTTTGAGATAGATTTTTTTTTTTTTTAATTTTGGGTCTAGCACACTCTACAGAAAAGAAAAATACAATCCTACCTTAAAGTGCATACTATACTACCTTATTTTAAGTAAAACCCGGATTAAAAGGCACTTTTTTCAAAAAAAAAAAAAAAAAAAAAAAAAAAAACGCCTAAAAAGGCACTTAAAATGCAAAATGGGATATAAAATGAAGTATGCAACAGTTTTAATTTTTTTTTATCATAATCTGAATGTTATCTTGTATTGACAATATTCTAATATAAATAGTTAAATACAGCTATTTTGATGAAATTAATTCAAAATAAATATGAAGTATTTTGTTTTTATAGATATTTATAATTACTTTAAGAGTTATTTAGATACATTTAGCAATAAAGAAAAAAATTTTTAGTAGGAATGTTTTTTATTATATCAATAAATTTATTATTTTTTTTATTTTTTAAATTTTAACTTTTTTTAATAAATAAAAATTGGAAATCTTTTTTTTTTTTTGCATTTTTAGTACAAATTTGTGCAAATGTTTAAAAAAAGGCAATAAAGGCACTTTTTAGAAAAAAAGGCGTGAAAACCAACAAAAACCAAAAAAGGCACTTTTTTATTGGATTTTCCTGACCACCTTCTTACGATCGATGGATATATATGTTCGAAGTTTGAACAAAATAGACCCGGTGCATATTAAAGGCACTTTGCCTACGAATCCGGGCTCTACTTATAAGCTGTCGTAAAGAAATTTTTAAAACGCAATTTAGAATCATGTTCTTATATATGGAAGAAAAAAATATCAACATTTTTCTTCAATTTTATGCTCAAATGGTGTAAAAAATATTAAATTTGAAGAACTTGAATTGTAATAGCAAATTCTTTTTAGTATACTAAAGTTTGCATTTTCTGCCAAAAAGGGGCGTGGCACCAAAAAAAATCGCGCCTGCGGCGCAATAAGGGGGCTTCGCCCCATGCGACTCATTGTACTATTTATACGGGCGGGTGGGGGCGCACCGCAAGTTTATCCCCCGGGCGCCCAATTTGACGGGCCGCCACTGCCACTTACTATATATATAAACCATAATTATACTGAGGCGGCAATATTTGGTAAATGTTCAGTATCTTATTAGTATTTGGACAGTGTATTATATAAAAAAAGCTAGCAATATTGCATATTGCAGATGTTTAACAACGGTATATACTCAGTATGATTTATATATGTATATTCTGATATGAAATATTTTCTGATGAAAAACCTATAAAAATATTACTTTTATTGAGTCTAAAAATTACACAAAAGTTAATTATTTATATTAATTAACAATTAAACATAACAATAATTAATTTAAAAATTTATGTATTTAAAAAAAAGGAGCTTTTATTTGTTTAAATATTGAAATTAAAATATATTTATTATTTGCATTGATCTGAATTACTCTAAAAATTGTGCGCATAATTATATAAATGTGTGTGTGTGTATATATATATATATATATATATATATATATATATATATATATATATATATATATATATATATATGATATTTATAATTTTATATACATGCAGGATATTTGTATTTTGTATCTGCATATATACCAATTATAAAAGTGCATTATTTTTTCTTAAATTAGGAATTGCAGTGTAATTTTATTTTATTTAAACAGACGCATGACGCAAGTAATGGTATTCTTAAATAAAGGTCTAATATAATTTATTATTAATAATATGAATAATAATTCATTAATTGGCCTAATATAGATAAATTTAAATAATTTTAGAAAAAATCAAAACTTCTAATATAAATATTGCTAAAAATATCAGCACTTTAATAAAAGAGACATTATACAAAAAATTATATATTTTATTATCTAAGTATTTTAAATAGTAATAATGTGTAGACCTAAGCTTGGCCAAAACGCGCAATAATAATATTAATAAAAACTATTCAAAGTACAGTACGTTACAAGGTAATATTATATAGACTTTCTGTGATAGACTTTATAAAAAAGTTTTAAATTTTCCCTCGCTTTCATCCCCACTCCCTTGGTTTATAAGCACAACCCTGCTCAGTATTTCTTACCGTAGTCTCGTGTCAGAATGGTTAGGTAGGTAGGTTAGTAAGGAAAAATCGTAGGTTCACATCCATGCTCCCCCTACTCGTGATAGTATCTACCTTCAAAATTAATATTTTAAAATTTTAATTTATACTAATCGATTCGTCATGATATTACCTATCCGAAAATGTAAAAATTAATGTTATGCGATGGCTAGTTTAATCACAATCAACGATTAAAAGAAAAAGTAATTAAAATTTATACTGTCAAAATACTTACCTCATACCATTGATATACTGAGAATAAATCACCGCGCAAATAGGACATACTTTTGATATACCTAGCATATACCGAGTGATACCATGCATATAGTGAAGTTATACCATAGATATACTGAGCTCAAACTGAGCCGATACTATCCGTACTGTGCTAATACTAAAGTTTTACTGATGTCGGCTTTTCTTTGAAAATACAATGGTATATGCTCAGTATGCTGTTTGGTATTTTTTAAGTAAAAGTGGCACTAATACTAACCTTTATACCATACACCATACTAAGGTTTTACTAACAAAAAATACTAAAATAATACTGAAATAATACTGATTAAATTTTAACTCGGGTTAAAACGAATAATGATTATCTGAATCTTTTGAAAGTATGTATATATCAAGCGGCGGCGTCGGTAGTCATGGCAACGATATAACAAGACCGATTTTTCCAATCATAAGATGTTATTAAAAAAATAAAAAAAATAAAAAAAAGATGAATATTATATTTATTGCTGATTTTCTACCTTTGTAATATTATACCTTTTTACATGAACATGTATTTTTCATACATATATATATATATATTAATGTATATAATATAGGAAAATATTTTGTATTTATATATTTTTTCTTCTCCAAATAGAGTTGTAGTTGTAAATGTGTGTGTATATAAAATACACACACACACACACACACACACACACACACACATATATATATATATATATATATATATATATATATATATATATATATATATATATATATATATATATATGTATATATATATATTATTATTATCAGAGAAGTTAAAAAGATTTTAGAAGTAAATTAAGACCTATTTCCTCTTTTTTTAATGACATATTTTTAAATTGAAAAGGAAGGTATAAAAACAATTGTTGTCCCGACTGTTTTTTCCTTGCTTCTTCATCTCGTTTGTAAGATGAGAAGAAAAATGATTTGTTTTTGAACTTTCCTGTTAGAAAATAACAATGTAAATACGTATATTTTTTTTTATAAGGTGCTTGTTTCATTATGAATAAGTCAACAACACCATTATCTAAGTGAGGACTAAATAACATGGGCTGGTATGGGGAAATGACACTTTTGCCCAAAGCTAAAAAAAAATATTTGGTAATAATCTAATAAACAATATTTTTGAGAGCATTCCTGTTGTTATTTAGGCAAATTAGGTCTTAAATTACGCTAAATGTAAAAGCATACTTTTTTTTTTTTGCGCTTAATTTTTTTTTTCTTTGAAGTTAACATTTCAACAATAGAAACAATTTATGGTTGATCAAATGATCGTGTCATATTATTATATGATATTGATCTGAAATTAATTGATGTAGAACTCTATTGATCGGATCGGATCTTGATCGTAAAAAAAAAAAAAAAAAAAAAAAAAAAAACACAACACTGCGCGTTTTGTAGCTTTTTTGTATTTGAAAAAGAAGCATTATTTTGTTTCAATAATATAATAATTTGTGTATTATTTTTATTTTTATAATAAAATAAAACAAAAATTTGTATATAAATACCATATTAAATAAAATATCATAAAAATAGTAATATTAATGACATCAAAGGCATTTTATTTGAAATTCTATACAGTATTAAATGTAAAATCTGCAATTTTGCTGTGCAATTGAAGTTCACTATGCATGCGTAATGCAAATAACTAGCATATTTAATAACTACGTACATAGCAAATAAATTTGTAATAACCTTTTGATTCGATTTGAGATGTTTTTTGGAGCATGAAAATCATGCATGATCACATTTGCTTACACGGACAGAAATTTTAACAGGCAAAACTTAAGATCTAAGAGACCAGCCTTGTTAAATCTATAGCTAGCCCGAAATTCCTTTTAATGCTTACAAGCATGCGTTTATTAACTTTTACAGACCAAGTCTTTACAGTTTTACAGGGCAACCTGTAAGCGCCTACAGCCTGCCGTCTAAACGGTCAATAGTCCCTGCCTGATAAAGTTAAGAGACCTGCCCTGTACAATATTATATTTCTCGCCTATTAATGTTAAGAGACCCGTCCTGTAAGTTTTTATACGCTACCACCCTTGAATTTGCTTGGCCTGTAAATTTTAACAATCCATGTCCTATTGAAACTTAAGCTTTAGTAATGTTAATTTTAATACATGAACTATTTAACATTTAAGGTTATCTATAAATACACTATTGCCAAATTTAACAAGTACAGAGTTTTCAAAATAAAATAAACCTAAAAAATTACAAAGTTTCTATATAGTTATTGCGGAAAGAAAAGATAGAGTAAATAATTAATACAATAATAAAACTTATCCCTTTACTATATAAATAGCATAAAAAGGTAAAGTAGGAAAAAAAAAGTACAAATTTTTTTAATTTTATTGTAGAAATGTTTTATTAAAAACGAAAAGAAAAAGATCCATATTTATTATAACATTAAAATAAATATTCTGATATGGTATGGTTATAGTTTTATATAGCACAGCACTGAGTTCACTTCAACTGTTCACTTCACTTTTAAACTTATAAATACTTAGCTGAATTATGATATTCCAAAATGCGAAATCAATACGTAGATTAAGGGGTCAACCGATGCAAGAAATACGACTGCGACCAGTTTGTGTACCGCGCGACGAAGCATAGGATGCAATGGGCTGCATGATCTGAAAATTAACAAAAAGAACAAATAAATAAAGATATCCGATTAACATAAAATATATTTAAAAAAAAAAAAAAAAAAAACTTCATACTATATTAATACTTACATTTTATTCGTATTCCATTATATTTGTAGGCCAACAGCAACCCTTGCACTATGAATTGATAGCGAGCTAGGCTCCATGATCTGAAAAATAAAAAAATAAAAAATTTAGTATAATGTGCGGTGAAGGGAAATTGATTAACTCAATATTTAAAAATAATAATATATTAATTAATACTTACATGTCATTTTCTATTCCGAAGTATTTGCAGACCAGCAGTCGTTAAACCTCTTCTTAATTACCGATAATTTTATACTTATAGTAGCACAATTAAAAAATATATATTCACATAACAAACTTACATTCTTGATGTGTTCTCACCAAGATTTTTTTTCAACTAAACTCCCAAAAACCGTTAAAAAGTAAAAGGGGGAACTACAGCGCATTAATCTGCGCAAGTCTGTAGAGGACCGTCCTGTAAAATCTTAAAGGTAACCTGTAAACTTTTAAAGACTATAATTAATATCCGGTCTCTAACTTTGTACAGACCCTGCACTTTAACTTTTTAATAGGGTTTGCTATTTATTTTAACACGGCGTCCTGTAGCATTCTATATACCAACCGTGTAAACAGTTAGGAAGCAGGGGTCTGTAAAATTTAATAATTCCAAAAATTCCAATACTGTAGAAAATTAACGTTTTGGTAGGTAAACAATTAAAGCCAGGTCTCTAACAAATCTAGTTACAGGGTGGTGTGTAAGAATTAATATAGACGTCCTCTAAAATATAACATCTTTTACTTTTACATGCCAGTCCTGTGAAAATCAAAGCGCAGGGCACATACAATTTTAACATTTTCCTGTTAAAACTGTAGTAAGCCAACTTGCCCTGTAGATTTTTCTGTCCGTGTATACTTTTTAGAATTAAATTATATAAAGCCTAAAGGTGCATCGAGCGAAAAAAAAAAAGTCTAGTTGGGAGTAAAAATATTAAATTAAATGAGTACGCTATATGAGATTTATTAAATTTTGAAGTAAAGTTAAAATATTACCTTCATAAATGTTTTTTTAGAAATATAGATGTTGTAATTTTTGGCATAGGTTTAATTTATAATTTGTTAAAAAATATTTTTTTAACATTTTTTTTTCCACATAGATTTTTAAAAAAATTAAAATATTTATCATATAGTGCATGAATGGAGCTTATCGGTTTAGCGTGCGGGGTTACGCGGGGAAAGCTTAGGGTCCCCTAATTTAATATTACGCTTACGGGGATTTTTTTTTTTTTTTTTTTTTTTTTGCGATTTTTGAGAAAACTACTCCACCGATTTCGGAGAAATTTAAATGAGAAATACTAGACATACTTTTACGTGTTTTAAGCTATAGACATTTTTTAACAATTTTTTAAACCGATAACCTCCTCTTATAATTTCTGTATATGATTGATGAACGAAATAAATCAATAAAATTTGTAATTGTTGTAGAACAAGTATTATGCTTGGCATTCCTGTTAGTACATGATAAATGCATTTAAGTTAGTAATATAATAATCATTACAATAATATATAAATTTAATTAAATAAGTTAATTAACCTAGCTCTTCGTTCTCCATTATATACGATTACAAAGACAGAATGAGTGAATGACGATAGATAAGCTGCAGAGAGAGAGAGAGAGAGAGAATAAACGAACACCAAAGAGAAATGGTACGAGAGAGAGAGAGAGAGAGAGAGAGAGAGAGAGAGAGAGAGAGAGAGAGAGAGAGAGAGAGAGAGAGAGAGAGAGAGAGAGAGAGGCGGATGGGTGAATGGCAAACGAAAACCCTAGAGGAAGAAATGATATAAGGGAGGGTGAGAGAGAGAGGGAGATAAAAACCGATTCATGACAGACATAATAAGACTGACGTAAAAACAAAAACAAAAAAACAACATAATATTAAATTTACATTGAAAAATATTGTATTGAGCATAACATGTTGCCACATTTTGCAATAAAATAAGTAATTATGCTGAATATCTTATAATGCTATAAGTATACAAATAAAATTAGTACAATATAGCATAAATTATGTTGTTATGCCAACTGCATAAATGTTGCTGCATTGAGTTATAGCATGTATGTATTATACGTAACTATTTTTGAAATGGAGGCTATCGGTTTATCGCGCGGGGAAACGCGGGGGAAGCCAAGGGTCCCGTGATTTAACATTACGCTTTATGGGGAAAAACATTTTTTTTTTTTTTTTTTTTTTTTTTTGCGATTTTTGAGAAAACTACTCCACCGATTGCGTTTTATTACATGCTACTTGGAACTGGCTGCTGGTAAAAATTCATCTATTTCATACACTTTTTTGGAGTACTAAATCTCACAAAAACATAAATCTTCCTTATGCACATTAATAAACAACACATTTTCTAAATATTTTGTGCATTTGGAAGCAAGGAATAACGTTCTATAATTAATTATTAACTAATTAATTAGGTTAAATTATTATTCGTTTCGCGCGTTGCGCATATGATGCTCATTTGCTATTTTTTTCCGCCAATTTTAAAAATACGAAAACTTTATTACCTTGCTTGATTTATTGGCATTTATATTGTTTTTTATCCAAGATCATGTGCATAAAGTTAAAAATACTTCAACTAAAAGCTACTTAGCCACAAATTTGTGTGAATCAGTAAGCATCAGGCTCAATCGTTTAGAAATTTGAATATTAATTTAAAAAATCTGTAGGACTAATCTGCTTATTTGATTACCATTACAATTTTACATTACAAAATTGAAAACTAAACTAAATTTTCTTCAGATTGCAAAATAATATATTTGTGCTGAGAGAACTATGTACAAGAAAGATAGAGAGAGAGAGAGAGAGAGAGAGAGAGAGATTAAAACACACTATATACACTTTCTTATTGATCAATTATGGTAATTATTTATTCTGAATTTTCCTAAACTGTAATCCAAATATCAGGCATACATTTCGTATACTTATAAGTCGATAAAAAACAAATTCTCCACTATTAGACTTTTTTATGTTGCACATTTTTCTTTTTTCCATTTTTTCTTTTTCTTTTTTGCTTTTGACTTTGTTATAAATTATGAATAAAGTGATATCATATTTATATAATATAATTATATCAAATGCATATATGCATATTTTAAAGTAAGGCGCGCTTATCATATAAACAATCGTAATGTAAGTAAATTTAAAAAGTTAATGATTTCATGTATAATTGCTTAATTATATATAACTGAGGAATTTATGATTTTCACAACTTTTTTTATGAAATTAATATGATTGATTTTTGGATTTGAGTATGGGTGATCATATTATGTGAGCAATATGTGAGCAGTAACTAAATTGTGCTTATAGAAAAACAACGATTTTTTTTAAGTTTAAAAATATACATGCAATTATTTTGAATGAAGATTAAATGTGCTTCGAGGTTACATTGGTCTAATAATAACGATTTTTTAGTTAGGAAAAACGTGTTGTTTTTTTCAAATTTCTTTCATAAAGTTAATATATTAACTTAGCTATAGCTATAATAGCTATAATTTTCTTCTAATATTTTTCCTCGCAAGCCCAATAAGTAATTTAGTGCTTACATATTGCGACACTTTTAATATGAATGCGACCACCCAACACTCAAATGCTATAAAATCAATCATATTAATTTCATAAAAAAAGTTGTGAAAATCATAAATTCCTCAGTTATATATAATTAAGCAATTATACATGAAATCATTAACTTTTTAAATTTACTTACATTACGATTGTTTATATGATAAGCGCGCCTTACTTTAAAATATGCATATATGCATTTGATATAATTATATTATATAAATATGATATCACTTTATTCATAATTTATAACAAAGTCAAAAGCAAAAAAGAAAAAGAAAAAATGGAAAAAAGAAAAATGTGCAACATAAAAAAGTCTAATAGTGGAGAATTTGTTTTTTATCGACTTATAAGTATACGAAATGTATGCCTGATATTTGGATTACAGTTTAGGAAAATTCAGAATAAATAATTACCATAATTGATCAATAAGAAAGTGTATATAGTGTGTTTTAATCTCTCTCTCTCTCTCTCTCTCTCTATCTTTCTTGTACATAGTTCTCTCAGCACAAATATATTATTTTGCAATCTGAAGAAAATTTAGTTTAGTTTTCAATTTTGTAATGTAAAATTGTAATGGTAATCAAATAAGCAGATTAGTCCTACAGATTTTTTAAATTAATATTCAAATTTCTAAACGATTGAGCCTGATGCTTACTGATTCACACAAATTTGTGGCTAAGTAGCTTTTAGTTGAAGTATTTTTAACTTTATGCACATGATCTTGGATAAAAAACAATATAAATGCCAATAAATCAAGCAAGGTAATAAAGTTTTCGTATTTTTAAAATTGGCGGAAAAAAATAGCAAATGAGCATCATATGCGCAACGCGCGAAACGAATAATAATTTAACCTAATTAATTAGTTAATAATTAATTATAGAACGTTATTCCTTGCTTCCAAATGCACAAAATATTTAGAAAATGTGTTGTTTATTAATGTGCATAAGGAAGATTTATGTTTTTGTGAGATTTAGTACTCCAGAAAAGTGTATGAAATAGATGAATTTTTACCAGCAGCCAGTTCCAAGTAGCATGTAATAAAACGCCCACCGATTCCAGAGAAATTTAGATGAGAAATACTAGACATACTTTTACGTGTTTTAAGCCATTGACATTTTTTGAGATTTTTTTAACCGATAACCTCCAAAGATGCACAGACATAGTCATCCAAATATACAAAACACACAGACAGACACAGACACTCAGCCAGATCCAGACAAAACAGAAGAGAGCGAGCGGTCGAGAGACCAATGAGAGTGTCTCTTCACTTCATTCTTTTTTTCCTGATCTCTATGTGACAGACAGCTAGACAAAACAGCAAAGTGGAAGAGTGTGAAAGTGTGACGCATGTGTGTGTGTGTGTGTGAGAGACAGAGAGAAAATGTGAAGTACAAATAATATTACATCATCAGCTCCACAGGTTGCTAAAAACTATCCACATTTTAGGAAGGGTTTATAAAACTATAAAACACAAAAAAACATGCTGCTTGCTACCACACCGGCCGGCTGGCTAAATCGTCAGCAATGAGAGAGAGAGAGAGAGAGAGAGAGAGAGAGAGAGAGAGAGAGAGAGAGAGAGAGAGAGAGAGAGAGAGAGAGAGAGAGAGGAGAAAGAGACAGGGAGGTTGGAAGGAAGGCAAGATCGCACGGCACGAGGCAAACAAGCAGGCATTGGCAAGCTAGCTGCGATGCATACACCAAGCCGACACCAAGCAAGCAAGCAGAAGGGAAAGGAGAGAGAAACCAAGCGCAAGCCTGCGCAACCTGCACGATACGAACAGCAACGGCGAAGAGAAACGAACGAAACACGTTTCAACCATAAAATACAGTGACCAATACTTATTTTTCTAGTAGTCTGTCAGAATTCATTGCGTTAACATCGCGTCAATTCGTGATTTATATAGAAAAACTTTTTTTTGTGATTGTGTGTTCATATCAATTTTTTATAATTTTTTTTATGTATTATAAAAAATGTCTGATAAATCTATAGAAACTACAAGTATTTCTGAATCTAATATTGAATTATCAACATCAATTAACAGTGATAATATTTCACCTTTATGTGAGGACAAATCTGATAATAGTAGTGTAACATCTTTAATGATACCAAATATTAATAATATTGTTTCTAATGCACAAAATTCATTAGATAATCTAAGTCAAATTTTACCACCTGTAGAAAATGAACTTGCTATGTCTCAAGAACATAATTCAAATCTTAATGAAGATTTAATTGATATGAGTTATAAAGAATTACAAAAGATTGCGATTGGACATGAATTGCCAGGAAATATGAAGGTAAGAGAATTTTTTAATTTTTAAACTTTGGGTTTTGTTTGTAATTCGTACATAATATATGTTTTATTATTAATGAAAGTATGAATTTTTTTATAATACATTATTGTATTGTTTTATTATTTTGGATATGTGATAAATTATTGCGTAATTTCAAGCAAAATTGCAACGCGATTACTAACACGCTGCGGTTCTGAAAGAAAATGATTGACAATTAACAGTTTTATTGTCTTAATGTTTGTATATATTATGTATGTATTGTATACGATATATATTTAAAAAAAGTATTGTATGACTAATAATTAAACTAACTTGAGTAAATACAAATTCATTGTATATGATGTAAAAAAAAAAAAAAATTTAAACAAAGAGCATACCATAATTTTATAGCATGCAAAGGTTTATACATTTTTTAAATAATAAAATAGAAAATAAACGCTAAATAATAATATATTACAATTCAAATTATTAATAGTTATAATATATTTATAATTTTATATTAAAAAAATATTTTTAAAGATTATTTTTCCGTAATAATATGACATTTATTTTTCTAGCAAAATGCATACAGATTGAATTACCGTATTATATTTTATTTTTATTCATGGAAATGATAAAATGCATTATAATCTATAATATCGGGTATTTATTATTTATGTATGTATATTATATCAATTATATATATCGTAAATAAAAAAAAAAAAAAAATTTAATTATATATTATTAAAAAACATATGCTTATTTTATATATCATAATTTTTCCTCATAAATATCGTAAATTTTACATGAGATATAAGCTGGAAACTAGATACTCTTTTTACATTTTTAATGATGAATAAAAAATGTGTGTACCAAAGCAGTGTTGAATAAAAATGTCCACTGAGATACGATATTGTTTGTTGAGACTTGCATGAGATTGTTACAAACAAAATGCATGTTTACTAGATATTGTTGCATGTAAGAGGTGAAAAAACAGGTCAACAAGTGTTGTTGGAGCTGATACAGTGGTACTAGTGTGAGAACGAGGCACAATAGTCATGGGTATGGTATAAGAAGAGAGCGAGAGAATCGCTGTACAAAATAATAGGGGGAAAAAGTTTGACCAAATTTTGGTTGAAAATTAGAAATTGTGATGATTTCTTTGAAATATGAAACCCGCGGACAAAGTTGTTACATCGGATAAAGTTCTATGTACTAACAGGTACACGGCGTTGCTGCAATCCGATCACAGGTAGGGTCTTTTATCCGTGGGCCTTTTTTGTACGAATATATATATGGTCACAATAAGTTACAAACAAAAAGGAACTTAAAGGCAATATTCAATGGCAAATTCGAATATTATACGAAATGCTCATTTGTAAGACCATAGAATAATTCTGGAAATAATAATAATAATAAATAAAATAAAACAGATAAATTTTACTGAAATCTTCATAATTATTTTCTTTGAGTCTTTAGCTTTAGTTTCTCTTGCCTGAGAAAACTAAATTCCCCGTATTTTCTATAGAGCTAGAAAACTCATTCTTCCATAAGACTAACGATGCAGTTGCATCTTTCCTATGTGAGTGTAAGTTGAGCGTTTTACATAACGAGAGTTCATTATTATATAACCTAAATCATTATAATGAATGTTGTATAAACATGAAATTATATAATGTAGCTTTTCTCGGTCTTAGACTATTTTTCTTTGCTTTTTATTCTCGTGGCATTATAGTACAAAAAAAAAAAAAAAAAAAAAAGTAAAAAGTAAAAATAAATAAATAAAATATAAATAATAATAACAGCTTATAGGTTTTTAATGTGCATCATTGGTTCTCAACGCAGTTATATATAATATTAACTTAAGGACAAATTGACAAAATAAACATGAGGAAAACTTACGTAAAATCAACTTTGAAAGCCAGTGAACCCTGGCAAAAGTTATCCACGGATATTCAATGTTTCCCATGGATAATGTCTGGTTTCCCATGGATATTTATATATTTCCCATGGATATTAGTATTTCCCACGTGGACTTTATTTCTATCCATGGGAAATTGAATATCCATGGACAGATTTTAATATTTCCCACGTTGTTTATAATTCCCATGGATAGTTTAAGTATTTCCCATGGATAGTTTTATGTGTCCATGGGAATTATTTAAGCGTGGCGGCATGACGAATATGATGATCTAAGCTCATTTACACAGTCCGAGTGTAAAAAATTAAAAAGTGCATAAGAATAAAAAGTGTTTATTTTTTAATCTTCAACTAGAATCAATGAAAAAAATTTTTCGTTTTTTTAAATTTTCTTCCCAAAAAGTGGGTTTATTTCAAAAAGTTACCAACCCGTAAAAAATTTTATCGCGTTTTTCGATGTAACTCAATTTTTAATACCCCAAAAAGTCATTATAAATTGTTGATTAAGAGCATATATTAACAAATAACCAATATAGATTGATAGTTTAAAAAAAAATGCATGATAAAGTGAATATCCACTGACAGAAAAATTATCCATGGGGATTTCAACATTTTCCCCATGGATAGTTTCTATCCATGGGAAAAAAACTATCCACGGGCAATTTGTCCATGGACAATAATTTCCCATGGATAGAAACTATCCATGGGGAAAATGTTGAAATCCCCATGGATAATTTATTATCCATGGATACACTTTTGCCAGGGAAGAAAGGGAAAAAAGGTCTCGAGAGGAAAAAGGAAAAATATAAATACGTTTTAGCAACATTTATATAATGGAGTTTATCGATAATGAAAAATAATTAAAATTTTCAATTAGTTTAGCATTTTTATAGTAAAATTGTTATTATTATTTTTTTTTAAATATTCCAGCGCAGTAATTAAAAAAAAAAATAATAAATAATAATAAAAAAAAAAAAAATAGTGAATTTTTAACGTATAAATTAGTGCATTGAATGTCTCAATGAACTTAAAAATTTATGTGTATTACATATTACTTATTTATATTTTTGTAATCTCACAGTCACAGAGTAGTCAGTGCAGAAACAAATGGAGCCGTTCACATTGTTTTTGAAAATAAAATGTGAACTTCTAATTTACTTACTGCAATCACTTTTACTGCATTTATTTACCTCCCCCCCCCCCTACCAAAGAAAAAAAAAAACAAACAAACAAACATCAACACTACTGAGGCCAGCCTCTTGGTGTTGTATCTTAGCGTGTGTGTGGGAGAACTATTATACTTGTTATTGAAAATTAAATATGTACGGCTCCATTAATTATTGTTTACATTGTTCATCCGTCCAACTTGTTTATCCGTCGACACGGGTCAAATTTACTTGTCATGTGAATTACACTTATCTGTTTTATAACGCGTAAAAGTGCGTCTATTATTATTCTACCCTTACAGTATGTATAGTGTGGTTTCATTAATGTTAAAGTTGACGCCATAAGTGAGCGCTAAATAGCATGGGCCAGTATGGGAAAATGACTCATTTTGCCAGTTAAAAAAATAATTTGCAATATTTTTGAGAACATTGATGCTGGTAACGGGTTCAATTATTTTTTCAAGTATGCAAGGAAAATAATAATAATAATAATAAATCTATATAATTTCCCAAAGAAAATAGCCAAAAACTACGGTACGTTTATTCTATGCTGAGCAATGTTATTCATTGCTCAAGAAAAGCATCGACAAGCATTCAGAATGACGTCATGCACACACAGTAGTTCTCTTACAAACACGCTAAGAAGGGGCTCCTACCAAGAGGCTGACCTCAGTGGTGTTGATAGTTTGGGTGGGGAAAAAAAAAAAAAAAAAAAAAAAAAAAAAAAAAAAAAAAAAAAAAAAAAAAAAGAAAGAAGAAGAAGAAGAAGTAAATTAAAGTTCCTAAAGAACCGCGCCCCATTAATTTTTTAAACAGATGCATTTTTGTACACTGTATATGAGAATAAATAATACCTTCTATAAAGCCTAATTATTTATGCTAAATCAAATTAACTTCATTTATGATATAATGACATATAAAACAAGTAATTTTTGGTTACCATGCGCGTATACTCCTACATAGTTATATATGTAATTTAGTGGATTAAATCATTGTTTTTAATCGTATATAAATATGGTATTTATTTTCATTAAAACTCAGTGTATGCTATAGTATAGGATTATAATTTACATTGAAATGCGTAACTATAGAATTTCTATTTAATACAATTAAAGCGTGAAATAATTAGTTATAAAATTTGAATCATCATTTTAATCTACATCGAATAAAAATTATAATTTTTTTTAATTATTTGAATTCGCATGATAGTTTTTTTTTTTTTTTTTTTCCACTTACATAAAAGTATCATTTTTAAAGTTAAAAGTTTCTATTCTGAATTGCAAGTCTATTTTGTCTATAAAAACACTTTCCAGTTTCATTTTTCTATACTTATTCTTTATAATATCATAATATGGTATCTGACCGTTTTTTGCACACGCAGAAAAAATATTTTCCACGCTGGCATTTTTTTTTCTTATTTTTTCCTATAGTTAGACCCATTTCGCGTACTAAAATATATTTTTATGTTAATTTTTAAACCTATTCTCTATGGTTAGATGACCTATTTGGCCTATAAGAACATTTATCCTAGATAAAAAATTTCCATGGATTTTTTTGTCTATGGTTTGGTGACTTATTTACCCATAAAAAAACTGAATATGCACATATTAATTTTTTAATCCCTTCTCTATATGATAACTGACATTATTTTACAGTTGTATTGTTGTTTTTGAAGTTTTAAATTGTTCTATATCCTTTGAAGTTGTTATAATAAAACAAAAGATAAACACTAAAATATAGTTTTTTTTTTTTTTTTTTATAAAAGTAAAAAGAGTACCGTAATACCTGCTTGAGTGAGATGATATACACTTAATTATAAATTAAATTTTGTCTAGCCTCCTCTAGTCTATATTACACCACTTTCAGGGTATTGTCACTCAAAATGACATGAGTTTTAATGGAGGTTATCGGTGCAAAAAATGCTTAAAAATTTTCTAAAGCTTAAAACACGCAAATGTATGTCTAGTATTTCTCATTCAAATTTCTCCAAAATCGGTGGAGTAGTTATCTCAAAAATAAAAAAATTAACATGTTTGTTTTTCCCATAAGTGTATTAATGTTAAATTAGGGGACCCTTAGCTTTCCCCATGTCTCCCAGTGCATTAAACCAATAAGCTCCATTCGTTGGTCACTATATGATTCATTCATTTTATCTATATAGTTCTGAATGACGATATTCCAATTTGCCAACAAATACATTTTTCTATATCAAAATGCTCTCTTTTCTATTTTCTTTGTTTAGTTTAAATCACCTACCTATTTTGCCCATAAAAATGAAATCATTTTTTAAAATCAGTTATTGACTTATTTTTCATCATACTTTTTATCTGTTCTCAGTGTTCTTAATAATTTGTGTTTGATTTTCCAACATGAAAAAAAAAAAAAAAAAAAAAAAACATTTTTCCAGGTTAAAATTTTCTTCCGTGTCTTTGCTATGGTAAGTGACCTATATTTCGACGCTAAAAAAAAAAAAAAAAAAAAGTTAGTGAGATTTCTCTTCCATTTTACAAATTAAATTACAGCTGGGAAATGTAAAGTAACACCTCTTTACTCAAAGTAATTAATTCTGAGATTTTATTATACGTATAAAATAATATAGTGTGACTAAACATAATGCAAACCTTATTTACATACAAGTAGATATCACCATCATTTTAATTTACTAGAATTTTTATTTTATTTTCACTTAACAAGTATATACAGTTATGGACAAAAATAATTACGTATAATATTTATGCTATAGTTTGAACAAGTTAAGGGTTGTTTATAGATAGTTTGTACATTGAATTTATAAATTCAATGGTTTGTATTTCAAAATCTATAAAGAAAAATTTGAAACTTTATATGGCCATTTGAAAGTTAAGGGGGTAGGTGACCGATATCTTGCAAACTATTATAGACGGTCGCGAATGGAGAAATATTAGTACTTAAAAGTTTAGTTACGCCAAACATTTAAAAACACGATCAAATATTTAAGTTCTTACACTTTCAAGATAACATGTAAATGTGAAAAGTCAAATTTTAGTGGCAAATTGTATTCGAATTTTAAACCTTAAAATTAAAAATATGATTAAAACTTTTTTCGGAACAAAAAATATTTAAAAAAATAATAAAATTTACTCGTTTTTATTTCAAAATTACTTGTTTGTTTTGATGGAAATATACAACAAATTATTGTGAAAATGTAGCCTTTCTTTTACCGCAGAAGAAGACGACTTGGACCAGAAATCGTTCAAAGAAGAACTATATTTTGACATTAATTTTTTGTGCATTATTTATTTCCAACAAAACAAACACCGTAATTTTCAAATAAATTTTGTTTTTGTTTTTTTTTTGTTTTTTTTTGTTCCGAAAAAAGGATCATTAGTATTTTTTCATTTAAAAAAAGTTACTAAAGTTCAAGATAAGGCAGAAAATTTAAATGACTGAAATCGAGTGGTCATACGTCATCAGAGTGACTTATAATAATCACAGGAAACGAATAAAATAGATTGGTATGTATGAGGCAGTGATAACAGGTTTCAAATCAAGCTAGATTCTTGCAACGAACGAAGAAATATTTTTCATTAATATTGAATCTAAAAAAAAGTTATAGAAAATTCTTATACTCATGTATATATGCATTTTAGTTATTATAATAGCGAAAAGGGAAAGAAATCCCTTAGAAATATTCAATATGCACGGGCAAAAATAAATGCGTACTCGTTCTGCAAAGTCAGACTTCCGGCGCAACTTTTGTGTCGATATGTCCCTTTGTTATAACAGCTGATTATGACTTCGTTACCTGTTTACTGTACGTTTATACATATGGTCGATCATTGTTATTTCTTCGTTTAGAACTTTGAACTTGATAAGAATGAAAGAAACTCCACACAAAAAAGTTCCATGCTCTTCATGTGACTCAATTTTTGTCAATTTTGTTGGCTCAAAAAAAAAGATCAACCAATGAATGTGTCGTATTTTGTTGGTCAGCCAGTCACTGTTGTTGAGATTCACTTTACTTTACAGAACAAGCTAATATAGTTATAAAATAATAGTAATAATACCAATTTATATAAATTGTTATAAATTTATACCATAATTTATGATATACTACATAATTACTGTGTTAAAATATAGCATAAATATTATGTTGTACAACATAATGATTTGTGTTGTTCTAATTTAGTATTATTTATGCTATAATGACATAAATTGAGCATAAATTACGTAATTTATTATTTCCGTGTGCTTTTCTTTAATGTGTATATGACAATAAAAAAAATATCAAAAGCTTTTTTATATAATTATCTACGTGCAACTGCAAATAATATAATTAAAATAATAATACTATATAAATGGGGGAAAAAAAATTAAGAACATAAATTGTCGTTGATCTCCGAAATGTGACCGACGCACTTTATTTCATAACAAAAGCAATATAAAAAATAAAAATAAGTGATATTGCATTCAAATAATTTACAGATCCATTTCTTTTATAATAAGTGTGTTGATCGCCCTTTGGAGATAAGTGTCAAATTATTTCCTTCTAAGTTTTTATTTTATAATTTTAATTTCATTTGTAGCACGTAAATATAAAAACATCGTGTGTATTTTTTACTGTGCATTTTTTAAGTTTTTTAATGTGATGACTAATTTTATTATATAATGATAGCACAATATTAATTAATAAACACTTAGTTATCACAATGCTGGATCCTTTCAATCAAATCAATGCATAACATTGCTCAGCATAGGACAAACTTCATTATTAAGCCAATTTTCTTTGGGAAATCGGTTAAAATTGTGTTATGATGTGTTTTTTTTCTCACATGATACTTGAGATACTAATTCAACATATTTACACCATCAATTCTCTCAAAAATATTGTATAGTGTTTTTAAAGTGGCAAAATGATTTTTTCCCTATGCCACGTATGTTATTGAGTTATCCAACATGGCGTCGAATTTAACATGAATGCATAGACCCTTTAGAGAGTAAAACGGCCCTTTAAGAATATATATATATATTTTTTTAATAATTAATTATTTTGTCAATTTTTAATTTGTGTAATACACTTTTTTTATATAATAATAAAAAACAAAATAAAATTTGGTGATAATTTTTATTGATTATAATAACTTTATAATTTTTTGATAAAAATTTTATTTAAGATATTTTTTTTCACCAAAATTACTGCATCTGCCTGTTTCAATTAAAGGGAGAATTAGAAGGTAGCTCGTATTTACAAAAACACAATGCGTAATCCAAGATAAATATAAACTAAAGGGATAAGTAGTGTACTTTCTGTAAATATAATTGTCTTAAAATGCAGTTAAAAATAAAATTACAACAAGAAGTAGCGACTGGCATGGTCTAGTCTATTTTTACCCTGCTACCATGGCACATCAAAGTGACAGTTTAGTTACTTTCTTAACTTTGTCAGACTATATATTATGATGAATGTGCATGACGTTATATTTAATGCGCTTGGAGGCCATACTGGACAAACTTCATTCTTGTCTATTTTCCTTGGAAAATCGGTTAGTTTTTTGTTATTATTATTTTTCTTACATACTTGAGATACTCAATCCTATGTATGAAATGAACAGCATCGATGCTCTGAAAAATATTGCTTATAGTATTTGCTTAATATTTCACGCGGTATATAGGGTGTGTCCGCATGACGTCATATTTAATGCGCTTGGAGGCCATACTGGAGTAGTGAATAATATTGCTGAGCGTAGAACAAACTTGATTTCTGGCTATTTTCTGAAAGAAATCGGTAAGTTTTTTGTTATTATTATTTTTCTACCATACTTGAGATACTAATTTAACCTATCAATGCACTCAATATATTGCATAGTTTTTTTAAAGTGGCAAAATGTGTTATTTTCCGATGCCACTCTTGTTGTTGTTGACTTTAACATGAGTGCATACTTTTACAGAATAATAAAATGATGCTCACTTTTTTTTTCTTTTTTTTTTTATATAATTTATTGATTGAACTATAAATTTAAAAGTATAAAACTTTTCTTCGATAATTTGCAAACTAATAACTATCGAGTAAATAAAGTTTCATCGGGTGACTGCATGCATTAAAGAAAATATCCTTGTATTTTTTCATGTTTCAAGTCCTTTTTTTTTATTATTTTTTATGAAGTGTAATATTTTCAAGATAATTTAAAAAGCGCTTCGAGCTAATTTTCATGTGCCTAACTAACTTACAAATTGCATTATACAAGTAAGTAAATACAAACTGGTAGAATATTTTTTTAACCTCTCGGCGTAACATTAAAATATGATTAAAAAAAAAGAAGGTAATAATTGGATTAAATAAATATTCTACAAAAATTAAAAAAGTAACTAAATAATTATTATAATGAATTTTATAGTACGCATGATGTCATACTAAATGCGCTTCGATGCCATAATTGAGTAATGAATAACATTGCTTAAGCCATAGACCACTTAAAACCACATGTACTTTTTAATGAATAAACACGAAATGGGATCTTCAAAACTGATGATAATTTTTACCAGAATGTTAATGTAGCCCATGAGAGAGCATGAAAATAATGTAAAGTATGCAATTTGCGTAAAAATTCATGTTTATGACGTCAGAAACATGCAAAAATTAGTATGAAAATGTTGTGCGGGTTGCATAAATTGACATTTCTGATCACTGCTACTGTTGGGTTTTGAGACACACTAATGTTATTTATGTAAATCCCATCAACTGTTTTGTGATATAAATGCTTATGTTTTTCTCTGGTCTATTCCTTTAGCATGACAAACGTGAGTTTTTGCTTTTTTCTTTGGAAAATAAATAATTTTTTCTCATTGTTTATCTCCAATACTTGAAAAACCTAAAATTCAACTTGTTAATAGCACCAATTCTCTCTCTCTCTCTCTCTCTCTCTCTCTCTCTCTCTCTCTCTCTCTCTCTCTCTCTCTCTCTCTCTCTCTCTCTCTCTCTCTCTCTCTCTCTCTAAAAAAAAAAAAAATCTAAGTATTTTTAAACACCGGCCAATTTTGCTATTTTCCCATACCAAACCCATATTATTTAGTACTCACTTATAGCGTCGACTTTAACCACCCTATACGTTACCGGTGTAGTGGACTTTAGTTCAGGTTGAGTGGAAAAAGGCACACATATACATACTATTAATTATTATTGCTACTATTATTATTTTGGATCAAGCAACAGAGCAGCAATAAACTTAAACGGTTGTTTTTCGTGCTTTAGGCTATAAATTGTAATTTAATATGCATTTTATATAATATAATATATAAATGTTACTAAATTTGAACGTATTATCATCATATTTAATCAAAGGAGGTTATTGGTTTAAAATGTTCATTAAAAAAAATCTATGTATGGCTTAAAACACGAAAAAGTATTTCTTATTCAAATTTCTTCAAAATCAGCGAAATAGTTTTCTCAAAAATTGAAAAAAAAAAAAAAAAAAAAAATTGCAATAGAAGAAGAAGAAGAAGAAAAAGAGAGAGAAAAAAAAAAAAGGGTTTTCCCCAAGCTTAACAAGCTTATTTTTAGGGTTTGTACCCTTAGCTTTCCTCGCGCGCTAAACGCTAATCCGATGAGCTGCATTTAACAAAATTATAAAGCAGAGTATTATATAGCATAAAGTGTATTGTATTATATTATATTAAACAAATACTTGCTGAAAATGAGCTAGCACCACTGACATCAGTGTTACGTTTGTTTGTCCATTAATTATTATAACAAATTTTTGGCTGCAAATTTATAACCAATCTAAAAAAATTAAAAAAAAAAAAAAAAAAAAATTGCATTTTTTTTTATTTTTTTTTTTATACAATGCATTGCTTACTCGTACTGTACACGTAAGAAAAGAAATACGTAATTTATGCTGCCTGATTATGTCGGCAACTCGGCATGCATAAATGTTACTGCATGCATTGAGCTAGCATAATTATTACGTTTGTATTTATTTTTGTTGGTATGTATAACTTCTATTATTTTCGAAAGAAAAAGAACCTTTATGATATAAAAGAATGCATCATTACTGCTTGTATGAATCCTTTTTATTATTATTTATACGTTGATGCATAATATATTATAACGTATCAGTTTGAAGCGGAACAAATAGAAAAGAGATGGAAGTATTAGAAGTAGAGGGTAATTCAGAGAACCGAGAGACGAGAGAGAGAGAGAAAGAGGTAGAGAGAATAAATACTATATAGAGATGTTAAAAAAAAGCAATTAAAATGGTTTTTGAGTCGTTCGATTAATTATTTGTTTGGAATTATAGAAGAAGAAAAAAAAATGATTAAAATTACTTGATTTGTTTTTTTAATTAAAAATGCAGCAGAATGCCGTGATTTACATTGAAATGAAATAATCCGCCGTTAATATTTCAATTTTTGTTATATTAATTATTTTCGATTCAGTTCCTTTCTCGGGCTGTTCAGCAGTTCCTAGTCTGCTTATTTCCAGGGACAAAAAATATTCATGTTTTTTTTATTATTATTTAATTTCTTTATACGAATAGGTGTATAGAGGAAATAATAAGAGTAAAGAATAAATTACGTAATTTATGCTGCATTTATGTCATTATAGCATAAATTATACTAAATTAGAATAACATCAATAATGAAAGGCGTAGAACACCTTGAACAAAAAAGTTGCGTAATATCCTAACAAACCTGAAAATCAATGTTGATTTGGCCGGAGTCATCGATTTCTAATTTATTTTCCATTCACAAAATGCCGCTGCCGGTCACTGACGTCACACGCGCCTTTAAGCTGTATATACAGTACAAGATAATATTTATGTTTTTGTAACATAGTTATTATGCAGTGTAGCATAGGTTATGCTGTATGGAACAAATTGTGCAGAAAATGAGCTAGCATAATTATTACGTAGTTATTTTTGTTCGTGTACATAAAGATTTACCGATAATTTAATGTAGAAAATAATATTTATTGTTACTATGTTTTCATAATACACCATATTTTATTCATTTTATATAATTATAAATAAAGTCTTTTATATAAAATTAAAAAGGTTATATAGCCGTTATTAAATCAGAAACAAAAATTTTAAGTTAGAATTGATTGGACCGAATCATTTAAAGCCATATACAACATGAAAATTTTGTTAATGCTACACAGTTTTGATTTCATTTTTTTTTTTTTTTTTTTTTTTTGTGGTTAAAAATTATACGTAACGAATTATATACTATGTTAAGGTTAAGTAAAATAATCTATTTTTGAACCAACCGATAAGACCTCAGCCTTGGTTGGATGTTGTAAATAATTTAATAATAATAATAAAAAAATTAAAAAAAAGCATTTACATCACAAAACACTTGATGGAACTTACATAAATAACATTAATTGATCTCAAAACCTTGTAGCGCCGTAGAAGTTATAAAAAAAAATTCAACTTATGCAACCCGCACAACATTTTTATACTACTTTTTGCCTGTTTCTGACGTCACAAACAGAAATATTCACGCAAATTGCATACTTCACAGTTTTTTCACACTCTCTCGTGGGGCCACATTTACATTCTGGTAAAAATTATCATCAGTTTTGTAGATCCCATTTTGTGTTTAATGATTAAAAAGAACATTTTGTTTCATGTTTTCTATGCATTTAAAAGTTTCAAAAACTGGTCAAATTTCCAGAGATCTAGAATATAGTAAAAATGGAAGCGAAGCTGAGTACTCATTACAACTTTGAACCAACTTGCGCTTGCATCATAATTCATAAATATATTTAATAATAATAATACATAACACTATTCATTTTCCTTGTATTAAAAATAGAACGCAGAGAGCTAGGGAAGTCATAATAATATTTTCATTTTGTGCAGCTGCATCAGTGCAATTATATATAACAAAAATGTATAAAAGCTTTTCATGACATATATTCATTGTATGCTGTAAAAAAAAAAGTAATTCAATAATTAATTAATGTTATATAGAAATTGATAATTGAATTTTTTTTATAAGTGAAACCTTATAGAAATATTAGATTCAATAACTTTATTCATGAAAACAATGAAAATATGAAGTATTATAGAGGAAAAATGAATATGATATAGTCAATAATATAGTGAACAGAAATTTAAGCTCGCATTTTTAATCGATATTTTACGCTGTAACTAGATTTTCTTTCCTGTAATAATAAATACATAAATGAATGAATAAAGTAAATAAATAAATAAAAAAGTAAGTAAATAAATGAATGAATGAGTAAATAAATAAATAAAAAAATAAATAAATATATAAATAAAAAGTAAATATTTAAATGAATAAATTAACAAACAAACAAATAAACAAATAAATATGCATTGAAAAAAGTTTGAATGATTTCGTTATCAATATGTGGGCGATATTTCGTTCTGGGGCTTATCTACGCAGATTTTTTTTTTTACGGATCTTGGATGTGGACGTCTTCGGTTCGGACTTCTTGAAAATGGATTTCCCCCAGAAAGACGAAACGGTTTAGATCTCCAGGTGGAACCTTGACTGGTTAAATTGCCGCTAAGGCAGGCAATTGACCCCCACGTCCCACGGCACATGAAAGCGTGAGCCAGTAAAAGAGAGAGAGAGAGAGAGAAAAAAATTAAAGCAAATCAAAAAGTAGTATTTTGTATAATATCTTAGTGCAGTTACAGACAAATAATTCCTAATATCAGTCTTTGCTGATGACAGCCAGCTAGAGATCAAATCTGACAACTTACAATTGGATTGTTTTCTTCCTTTTCTTTTTTTAATTTTTTTAATTTTCTATTTTTTCCCCGCTTTGAAATTCCAAGGGTGAAAAAATGGTTTTGCCACGTGCTATCATATTTCATGTTGTTATTTTTGTCTGTGTCTCTGCGTCATTCGGATTAAGAGTCCCGTGCACTGCTGTCCCTAAATCAATGTAATCGTATATTTATTTTATTAAACTACACGAACAGCTAGAGAGCTATAAGCTTAATTTTTGGTAACAATAATGCTTGTTCAAATATCTCTGCCTTCAGAGAGGGATTTTTTTATTTTCGTTCTAGTTCCGGTTTTATTCAGTTTTTTTCACTTAAAAACTCACACGATTATTTTGGGGAAAAAATCCCTTTCTGAAGGCACCCTAAATATTACGAGCAATCAAAAAATGTATTTTAAGTCTGACTTTGACACATAGTAAGAGCGTAATTTACTAAATACAATTTATTAAAATATAATAAATTTTAAATCGCCTTGGTAGCATCGGTACTGCAATACCGCAATGCACCTACTGCCCAAGGCTTAAGATTATTTTTTTTTGGCAGGAAATGTCTATCTATGTTTCAATCAAAATAATATTTTTCTGTTTCTTGGAATCATATCATAATATGTATGAACTACGGAATGCTATTTATTATTATTTTTAGTTCGTTTTATACAACGTTTGAACGGAATTGCCTATATTATTAAAATTTTTATATGTTTATACAAATAATAATTGATTAGCAAAACGCTTCATTTTTATTTCGTGAATTATAATTGCAATACAAAGATTGCCCGATTTTAAAATTGAATGCAAATATATTTACAAGTCTGCTTTTTTTTTTTTTTTTTTTTTTTTTTTTTTTCTTTCCCTCAATAAAATGCCGCTTATAATGTAATAGCAAAATAAATGCATCCAAATATTATAAAAAAATAAAAATATATTTTAAGCCATTAAATTTATATTGAACTAATTACTAATATTTATTAATTAATTATTTTATAGATTCTGGAAACGTTATAATATTGCAAATATTTTTAATTAGCTTGTTATACAAGACATAAAATTGCAATAACAGAAAATGAAAAAAAAAAAAAAAAAAAAAAAGGAAAAAGAAAAGAAAGAAAGAAAGAAAGAAAAAAAGTGGCAAGAATTATAAATTGCAAATAAAGCACTTACTTCATTATTAATTAATGTAATAAGCTAACGTACTAAGTAATATTATATAAAATTCGTGTGTCTATCTGTATTTCAATACTGAAGCTGAAGGCATACAAGTAGCTTACTCCAACTTTATCTTTTCTTACATAAAATTGATAAAATATAAAATACTATGAAGCTCACAAATGAATCACTTGATATTAGAAGCGCATTTTCCAAACTTTGTCAAGAATGTCATTCAATACAATACTCCTAGATATACCTTCATCGCTTGTTATCTATTTACTACCTTTGGTCATTTCCTTTAATAACTTCAGTCACTTGAATCTCTGGTCACGTGCTTAAAAACACGATGTTTTCTGTGAGTGCATCGGACTCTTAAACTGCGGAAATGGAGGATCAAGACATTCTCGTTCCGTTTTTCTGCCTCTCTCTTTTTTTGTTTTGTTTTGTTTCAGGAAAAAAATCTCAATGGAGGTTATCGGTTTAAAAAATTGTTAAAAATTTTCTATGGCTTAAAACACGTAAAAGTGTGTCTAGTATTTCTCATTCAAATTTCTCCAAAATCGGTGGAGTAGTTTTCTCAAAAATCGCAAAAAACGTGTTTTTCTCCATAAGCGTAATGTTAAATTAGGGGACCCTTAGCTTTCCCCGCAGCACCCCGCGCGCTAAACCGATAACGTCCATTCAATGACCTTGAGTAAAAAAAAGCAAAAAAACAACAACAACTTAATAATTACATTTTGTCTGTTTAGTTGCAAAACAATATCCCCCCTTCTTTTGCAAAAGATTGCAGGAAGTATTTTAATTGCCATATTGATTTTTTTTAATGTATCGATTGTTTGCATGTGTTGCCACTTGCCAGTAATTGTAAAAAAAAAAAAAAAAAAAAAAAATGCTCCGAGGCCGGAAAAATACAATCAACTGAATAACTACAGAGACTGAGTTTTTTTTAAGGAATAGAAACGTAAAAAAATAACTTTGTTTTATGACAGATTTATATCTTAAAACATGCAAATGAAAATCAACGTTGATTTGGACGGACTTCTTGATTTCTAATTTATTTTTAATTATTTCTCCATGCACAAAAATCAATTACTCCCGTAAGCTGCAACTATACGAGTTAAACCGTATTACGTAGTGCATTGTTATTTCCTTTTCCACTTCCTTTTCCGCATTTTGTGTAAACATAAGCTATAAGCTGTTAATGAACGAAACTTTACAAAAAAAAAAGTTCCATGCTCAACCTGCGACTCACTTGTATCGGCTCAAAAAACAAGATCAACCAATGAATGTGTCTTATTTTGTTGGTCAGCCAATCACTGTTAATAAACCTCACTATGTTTTACAGAACAAACTAATAATATAAATATATATAGAATTATATATATATTTTCAATTACACATTTTTTTTAAACAATGTGATTAAATTATTATTACTCTCTGCAGAGAGCAATTTATTTTAATAATTTTGTTATTTGGAACAGCTAATAGTTGGCCATATCAACAAGTGTTATTTTGGGTAGAATACATAAATGTTATTAAAATAAATATTTAAATGTTTTATCTTTGTACTACGTATAATAACTGAAAAAAAAGAAGTTATATTGATTAGTAAAGGAGCAACGGTTTTGAGGCCGACTATAAGCAATTTCGGTCACATCCGTTTCCGTTTCTCCTTACTACGCATGCGCAGTAAGTCGAAACGGAAGTGGATATGAGCGAAATTGCTTATAGTCGGCTTCAAAACAGTTGTTCCTTTATCAGTCAATAGTTTTATTTGTACATCTATTTTTATTTTATGAAACTTCAATTTACAATACAAAAAATAATTTAAAAGTGTTTTAATTTTTTACTTTATGACCATGCAATTTTATAAATATACACGAACTTAAGCTTATAAATTAATAAGTAACAAGTACAATTACACTTTTCTTTTTTATTATGGAAGTGAGTGAATAAATTTGTATGTTTCGATGGATTATAAATTTTTTATTATAACAGTAATGTGGTAGAAAAAGATTAACGATGGACTTGGTGTGGCAATAGTCAAAAAAGACTTAATTTTACAACTTATTTTTCTACGTTATTTCTAACTAGCAAAACAAAATCAATTTCAAATAAAAATTGAATTAATTTAAAAGTATTTTTTTTTTTTTTTTTTTGTTCTGGCTGCTCCCATTAGGCGTACTTGCATTTTGGCTAATTTCACGCAAAGGGCGTACCTGCATTTGGCTATACTTTCAATGCTGCACGCACATCCCCCATAAGCTTAACATGAAAAACCGAGTGCAAGTACGCCCTTTGTTGTACTGGACAAAAATTCAAGTACGCCTTTTCTAAACGCTGTTTTCTTGCAAAAAAAAAAAAAAAAAAAAAAAAAAAAAAAAAAAAAAAAAAAAAATGCGCATTCCATTTGAATAACCATAGTTGATCGTCATTTTAGTAGCAGAAAACATAATTAAATATTATATTTTTATTAATTATATACTGCGGGATTTGACTAAAAAAAATCCAAAGAAAGGAAAATCTGAAATTTCACCCAGTGATTCATTAGAATCATTAGGATAAATATGGTATACCGCATCTTCAAAAAAGTAAAAAAAATTGGGAGGTCACCATGCTAGATTTTAAGTTATGATTTTTTGAAGTGTTAGTCCCATCAGAGCCCATGATATTTTCATTAATTATTTTCTCTCTTATCTGATGGTCACGGGTTCTGAAAATTTTTCCATAGGGAGCTGTTACAATTAACTTTCAATTCTCATCATAAAGTTTCGACGTTTTATTTTAAAATTTGAGACACTTAAATTGTAAGAACTTAAAGAAATATACCAGAGAAAAACATAAGCATTTATAACACAAAACACTTGATGGGATTTACATAAATAACATTAGTTTGTCTCAAAACCCAACAGTAGCCCCGTAGCAGTAATCAGAAATGTCGATTTATGCAACCCGCACAACTTTTTCATATTAATTTTTGCAGGTTTCTGATGTCATAAACATGAATTTTCACTCAAATTACATACTTTACAGCATTTTCACGCTCTCTCGTGGGGCTACATTAACATTCTGTAAAAATTGTCATCAGTTTTAAAGATCCCAGCACATGCTGTTTTATGTGGTCTATTGCTTTAAATATTATTTTGCTGGTGTTTGCATGTGTTTGGCATAACTAAAATTTTGTATATTATAGGTATCATTTCATCTTTACTTCACGTGTTAATATTAGTTTTATATTTCGTGACCGTCCAATTTATGAGATGTCAGCCGATCACCTATGTACCGCAAGGAAATCAAAAAATTTCACAATTACAGACTGAAATGCATCACTAAAATTGAAAGTTATTCATTTCATTTCGGTACTCCCTTATTTTGTTGTTCGTATTCGTATAATGTTTCCATTTTTGCATAATTTGAATTCGATAATATTTTTTTCATTATAAAGGTGTTTCTTTTGTACCGAAAAGAAATAGACAGCATTTTTGTGTCAACTCAAAGGTCAACTTATTCAAGACGCTGTCATGAGACTTGAAATGTTTACTTTCTGCTAGTTTTCTTCGTTCTTATATATTATTACTTTTTCATTACTTTAATTTTTTTTTTTTTTTTTGAACACTTGAGTGTACGTTTTATTTACATAAATATTATATTTACACCGAATTGTAATATTTTGTTGATTCTGTTCTCGTAAAAAATCTAAAGAAAAATGTTTGAAAGTTAATTTTGTATATCAATTTTAAATAATACGTTGCTTTTAAGGTAATTATATGATTAGAATGCATTCAAATAACGTTTTTGTGAACGGGAAGGAAAAGTATCAACAAATTCGATACTATACATAAGTATGGTATAATTTTGAATTGGGGAACGGGTGGGGAAGCACCAATTTATTTGTAATGTATTAGACAGCTCTGCCATAATATGTCTCATATAAATATTATGTTGCTTGACAATAAAATGAATATTTGAAATATATAATAATATTGATTGCTTATGTTTACTCAAAATGCGGAAAAGGAAGTGCCGGAAGAGGAAACCACGTGACAGTAAAAGTGGGAGGTAGCTCAGGCCTAGCTTGCTGCTAGCACCAACTTTTCTCCCACTTTCACCGTCACGTGGTTTCCTTTTCCGGCCACTTCCTTTTCCACATTTTGAGTAAACATGAGCAATCAGTATCAATAAAACATGAGAAAAAAATAGCTATATATAGCAATGGAGTTTATCGGTTTAGCGCACTTGATGGGATTTACATAAATAACGTTAGTTTGTCCCAAAACCCAACAGTAGCGCCGTAGCAGTGATCAGAAAATTTCGATTTATGCAACCCGGACAACAATTTTTTACTAATTTTTGCATGTTTCTGACGTCTTACATGAATTTTCACGCAAATTGCATACTTTACATTTTTTTAACGCTCTCGTGCAGCTACATTAACATTCTGGCAAAAATTGTCAACAGCTTTGAAGATCCCATTTCGTGTTTAATCATTAAAAAGCACATGTCTTTTTATGTGGTCTATGGCTTAAATTATAATTATTTATTTAAAAATATCATTTGTTTTATCATTTTCACTTGCATTTCTGTAGTAAACTCTCACTGCACCTAAGCGAATACATTTTGTATGTATGTATTGTGATTTTAGGATAAGAAAAATAAATAAAATATTGTGAATTTGAGTAAGGGATCGTATATTTTAATTGTTTAATGCCAATAAAATTTGTATCATTTTAACGGTTATTTGTGGTAGCAAGTGCGTATAAAAACTACAAGGAAAAAATATATTTAATAATTTTGTGGTGTAAATTTTATTTTATTAGTATTAAATTTAACAGTGCTTATATGCAGCCAAAACATCATACTGATGTGGTTTAAAATTTGGCATAAAAGTATAGTGATGTGCTTCATAATATTTAGATTTTAGCGTCGCAAGTGTACGCAAGTGTCGCTTTCCATTGAGTTGAAGGATATGTGTCAACTAAGAAGTGTTGAAATTGTCCCTGTTGTGGTTTCTGTGAATGGTCTGGTTAGCAGGGATTGGTTGACAGCAAGAGAAAAGTTGAACCTCGAGGACAGGCATTTACGTGTCATGCAGTTCTTGGCACAGCTAACATCGTGCGCAAAGTGTTTCGTTTGTGATCCCTCTATATGCCACCTGCAGTTTCTAATAGATAATTGGTACTGGATTACTCTCACCTTCACCTTGAATCAAGTAGGATTCCGGTGTTGGTGTTACAGAAGAAAAAGAAAAGAACTCATGATAATAATAATAAAACAAAAACTTAACATAATTACCTTATTTTGAATGTAAAAAAATTTGGGCCTTATCTATAAGTTTAACACGTAGCCGATGGTTCTGTTAAAGGTATAGGGTTAAATAGGTTCTAGTCAACAATAACAACAGTTAGATAACTCAATAATATAGGCCGGTATAGGAAAATGACTCATTTTGACAGTTTAAAAACACTAAGTATATAAGCAATATTTTTTAGAGCATTGGTGCTGTTAATAGGTTGAATTAATATCTCAAGTATGTGAGAAAAATAGTAACAAAAAATTATCCAACTTTTGACAGAAAATAGCCAAAAACTATGTTTTTTTCTAGATGCTATAAGCAATGCTATTCATTACTCTAGCTAGTATGGCGTTCCAGTGCATTAAATATGACATCATCCGTATGTTATAAAACAATTTTAAAAATTTTAACCACAAATAATTTTTGTCTCTTATTTTTACAGGCCGATGCGCTCCGCAAGGTGATTCGAGCCTTCCGACGTGGTGATCAAATGGAAGTCCAGCGCATCATCTTAAACCGTCGTGTCAAACGTGGCCGCAATGCTTCTGCACCTCAGGTAATTTACCAAGCAATCTTCTTTATGTTTTCAGATTTTCAGCGCGAAAAATAAAACAATTTAAAAATACAAAAACAATGGTTTTATAGTAAATAGAAATGTCTGCTTTTATATATATATTTTCTTCAGCGAATCAGCATGCACAATTTTATGTCACGTGTTCAGTGTTCACCAATCAATGACAGATACTTGGGCTTTTATTTGTATATAAAAGAACTGTTTCATGGTATTTTGTCCTAGAAAGTAGAATGCTGAAAATTTAGTTGACATCGTCAAAATTTAAGAACATTTAACTTTTTTATTAAAAAAATAGTTAGAGAAAAAGTAGTCATATTTATCTTGTATGCTTCTTCCTTTATAATTAAAAAACACAGATCTCGCTTCGGAGCTTCTGTATATGATAACCCTTTACCAAAAAACGTCTTCTTAATTTTAGTAGTTTACATTTTTGCCACTGCAATCAAAACACATGTTATAATTGGCGCCACCATCATGGCTAACACTTTGTCTGCGACGGTGGCGCCATACTACACTTACCACATTGTTGTGGTAAAAATTAGAACTATTAACATTTAGAAAACATTGTATTCTACAAGAGGTTCTTATCCTGTATGTTAAAATCCCGTGACACAGGTTTTCTCGCGCTATAGTGTAAGAATGAGAAAGTATTACAACTTGTTTTTAAATCAAATACGCGCCAATATTTTATTTTTACCATTTGCTTCCAGTAATTGCGTGATTTAATTGTTTTACCGGAACTATGGTATTTTTAGTTAACATAATTTATGAACACAGCTGCATTCATATAATGGAGCAGTTAATGTTTGTAAAAAGTAAGAAAAAAAAAACACAAAAGTAATGAAGTAATAATTTAGCATATAGAAATTCAGAAATATTTTTATTTAATAACAAAAAACCCGCCTTTTTTACACTATTTAAAAAAAGAAAAAAAAGTTTATAGTTAAACTGTATTGACTAGTAAAGGAACAACGGTTTTGAGGCCGACTATAAGCGATTTTGATCACATCCGCTTCCGTTTCTCCTACTACGCATGCGCAGTAAGACGAAACGGAAGCGGATATGAGCGAAATTGCTTATAGTTGGCTTCAAAACAGTTGTTCCTTTATCAGTCAATAGAATAGTATTTATTTGGTAGTAAATTTAATTAATGTTCTTTATTTTTGTGTACAAAAAAAAGGTACAACATAAACCATGAAATGTTACAATATAATTAATGTAGCATACAGATAAAAATATATAGTAACGTAAGTAATTCATCGCTTGTATCATATTATAAAATAACTTTAATTATGCTATTTTTAGAGTAGTATGTTTACAGTATAATTGTTATGCTGATCAGTGTTATTATTATGTAGCAAAAATTATGTTATTGTTATTGATTTATAAAAAAGCAACTGTTTTAAGGCCAACTTTATTACAATCTCTTCCGATTCAATGTATTGCGCATGCGTAGTACCTAGAAAAATATAAGCAGATGTGAGTGAAATTGATAAGTCAGCCTCAAAACAATTGCTTAACAAAGTAAAAAAAAAAAAAAAAAAAAAAAAAAAAAATTGGATTTATTTTTTATTTTTTTGGTCCGTAAAAATATTATGTTTATGTTGTGTTTATGTCTTGTATTATTGTCTGATAGATGTTAAAAACTAATTCATGTTCTCTTTTATTTTATGAAAATACACAAGCGCAAACAAAAGACGCAAGATTTACAACAGGTAATTAATTGATTTTGTCCTCTGATTAACCAAAATAAAAACAGATTTTCTGTTTTTAACATTTTTTTTAATGTATATACAAGTGTCTTATTATTACGTTCTATTATGTAAATCATCAATATATATGATTATTTCCAGAAGAGCTTTTTTATATGATTTTTTTAAATTTTTATTATTTATAATTTATTTTAGCTTTCCGATACGAATTCATAGAAAATTTTAAGATTATTTCGTCACTGATTCACGCCTTTATTTAAGGAGGTAGGGGAGCGTAGATGGCAGCACGGAATTTTTATATGGGAAAACATCAGCTGTTATACAATATGGCAGACATTTTCTTATGAAATTTTCCCAGTGCTGCCATCTACGCTCGGACCTCCTTAATTATTTTTTATACTAGGAGGCAACGTAATATTTTAATAGTTGCCTGAAAGTATAAAAAAACACATTAGTTTTAATAATATCTTTATAAAGATTATTTATTTCTACGTAAACTTTTTATTTATTACAGTATGTATATCTATTTTAATTATATTATTATTTTTATTATAATATAATAATGTGCTGTACTTATTATTTTGCTTTTAAATAATAAAACTCGATTTTTTTAAGTGGCAATTATAATATAATTATATGCTATTTTAACGAATACACGTTACTAATTATTTTTAATTACTTTTATTCAAAAACATTTAATTGATTCTTGACAATATGCAGTATTTTTAAAGCCATTGTTACAATTATTTCATTTTCCTGTTGTGCATAATATTTGTTTGTATCCGGCTAATGCATATTAACTAGTGCATTAGTTAATTAAAAAGAATTCAAATGCATTGCTGAAAAGAAAAATAATATATTGTATTATACAATACAATACAATGTAATAACAATGCGTAATAGCAAATAATGAGTGCATTGTCGTTGATATATTTAGATGACCTATGAGCGCTTATATGTTTACTCAATATGCCGGAAAATAAAGTGCCGGAAAAGGAAACCACGTGATTTTAAAGTGGGATGTGGCTCAGGTCTAGCTTGCTAGGTTACGTATAAAAAAAAAAAAAAAAGGGTAAAAAAAAAAAAAAAAAAAAAAAAAGGTAAAAACTAAAGCTGTAAAAAACTCGAGATATTTTTAGCCCGGGCTGAAATTTGTTTAGCCCGGTTTGACTTGAAACCCGGGTTAAGCTTGAAATTGAGCTTAAACTCAAGAAACGAGCCAAACCTCGAAAAGCTCGATAATTGAGCCGAAGTTTAAAAACGAGCTTTAGAGCCTATGAAGAAAAAAGCTCGATTTTTCATTTTGAAAAAAATGTTTTTGAAGGATAAAAATGCATAAATAAAATAAAAGAATTTTTTACAATATTTTAAGCAACTTATTTTGCATGATAGAATATTAAAAACACCATTTTAAATCAAATTTACAAACTTTTTTTTATGCTTTCCTCAAAAATTGTTCTTTAGTTCGATTTATTTTCAAGAGCTTTTTTTTTTTTTCATCGTTTTCGAGCTAAAAGCTCGAGACCCGGGTCGACCATTTTCAAAAAAACGAGCACCCCGAAGATTTTGGCCCGGGCGGGTTCTCGAACCGGTTTAAATTAACAGCTCTAGTATAAACAATGGAACAGCTGAGTAAAAAATCAGGTGTGCTTTGGTGGGTTTATGTTATGTTTTCATCCTAAGCTGTATTTTGCTTCTTTGATTTGAGTTATTCATAGCTCATAGCTTTTATCTAATTCGTGATAATATGAATCGTAGTAGTAAATAAATTGTAAAATTATATTTTAGTTGAAAATTTAACCTCAAAAAAAAAAATTATATTTTAGCAAAAAATTATAAACTGATAAACTACAGAGTAAAATTGTTTCAAGTACTATTCGGTTTATCCGAATCTTCATATTTATTTTTATTTCTTAATCCGGTTTGAAGATCATCATGATCACATTAAAATTCCATTGATCGATTTACAATACTCATATTATAATATATTTTTATCATAAGCGTAGTAAAATATATCAAATATTTGTAAGGCTGATCATAATATATATATATTTTTTTATCGTTACGTTTCTATAGAAAAATAATGACAATATTTAATATTTTAAATTATAATTAAAACAATTTTGAAATTATAAATATAACTATTACTATGTAGGAAAATTTCTATATTTTTTGTCCCAAAAATTGTCGCTATATAATATCTGTATGAAAATATAATTGAAATGATAAATATAAACTTATAAAAAAATACGTTGCAGTTATGAAGTAATAAGCATTCATTCAATAAATAAAATGAAAACAGATGAAGTTATTTACTTTTTAAGTGGAATATTATTAATTTTTTACAGCAATTCTTTTCTGTATATTTGTTCATATTTCTATTTATTTTAAAATAGATTACAGAAACTACTTTTATAATTAAAGTTATGGATTTTTTTTTTGAATGAAACAGTATAAATAATAAAAATCTTATATTTTATTTATTTAATTTTTTTTTTTACTAAAATAATCGTAAAATTGCAGTTAAATTTTTTATACTATAACATAGAAGTAAAAACTTCAATTTGTAGAAAACATTATATTTAATAAAATATTTAATTAAACTTTCTTTTAACCATGTCCTTTTAGTTTATGTCCTTTAAAAATAATCAAAATATAAAATATTATTTAATTCAAAATTATTATCATTTTACTTATTTTCATTACAAATCAGGCGGAAAATACAAATGTATAATTTAACATTTAATAACAATTGTACTCAATCATTAACTAAGATATTCGTTCACTTGGGAAAATAATTATGTTTTAAAATTTTGCAGTAACAGAAATAATACAACGCAATTTAAAAATTATATAAGTAGGAAAAAAAAACTTTTTATATTTTTAATGAAACATATATTTAATATTTTTTTACAACCAAATATCTTATATTTTGAATTGTAATTAACATTTATACGATTACAAATAAAACTATTAGTTCAGAAAATAATCTTTTTCACAAAACATTTATTAGAAAATATTTTTATTTATTTCTTTCAATAATAATCTAATAAATGTTCTGTAGTAAATAAAATACAAGTTTTAAAATTCCTGTATAGTATTTATTTTTTTGTCAAGTATACCCTTTTGGAAACATTTAGTATAGCACGGTACGTAATCATTTCTATATAGAAAAATGATCAAAATGCTTTATTTATTTTTAAGATGTGACAAATATTGTTTAAACTAATTAGTAATAAAATATAGTATAGGAAGATACACATTTAATGAAATTAAAATATGATATTAATTTTGGAATGATATATGAATTTAATTGGAAATTTTTATAGGATTAGTAATAAAATTGGTCGAAAGTTATACCATATAATAGTTATACTTTTAATGAAACATTTAAAATAATAAAATAAATAATATTAAAAAGAAAAATTATCGAAATATGAAATTAATTTTCGAATATTTAATATGACATTAATATGTCAATTTTTATAGGAGTATGAAAATAAAATTAGTTGAAAAATACACTATTAACAAAAATAATAAATAATATGATAATAATTTAATATAATAATTTCTTAAGAATAATTATCGAAATGTTATAATAATTTTCATATATTATAATATATAATTTTACTTTGCATTTTTCATAGGATTAGAAAGAAAATTAGTCAGAAAATCCATATTTAATTAAACATTTAATTAATATTTTATTTAATCATTTCTGCGTATAAAAATAAACGACAAATAAATTGTTACTACGCAATTAATAATAATACACTATTACAACTAAAGCTATTATACATATTAATTAGTAGTGAAATATATATTTTTATTATACTATTCATGCTAAATATCTCACCACGCTAGTTGAGATGTATATATTATAATTTTTTACTCGACACGCCGAGTTGTAAATCAACGTTGGGTGGCAGTGGCTCTCACTGTAGTATGAAAGAAAAGATTGTTATTGTTTTTTATATACGACGTTCGTTGTTTTATTATATATGTGAATGTTTTTATTATTCGTAACTTCTTTTTACTATAAAGCAACGTTGCCATATTTAACAAGCGATACTATAGGGTTTATGCGGATGACGTCATATTTAATGCGCTTGGAGGCCATACTGGATTAGTGAATAACATTGCTCAGCATAGGACAAACTTCAATTTAAGCCCATTTTCTTTGGGAAATAGTTTAAGTTTTTGTTATTATTATTTTTCTCACATACTTGAGATACTAATTCAACATATTTACAGCATCAATGCTCTCAAAAATATTGCATTAAACTGGCAAAATGATTTATTTTCCTATGCCACTCATGTTATGAGTTATCGAACATGGCGTCGACTTCAACATGAATGCCTAGACCCCAGACTTGGCCATGAGCGACTTGTTTGAGCGACGCTCATGTGAGCGCGCTCATTTTTTTTGAGTTGAGCGTGAGCGCGCTCTTTTTTGAAAATATGAGCATGAGCGTGAGCGCGCTCATTTTAAATGAGTTGAGCGACACGCTCATCCCTTACTCACTCACTCGCTCTTTTTTTTTTTTTTTTTTTTTTCCTTTATGTTTTCATGTTGTAATGTAAAAGCTCTCAAGTAGAATCTACCTGCTTGTGATATTGTTTACCAAAACAAAACACCTGGCTATTATTTACAATAAATAACAATACTTGACTTGTTGTTTGATTCAATACAAAGTTCGAGATGGAGACAATTTTTAGGTTAATTAAAATGAAGGTTGACAATTATCAAGACTTACTGCTGATATTATATATTATTATTTGTTAATCATTTAACTATTATAACTTATAACAAAGTGATGTTAATATAGGTTCAGAAGTGTACTTACATTTATTATATTTTCAATAATTTTTGTATATAATTTTGATTCCATCATAAAATTTAATATGCACATACAAACATGTGCAATTTTTTTTAGAGTGGTTCCATGACTAATCATTGATTGACATTAATAATAAAAAAAAAAAGCAAAATTTTTTATCCACTTATTATTTATTAATTAAAATTATTTTTTAATTAAAATTTAGTAAAAAAAACTCGATAACACAACCATATTATGTTTGCATTTTATAATATTTTATACAGAAGTGCATGATATATATAATTTATTGTATTATTATTTTTATGTAATTTTAATTACATTACTTAACAAATAAGTATAGAAACTCATATACTTGACGCTTACGTTTTAATGAGAAGTTTGTGTTATTATTGTTTTTATTATTATTTTGTTTAAATGTTCTACCTAGTCCTCTTCTGTATATAAATCACTATACGTATAAATTAAAAGCTCCAGTTTAAAAATTCATTTAAGTATAATATTGTGTGTGTATAATATATATATGAGCGACAAATGAGCGCGCTCAAAAAATTTATGAGCGTGAGCGTGAGCGCGCTCATTTGCAAAATCATGAGCGAAAGCGTGAGCGCGCTCATTTACGTGAGCGTGAGCGATGAGCGTGAGCGCGCTCATTTTAAAAGAGCGCTGGCCAAGTCTGCTAGACCCTATACAGTGGTGTGTGCATGAAAAAGCGCGGGAGTACGCTTCGACGCCATACTGGAGCAAAGAGTAACATTGATAAGCATAGGGGGAAAAAAAGCAGTTTTCAGGCTATTTACTTTGTGAAATCGAGTAATTTAATGATGTTTTTCTCGCATACTTATAACAGTATTATCGACTTCATTCAATCTATAGAGTGTATATTATGCACATGACGTCATGTTTAATGCGCTTGGACGCCATACTGGAGTAGTGATTAACGTTGCTCAGCATAGGACAAATTGAGTTTTTTTTTTTTTTTTTTTTTTTGTGAAATCGATTCATTTTTTTTATTGTTATAATTTTTCATATACTTGAGATAATAATTCAATCTATTTACATCATCCATGCTTTCAATGTTTTAATCTGCACAGAAAAAAAATTTACGTAATTTATTTTGCATTTATGTCATTACGTATAGTATAAATTATGCTATTTCTGAACGATGTAAATAATTATGCTGTACAATATATATTTATGCTATACATTATAATTATTATGCATTATATTATTATATTTTGCCATATTGAACAATTTGTGATGAAAATGATCTAGCATAAATATTAAATATTTAATTTTTTGTCCCAGTGGCAATATGATTTTTTTTTCTACCGGCCCATATTATTGATTGCTGATATATGGCATGGACTTTAATATTAATGACGGAATAAGTGATTGACTAATATGGACTTGTTTTAAAGTTAAAAATATTAATTATACTTAAAAAAAAAAAAAAAAAAAAAAAAAAACGAAGTTAATACTATTAGTTTTGCTGGAAATAAATAATCACATATAAAGAATAATATTGTTTAAAGTTAAAATAATTATCCTTATTTTACTGTTTTTATTACTGGCGGTACCGAGTTGGTCACCAGGTACGTTAATAGAAGTATTTAAAAGAGTCCACTGAAATTTGTGACTCCCATTGACAACTTTTTTTTTTTTTTTTTTTCCAGGCCTTTATACTATACTACTTTACAGTATATAGGCATTATAGGCACAATTTTGTCATCATAAAGATAGTCGTATTCTCGATTGATATGTAAACATTGGCATGATTACTGCAATAGCATTGAAAGATAAACAAGAAAAAAGTAACATTTTTTTCTTAACTGTGATATATGTATTTTTTTCATTTTGTTTTTAATCAAATTGGAAGTTTTATTTTTTTTTTACAAGATTCTTTCTCGATTGCCGAAAAAAGGTTACTTTTTTTACGTTTCATTCTCTCTCTCTCCCTTCCTCTCCCTCCCTCTCTCTCCCTCCCTCTCACACTATGAGTATAGATATAACCAATCTATACAGGTATACCTAATTTTTCTATCGTGTCTCTAAAGTTTATATTTTGATTAAAGAAGAAATTTGTGAATAAATACTTTTCCCCTCCATCCCTCCCTCCCTCCTCTCTCTCTCTCTCTCTCTCTCTCTCTCTCTCTCTCTCTCTCTCTCTCTCTCTCTCTCTCTCTCTCTCTCGCTCGCTCTCCACCTCCCTCTCTCCCTCTCAATGCTAACTAATCCACGTCGTGTTTAATGTCAATAATCACACTCGCAGAGAGTTCCAAACGTGCAACATGATGTAGAATTTAAATTTATAAAACCCTAGACAAATCCACTTTACAACAACAAAAACACGTACCGAAATGTACGTACTCTCGAAAATTTTGCAAGGAAAAAAAAATTATTTCAATATATTTTTTTTATTTCAATAAAAAAAAATTAATTAACAAAAAATTTATGAAATTATAAAAATTTCCAAGGTACTTTTTATTTTTTTATTTACAATAATATATTATATTTTTTAAATTTTGATTAATTCCAAGAAATATGAGTACAATTTTATGTAAAATAAAAATTTAGAAATTAAATTTCCTGCTCCCAATTTTTTATTATGATAATTCAATAGAAAAAGATTTCAAAGAGCAAAAGAAAGAGGAAAAAAATGCTTTGTGAAAAAAATAATATTTAAATTGATGATAATTTTGAGCTTAAGAAGATTTTTAGAGGTGAAAAAAGAGGAATGTAAAATTTAATTTTCTCAATAATTTTTTTTTCCACTCAACGTATAAAAGCATAGACATTGAAAATCCTGTTTAAATAATGTAATAATGTAAGAAAATAATAAGAATAAAAAGGAAGAGATTGAGGAAAAATCATTGTATTGAACTTATATATATATATATATATTTATTATAATAAAAAAAATAATAAGAAAAAATGTCACTGACAAAGATACACGGAGAAATCTTTCAACTCATACACGGAATGATGATAATGTTTAAATCATTATACATTGATCACAGAAATAAATGATTTCGTATATTTTTTATTATTGTAATTTCTTTCGTATCACGGAGAGAATTTGTTACACAGATTTCGATTCATTTAACAAAATTTCCTGTGTTAAACATGTACTTACAATGAGCTTATTTTAGTTTAGTTTATTGTTAAACAAAAACATGCACTTTACTTGCCCAATACATTGGTGGTACACACAATACATTCATTATAAGATACAAATATATGAGTGGTATACAAATTAAAGTTACAATTACACGTTATGCATGCATTATATAAATATAACAATTCGGTTTTTGCATGTTTCTGACGTCAGAAACAAGAATAGTCACGCAAATTGCATACTTTACAGTATTTTCACGCTCTCGCGTGCGGGGCTGCAATTAACATTCTGGTAAAAATTGTCATCAGTTTTGAAGATCCCATTCGAGTTTATTCACTAAAAAGCACATGTTTTATGTGGTCAAAGGCTTTAAGGTGTTCTACGCCTTTAACAACTTGCTACATTATTGTAACAGTATTAGTTTCCACACGAATGCACTCTCGATGTTATATAAATTCAATTTTGATTACGTTCAACATTTTATACAATCGTATATATAACAGTGAACTATATGGTATAACATAACTATATCTGGCTGCCTGAGACTAATAAGATTATTTATCTACATGCAAAATATCTTATATTTAAAAGATTTTATTTAATATATTGGTAATTGCAATTACGACTTTCTGCTTCCTATATATTCAACTTAATTAAATTAAGCATGGTCGGTATACTGTACTACAAATTTTAAGTTGGAATGTTTGAAATTTACATAGCATGGATTCTATATCTATAGATATTTCATGTATGTTTTATTAATATTATTATTATTACCGGTACTTTTATTATAAAAAATATAAAAATTAATAATTACAATTTCTTTTTCGTAATTGCAAGAAATTTGTAATAATAATTAGGTACATAATGGAAAAATACATAATATGGTTTTATTTTGCATTATATATTAAAAAAAAAAAGTTTTTTAAATTTAAAACTGCATAATAAACTTCGTGTCAAATGTTTTAATCAGGGTTTCTAGTAACCTGGAAAACCTTGAAAATGCAGGAAATTTGACCCACCCCCCCCTGGAAAACCCTTGAAAATGCAGTAAAAATGACAAAAAAAAACTTGAGTATTTATTTTTGATGTACAAAAACATCATCATTATTATATAAATATAAAAAAAAAACGAATTTTGAATAAAATTCCGCAATTTTATGAAACTATTCCATTGAGGGGCCTCTATTTTTTTCCTCGATAATGTGGCTTTTAGGGAAAGTACCGAAATTAAAAAAAAGTTTGGGGGTTTTATTTTACTTTTGTAGTAAAAAGTGTAGCAAGTTTCATTTGCTATGGACAGTGTTTTATAGTATAACATTAAATTGTTTATTTATTTTTCTTACTACGGTACTCTAAAATTAGTTATGTAATTCCCATATTATTATCATCAAATATATATCTTGAAAAGTAAAAATATACCTTGAAAATACTTTGAAAATGCAGGAAAAATGATATTGAAAAACTACTAGAAACCCTGTTTAATATTTTATAATTGCGTGCGTACTAAAACAAGGAATAATTTTACTAATGCACTGATTTATAGAGCATTATTTATGCAATTTCCACTTGTATAGCAAATTATCCTATACTTTATGTATATTTGTGTTTATTTATGTTTAATATATTGCAATTTGCATTTTATTGAGCTGTTAAATGCATTGCATGGGCAGATTTATTAAATTATTATTAACTATATTGCTTCTTGCCAATAGGAAAAAAAATTTCTAACAATTTTGAAATTAGTTGAACTATCAATGAATAGAAAAATAAATCTCTCTTTTTTTTTTTTTTTTTTCCCCTCTTTTTTCTGCGCCGATTTCGAAGATATTTAAATGAGTAAAACTAGATATTATAGCTTGTTCTGTAAAGTAAAGTGAATTTCAACAACAGTGATTGGCTGACCAACAAAATACGACACATTCATTGGTTGATCTTGTTTTTTGAGCCAACAAAATTGAGTCGCATGAAGAGCATGCATGGAACTTTTTTTTGTGGGGTTTCTTTTATTCTTATCAAGTTCAAAGTTCTAAACGAAGAATTATCAATGATCGACCATTATGTATAAACGTAGTAAACAGGTAACGATGTCATATCCAGCTGTTTATAACAAAGGAACATTTTCGAATCTGGCTCAATTTTTGTGTGAAGTTTATAGAACGAGCTAATGTACAGCTCTGGTCAAAAGTTTAAGAACGGGGCAGTGGCAGCTTCTGCGTTTTCTCATAAAGATAACACATTGTGGTTGCGGGTTGCTAATTAATGCAAATCGTTTTCAAACTTTTGGCCAGAGAGCTGTACGTTTACGTGTTTTAAGACACATATTTTAAGGATTTTTTTTTTTAACAGCGATAACATTGTATAGGGTCTGTGCATTCATGTTAAAGTCGACGCCATGTTGGATAACTCAATAACATGGGTGGCATAGGATAAAAAATCATTTTGCCAGTTTAAAAACACTATGCAATATTTTTGAGAGCATTGATGCTGTAAATATATTGAATTAGTATCTCAAGTATGTGAGAAAAATAACAATAACAAAATATTAACCTACTTTTCCAAAGAAATTTGGCTTAAATGAAGTTTGTCCTATGCTGAGCAATGTTATTCACTACTCCAGTATGGCCTCCAAGCTCAATAAATATGACGTCATCCGCATACACCCTATAGTAGATAGATAGATAGATAGATAGATAGATAGATAGATAGATAGATAGATAGATAGATAGATAGATAGATAGATAGATAGATAGATAGATAGATAGATAGATAGATAGATAGATAGATAGATAGATAGATAGATAGATAGATAGATAGATAGATAGATAGATAGATAGATAGATAGATAGATAGATAGATAGATAGATAGATAGATAGATAGATAGATAGATAGATAGATAGATAGATAGATAGATAGATAGATAGATAGATAGATAGATAGATAGATAGATAGATAGATAGATAGATAGATAGATAGATAGATAGATAGATAGATAGATAGATAGATAGATAGATAGATAGATAGATAGATAGATAGATAGATAGATAGATAGATAGATAGATAGATAGATAGATAGATAGATAGATAGATAGATAGATAGATAGATAGATAGATAGATAGATAGATAGATAGATAGATAGATAGATAGATAGATAGATAGATAGATAGATAGATAGATAGATAGATAGATAGATAGATAGATAGATAGATAGATAGATAGATAGATAGATAGATAGATAGATAGATAGATAGATAGATAGATAGATAGATAGATAGATAGATAGATAGATAGATAGATAGATAGATAGATAGATAGATAGATAACAATTTTTATTGAGGCCACAAAAGGTACAAAACCCACTGAAGTGGTCCTCTGATATTCTTGCTGTCAGAGGTTTATAGTTTGACAATTTTTATTACATAGTTTTCAAAAACGATAGCTAAAAGAGAGTACATCACAATTATATACACAAAATATGAATTTTCAACTCTCCGTAGAGTGAAGGTCCGCAATATTTAAATGAGAAATATTAAACATAATTTTATTAGTATTTAAAGTTAATAAAACTTTCCATCCTCCCCGATAATCTCTATTTATTACATGCTTAGTGATGCATGATTACTTATTTTATAGTATACTAATAACAAGAACGTATATAATAATAATATGATGTTAACAACATTATAGAAACTTATAATATAATTCTGCAATATAATCAGTTTATCAGCAAATAGTATGATAATTCTATAACAAAAACAACTCAAGTGTAAAATAATATAATATTCATCCATACTTGTATGTATACAGTATTATATACCTGCATAATATTGAATATAATAAATCTCATTAAATATTATATTTACCTATAGATATAGAGAAGTGCTTGGCAAATTGTCACCCATCAGTGGAAAATGAGAAAAGAGAAAAAAAATAGTCGGATCTATATCATCGCATCTCTCTCTTATTCTCTCTCTCATTCCCTCTCTCATTCCCTCTCCACATCTACCTGTGACACTGAGAAAACACAAACATAATAGTGCTATCTATATCCGAATGATTTTCAAATCCAGATTACCAGATAAAAATTTAGCCCGGATTGTGAACATTATTTTATTCGGATCTGCATTATCCAGATTGGAATTGAATTAACATAATCCGGATCATAAAAGTAATGAAATGCAACAACAAATTTCACTTTCCGGGGAGGGGGAAGGCTTTAAAATTTAGTTATTCGGATCAAGTTAGTATTTACTTACCCATATCCAGATTTTTTAACTTTGATCCAGGTCTCAAAAAGAATAAAAATGTTCAAGAACTCATTATCTGGATCGTAATCTAGATACAAATTCCGATTACGGATAATTTTTAACCGGATTTCAAAATCTGTTTTTGTAGGGTACTAATACATAAAGCCATAGACCACATAAAACAACATGTGCTTTTTAATGAATAAATACGAAATGGGATCTTCAAAACTCATGACAATTTTTACCAGAATGTTAATGTAGTCCCACGAGAGAGCGTAAAAAAACTGTAAAGTATGCAAATTGCGTGAAAATTCATGTTTATGACATCAGAAACATGCAAAAATTAGTATGAAAATGTTGTGCGGGTTGCATAAATCGAATATTCTGATCACTGCTACGGGGCTACTGTTGGGTTTTGAGACAAACTAACGTTATTTATGTAAATCCCATCAAGTGTTTTGTGATATAAATGCTTATGTTTTTCTCTGGACTATTCCTATAACGTCTATCTACAATCTACAATATTATTCGTTACTTATTGCTGGAAAATATATGATATAAGATATAACTGACTTTCAACGAACGTATGCGGTGATTTAGGGTTTAATACCAAATCATCTTTATCTATGTTTACTCGCTTTATATAGCAGTATTTATTTAAGATGTTATTGCTCGCTTAACGTTATGAAATGTAAGGCCTTATATGCCAGAGTTTTACAGGTAAACAAGAATGGTCAAGGAGTAGTGATAGAGGGGTAAAGTAAGGTAAATATTAAAGCCAAAGAGCCCTTAAAACAACATGAGCTTTTTAATGAGTAAACACGAAATAGGATTTTCAAAACTGATGACAATTTTTACCAGAATGTTAATGTAGCCCCACGAGAGAGTGTGAAAAAACTGTATAAAGTATGCAATTTGCAAGAATATTCATGTTTATGACGTCAGAAACATGCAAAAATTAGTATGAAAATGTTGTGCGGGTTGCATAAATTGAATTTTCTGATTAATGCTACGGGGCTACTGTTGGGTTTTGAGACAAACTAATGTTATTTATATAAATCCCAGCAATAGTTTTGTGATATAAATGCTTATGTTTTTCTCTGGTCTATTACTTTTTAAAATTATTCTTATTTTCCATTTTTTTCGTTTGTAAATGCACTTGATGGCCTTTCTATATAGATTTTTTTATAGTTATTGTGTTTGATTCATTTGTTCTGTTATTTTTCCTCTTTAGCTTTTTAATTTCTTTGCTAAATTTTGTGTTGGATGTCATCAATGCCAATTGACTTTGTGCGATGTTTGTGTATTGCATTTTTATTTGCGCAATAATATCTTTATTACTTTTATTATAATTACATGTCTTGCATGGGATTACATGGGATTGCGATCTCAGTCGATACCTCAACTATCATAGTTATATAGCTTATATAAATAATTTTCTTTTTATACCTGCAGCCTACAGGTGTCAACTATAATGTCGCCTTTTATATTTAATTTTCTTTTTATACCAACTTTTTATACCGTTTTATAGCGTAGGGAGCTTAAGGACTTGTAAGGAACATTCATTCATTCATTCATTCATTCATTCATTCATTCATTCATTCATTCATTCATTCATTCATTCATTCATTCATTCATTCATTCATTCATTCATTCATTCATTCATTCATTCATTCATTCATTCATTCATTCATTCATTCATTCATTCATTCATTCATTCATTCATTCATTCATTCATTCATTCATTCATTCATTCATTCATTCATTCGACCATTCGACCATTCGAACAAAAATATTAATACCAATGATTATAGAGCAATTAAGCAGTAGTTTATGAACTGTTGAATTTTTTTTTCAGTGCATCTATTTTACATTTAATCTATGAATAAGTCTTTATTTTCTATTTTCTATCATATTTATCATAAAGTTTTACATTTCTTGTTTTACATCTCGCATATTTTAATCGTTATAAGATAAAAAATAAAGCAATTTTTATAATTTATTTTTTAATGATATGTTTAGTTTCATCTTCTTTTTAAATTTGATTTGGTCGTTATAATCGAAAAAATTTTATAACATTTTCATTCCAAAGGAAAAAAAAAAGAAAAAAAGAAAAAGAAAAGAAAGTAAAATCATATTGGAAAGTAATCGAAGTACGAAATATAAGGAGCAATGTCTTTTAATGTGTTCCGATTCTCTGCTGCTCATTTCATAGTATACCTTACATGTTTTCCGTTTCCTTGAATAAACCTTTCGTTAAGATATTACTTTGTGCAATATCTTTTTGTTACCTGAGCGCATAGTGTTTATACGTAATGAATTATGTGGCGTATATATTTGTGGCGCTATCATTTTTCTCCTATTCCTACTTTACACCTATTCCAATATACGATTAACATTAGGTTAAAATAAAACAAAACATTAGCATTTATCTCACAAAACACTATAGATGGAACGTACGTAAATAAATATAACATTTGTTTGTTAAAAAAGCGCTGTAGCCTGTAGCAGTGATCAAAAAAATTCCCTTTTTGCAACCCATACAACATTTTTTTTTTTTTTTTTGTACTAATTTTTGCCTGTTTCTGACGTCAGAAACCATCACGCCAATAGCAGACTTTAAAGTATTTTAATTTGGCGTTCTCTTGTGGGGTTACATTTATATACTTTCTGTTAATATTTGTCATCAATTTTGAAGATCTCAATTTGTGTATCACCATTACAAAGCTCGTTTTGTTTCATGTGGTTAACAGTCAAGAACGGCTGTGTAGCGTGCGCCGGGATAGGACAAAAGAAAGGAAAAAATAAATAAATAAAAAATAAATAATACGTATATTCTTTTTGGTTTTAGTAAAAAAACTAATTTTTTTTAGCAGATGGAAATAACATAAATATAAATGGAATTTTGTGTCAAATGAAATCTCAATCTGATCGCATTGTATGGCCATTTAAAGCCATTATAGCTTTTTTATTATTATTTTTTTAAAGTAAAAAAAGCACTGTATTATACGTATTAAGTTACTATATAGCGTTCCCTTGAGAGGGAAATTTAACTCTTTGTTTTATAAATAAGCGGAGTTAGTGCACGTTATTAAAGGCATAGAAAACATGAAACAACATGTTCTTTAACACAAAATGGGATCTACAAAACTGATGATAATTTTTACCAGAATGTAAATGTGGCCCCACAAGAGAGCGTATAAAAAAAAACTGTAAAGTATGCAATTTGCGTGAATATTTCTGTTTATGACGTCAGGAACAGGCAAAAACTAGAATAAAAATGTTGTGCGGGTTGCATAAATCGAAGTTTTCTGATCACTGCAACGGCGCTACAGTTGGGTTTTGAGACCAATTGATGTTATTTATGTAAGTCCCATCAAGTGTTTTGTGATAATGTTTTCATGTTGTCTATGCCTTTGTAAGAAAAATGGTTGAACTTTTTACACACGAATCAAATTTCTCTCTGTAGAGAATATACAGGTAAATCCGATGTTGAAAATTTCGTACCTTGTGAAGCGGTTTATAGGGGGTATGAGTTAGTAAAACTTTGACACTGAAGCACTACGGATTTATCCACGAGGCAGTTAGGTAACATTTGATGGACATTGTTGTAAAAGATACGTAGAAAAAAAGAAGAAGTTTTAAAACATTGATTTGAGGTACGATAGAATAGCGGTTGAGTCTATAGACTGATATATATATTATATATATATATATATATATTTATATCAGTTCCTTTTATTCAATTAAACTTTAAAACTTGAATTTTAGGAACTTATTCTTATCATTGTTTTGAATTAATATATATATATATATATATATATATATATATATATATATATATATATATATATATATATATATATATATATATATACATATATATATATTGAAGAATCAGTCGCTTTAGGGTTATTCAGATATTTTTGAAAAGGTGAAAAGGTATTAAATAAAAATAAATAAATAAACGATCCACATTTGGCGCTTCTATACGCCTTGCAAGCGAAACTAGATGGGTGAACTAAAAAAGTAAATAAGAAAGTGTAGATTGGTCATTTTAAACAAAATTTGTAAACTGTAGTTAGTTCACTTCGACTGCAAGCATCGATTTTTATTTTTTAATAATACTTACAAAATGTGAGCTTTGAAAAATGTCTTCAAAGATTGGTTAAAAGTAAATTTTCTGAAGCAAAAACAGCATGTGACAGTAAAATAATAATAATAAGACATTGTAAAATAATATATATTAGACTAAGGAGAAGAAAAAAATCAACTAAACTTATTAAAATTTTTATTTAATTTTCTTCTAATTTTGCGAGATTTCAAATTTACATTTACCCTAGTCTGTTGCCCTGCGCCACACAATGAGTTCCACGCTTCCGGCACTTCCGTTTTTTTGTTTTTTTACATTATTGGTAAAAGAATGTTACGTAAAGGTAACAAAACGGAAATGGGAGTGCCGAGAAAGAAAACCCATGACATGTTAAAAGTGACAGCTTGCTCAAGGCTTTCCTTGCTGCTGGTGCGACATTTTCTCCCACATTTACTGTCACGTAATTACCGTTCCTGTTACTTCCCTTTCCGACGTTTTTTTGACGTTTGCGTAGGATACCATAGCTTTTTTCTTTCGTTCAAAATAAAAAATATATATTAAATATTTATTCATTTCTCTCATCCTACAATCACAATACACAACAATGCATATCCGCTTAAGTTATCGTAAATAAAAATTCACAATTAGAAATGATAGTCCATATAATGCAATACTTATACCATAAAAAGAAAGAATATATATATATATATATATATACATCACATATTATATAATATAAAATAGTTAATATTAATGAAAATAGCTAGGAGAAATATGTTATATTTGGTCATTTAAAAATTCGATCAATTGAATAATATTGTTTGTTTAATAATAACGTTTTCAATGCCTTTTTAAATATAATAGGATTTTCAATCTGTCTAATATGTGTAGGCAAATTGTTATAAATCTGCAAACATCCACAGAAAGGTCCTCTGTTATACATTTCAGTTCTTTTATAAATACGTGTAATTTTTGATTTCTCATTTCTTGTATTGTGGCTGTGGTTTATTTCATGACTAGTAAAGTATTGTAAATTTAGTTTAACTTTCATTGAAAATTCAAGAATATATAGACACATGGAACAGTAATAATTGTTAAAATTTTAAATAAATCTCTACATTTAGTTCTGAAACCTGCACCACATATAATTCTTATTACTTTTTTTTTTAAGTTTTAAAACACGGATAGCATCAACAGAATTCCCCCCAACAAATTCGTTCGAAAGTTCTATACATATTATATATAATTGTAGATAATTAGAGACATCGGGCAGTATAATATAAAGCTTAAGTTCAGGTGACGCAGAATTTTTTGATCTACTGATGTTTATTTGTTTTGTTATTAATTTATCTCTTTATATCTAAATTTCAATCTTTCTCTTCTAACAAACACTCGTCATGAGTTCATTTTATGTATATTTTTTTCCGGTCTTTTATTTACGGTTTTTAGAGTCTAATTTACCTTTTCAGGATTTATAACTCTAAAAGCTAAATTATTTGCTTTACAAATGAAGTGGGAGAGAGAGAGAGAGAGAGAGAGAGAGAGAGAGAGAGAGAGAGAGAGAGAGAGAGAGAGAGAGAGAGCGTTTTGCCATATCGATGTTGTAACGAACAATATGTGTATCGTTTTTTTTTTCAGTGGAAACAAAATGTGTGTCGTCTTTTGTCACAGGAAACAAAATGTGTAGTTATTTTTCAAACAAAATGTATAAATAAGATAACGCTATAGACTTACACACTTTTAGAGAAATTTAACAAGAGAAGTGTCATCCTCATGTTTTAGGCAAACCTGCATACGCTAAACAGTAAGCCTACACGTATCACTTTATCTTGAGAAGCCAATAGCAGCCCAGAACAGAACATTCTGTGGCACCAATCAGAGTGCGCAACAGAGCGAAGACGCCAAAAGTTTGATTACACGCTCTCTGATTGGTGCCACAGAATGGCCTGTTCTGGACTGCTATTGGTGGCTTAAAATAAAGAGATGTAGACTTACTGTTTTGCGTATGTGCAGGTCTGCCTAAAAACAGGTCTGTTAAAAGTTCTCTAACATAGTGCTTACCGTGACAAAAAATCAAGACAAACTTTGATTCCACTGATAAAAAATGAGATACAGTTGGCTTCCACTTATAAAAAACGTCCATGGTCTAGTCTATAGTGGTTCACGTGTCCAACTTGCATGCAAGAGGTCGCGAGTTTTATTCCATCCAGCGTCTAGGCTTTTACGAAAGTCTGGCGATGGCAAGGAGCTAGCTTGGAGATTCGGGAGACAAGATCAACCTTGCCGATCATCCTATCTGAGAATTTCCACGGTTTCCTCAGTGTGCTATGGTGAATGCCGTGACTTTTGCTAGGCCGTGGCCGACCCATTTCGGATAAACCCACATGTACACATACAGGGACGTGAAAGATTCAGGGTTCTTAAATGCAGTTGAAAAACTGACAGTACCTCACTGAGGTTTCGTCAAATAAAGAAAGAAGAAGAAGAAAAAATAAAAAAATAAAATACTCGTATTGTTCGCTACAGTATCGATATATGTATTACACAGATATAATAATGGTATAGAGAGGCCGAGTATATCATTGCCATGGCAACAAGACCAAGCTATTAGCTGTGTGGGTGTTCCTCCTCTTTCTCTCGTATTTTGCATGATTTCTGAATTACACCTTTCCTAATTTGATTCTATATAATATCATGTTCCATCTTGTTATTTTTAAGAGTTTTTTTTTTCCTTCTTCTAATGCTCTGTCTCTAAAGCCCTTGTAAATAAGATTCAGTCCCTTTCAATGAAATGGTGTCCAAATTAGTGTTTCAATGTTAGTACTGTAAATCAAGTTGATTGTGCTGGGTTTATTATATTATATACATATTTTTCTAAAGCAATTTTTTAGCGGCTCCTGCTTTCTCGGGGATCGTAATAAAAAACAAGGTTAAAAGGAAAAAAATTAGTAATAGAGAAGAACGAAATAGAGAGAGAGAGAGAGAGAAAGGTACGTTTTTTTAGTCCTGAATTATTATCTTCAAAAATTAAAAAATATTATGTTCCAAAGAATTCAAATTAATCTTAATTGACCTGTTTTGTTTTTACCTATCATATTTCATGACCATTACGATCCCTAGGGCCGCGCGCATTATTGTTAATCTTATGTCAGATTTGTGCGTTCCCATGTGCGTTACTATGGCAACCCCCCACCCCCCTCTCTCTCTCTCTCTCTCTCTCTCTCTCTCTCTCTCTCTCTCTCTCACACACACACTCTAAATTCTCTCTTTTTCGTCACAAGCGGACAAAATTAATAATTCAAAATTGTCTCGTGACTTGACATTTATACATGGGACATTTCTATAAACGTAGATTGTTTTCGCTATTAAAATTTCATATCATTTTAGTATATTATGCAATGGGGAGATAACGTGCAGATCTAAAGATGTTTCTATATAAAGTCTAGGAGAAGTCCAAATGTTATGATGAAATCGTTAAACATAGAAGTGAAAAACATTTTTTGTATAATGATATTCAAGACTTTTCAACTGACATTTATGATACACAAAATGAAATTGATTGGTTCAATCACATCTGTGATAAAACTGAAAATTCAGCTTTTGGGGAAGCTCGTAGATAAGGTATTTTCTTAAAAATGTAAAAAATCACTTTTTGTTTGTTTGTTTTGTTTTGCTTGCCATATTGCGTTATTGTGTTACTCCAACCCCAAACCCAGTCAAGACATTGTCTTATCGACAGATAAGAACTTTCCAATTAATGTAGAAGTACACCGCGACTAATGGCATTTGCCATGAAAGCCAAGAGAAACCGTGGAAACGTCTAGGCAGGCTGGTCGGTGCAATCACATTATGCACCTCCTGAATGCTGTGCGTCGAATGCATGTAAACATGCATCGTGCAACGTGTTGTGCTCTCACACGTCACGCACAGTATGCACCCAGCAGTGGCTCGAACCTATAATCTGTGAGGAGTACGAGTCAGCTGCCTTCACCAATCAGCTATACCATCTCGGTATTTGATTTCCTTGCAGTTATATTCGTCACATTTGATCACTTGGAGTTCATATTTTAATATTAATTTATATATAATATTATAAATCTATAAAATTTAAAACTGAAAGAGTGCATTTAAGCCCATGTAGCATAAAATATAGTGCATGGTAAATAGTAATTACTAATTACCATACACAGTAATCACTGTAGCATTAAATAGTAGAAAAAAATTACATCATTATATTAATGCAGCAATTAACAGCTTAACTTTGTAAAAGCACAACTCTGTGTTGCGATGCTGTTTTAATGTATTATAAAGGAATATACCAGAGAAAAACATAAGCATTTATATCACAAAACACCTGATGGGATTTACAAAAATAAGTTATAAAAAAATAAATAATGGGACTTACAAATAGCCCGGTACATCCCTGGCGAGAGTGTCCGAATGACATGATGCGCCTTCTCATTTTATTCGGAAGTCAAATTCTTACGCAAGCAAAATACATAAATTTTTTCTCAAATCAAGCATTTTTTGTGAAGAAAATTATAAAAATAATTTTCAACTGTAAAAAAGTACTTCGAAATTTTATTTCTTAAATAAATCTTAGTAAAATTCAAATAGACGACGTGAATATGCAGTGACGTCGTGATGCATGTATTAACAAAGAAAAAAAAGTTCTGAGCACTGATTCAATTTTGTCTGTGTAGTTCATAGAACGAACCATCATATTATATAGTTCTTTTTGATCCCGTATGTATATTATAGTGAATACTGCTGTGTGTAGAGAAAATATCCAATTAAGTGTGAAGCCATGAAGTCAATACCATAATAATAATATGTTCTATAGATCAAATCCAATACTTTTTTTTCTTCCCAGCACTAAAAGGTTTTTGATATGATGTAGAGATAAAGGGTGATTTGATTTTATACTTGCCAGCTCTACTAATTTGTTAATAAAATTTTTATCCTTTTAGTTTATTCTCTTATATATACATTCATGCATAGCAACTTTTCATTGTCATATTGAAATGTCCATATAAATCAATATTAAAAATGACAATCATATATATTTTTTATTTACATTCTACGCTTTTAAAAGTACGCAAGGAGACTGCAAAAAAACCATACAAATAACCCAAAAAATTAGAAAACGCTGTGGATTTTTTTTTTTCAATGGGGATCGTTTCTATATTTTATTCGGGTACGGGGGGGGGGGGGGGGGTCTTACTAGATGTCGTCTTACTAGATAGCTACATTGTGGATGTTAACTTTTCCATTCAAACCGCAATTTTTTGTAAAAAAAAAATAATAATAAAAAAAAAAAATGCATAACGAATGGTCCCTCAATATGCTTGTGATAGAAATGAGAAATTATTACTATTATTTGTTACCTTTTCCCTCTTGTTTCTGATTGGTTATAATACGTTATATATAAATATAACCACTGCGGGAATAAAAGAATGTTTGCTAAATGAAAGTGAAATACAATAAGAAAAGCTAAATGTCTATACAGTGGATCTTAAGAGCTTTACGTTTGCATTACAATACCTGGAAAAAATAAATGAATCAATACAAAAAAATATCATGTATTAACAATGCTACAATGAAAAGATTATTTTCCTGTTGACTTATAATTGATATAACTAATTGGCCCCATATTTTTTCCTTAGAAAAAAACATTCTTTCGGGAAAGAAAAAAAAACAAAAAAACAAAACAATTATACTATGTAATATAACAAAAGTATTGGTTATGTTGAAAATCTTATATTTCTTTTTGTTATATTTTTCTTTTTTGAGTTCAGACTTGTGTGGCAATATAAAAAATAAATAAATACCTTATTATTTCACAGAAATTTTGCAAAAATTGATAAGACGATTTGTTTCACAATAGTTCACCTCTTTATATAAATGTTTGAACTAAAGCTGATCAGAAAATTCAATTTATACAACCCGCACAACATTTTCATACTAAATTTTGCATGTTTCTGACGTCATAAACATTAATTTTCACTCAAATTGCATACTTTACAGTGTTTTCACGCTCTCTCGTGGGGCTACATTAAAGGAATAGACCAGAGAAAAACATAAGCATTTATATCACAAAACACTTGATGGGATTTTCATAAATAACATTAGTTTGTCTCAACCCAACAGTAGCCCCGTAGCAGTATTCAGAAAATGCAATGTATGCAACCCGCACAACCTTTTCATACCAATTTTTGCATGTTTCTGACGTCATAAACATGAATTTTCACTCAAATTGCATACTTTACAGTTATTTCACGCTCTCTCGTGGGGTTACATTAACATTCTGGTAAAAATTGTCATCACTTTTGGAGATCCCATTTCGTGTTTATTCATTAAAAAGCACATGTTGTTTTATGTGATCTATGGCTTTAATAACAATGATCAACCATATGTATGATAAACGTATAGTAAACAGGTAATACGTCATTATCAGATGTTTTTCACCAAGGAAAATTTTCGAAGCTGGCTCAAGAGTTGTGTTAAGTTTATACTAGAACAAGCTTAAATGTACAACCTATGTTCTTATTATATAGTTGTTTTCATCGCTTCTGTTTCGGGTATTATATGACTAATACCCTGTATAATGCCGGTGGTCTTTGTGGTGTATTTATAGCTCGTTAATTTCCCATGTGTAAGATTTAAAAACACTTCAGTATACTTATGTCTGTAAAATATGGTCTTTGATAGGATTATTATAATGTAATGAGGATAAAATGAATCAACATAAAAACACATAACAAGGTTTGAGTTGGTAAACAATTACTATAATTAATTAAATTAGGTTAAGTGTAAAAAAAAAACTATATAATATAGTATTTTCTCTATTATAATAATTATTATAATTAACGGTTTTTTATTGGGCGAAATCAGGCGTACAACCGCTCAATTTAAGCCAACAGTATGGTCAGTTACAATGTTTGTTAGTATAACATCAACATACACCATAAAAATTATATTAATAATTTTTTTGATAATTTTTGATTAAAGTTGTTAATTTAATAACTAGAATTTTAAATTTAAGTTAAGTTTCCTTTCACCTAAGTTTATAAAGTTGAGAATATACACTTCAAATTTTTGTTAGTAGAAAGAAAAAAAAATTAATAATAATTAAGATTTTTTTTTTTTTTTTTTTTTTTTTTTTTTTTTTGCATTACAAGTTACGTTATCCAACCATGGTATAGCCTTATCGGTCGGTTCATATTATATTATATTTTTCAAAATTTTATTATTTTGTATTATACATTACATAAAAAGACAATTACAAATACATAAAGTTTTTTTTTTCTCTCACATTTTTATGCAATACAATTCATTTTTCACAATGAGGATACAAAATACAATTTAGCGTTTATTATTATTGATGTTAAATTTATTTTAACTAATTCTTAAAAAATACTTCAACCGCAGCATTTTGTAATAGCCTTTTAAACTAAAGCGCATCAAAATTTGAACTTCCGAATGACATTTTTTTATTGCCATAATTACAGTTGTACCGTACCTATAATAATTAGTTACGGAAGTAGGGTACCGACATCGGCCATTAAAAAAGTAATAATAATAAAAAAAAAAAAAATTGAATTTTGCACAATGATACTTCAGCTTGAGACAATTTCAAATATAAAAAAAAATTGGGGGGTCAACGTGCAAATTAACTTTATAAGATTGTTGGAAATTTTAAGCCCATAAGGCCCAATGTTAATTTCAATATATATTTTTTCTCTTTTTCGGGACGATCAAACAGCTTGAAATTTTTATCACGGCTAGGTGTAACCCTTAGCTACACAATGACACCAAATTTAGACCAAAAACACGTTCTAGTTTTTGAGTTATAAGGTCGGTATGCTACTCCCTTAATTACCAAATCTCACATCTGTCAGTATTTCTCGCATATCAAAGCAAATTGTAAAGCACACCACTGCGCCACAAGTTTGATCAATCCTATTAAAGATTAAAGTTTTCCCACGAGGTCGTTCAAAGACAATCATTCATTGCCTCTCTTACTTTGTCTTAATTTGTTTGTTTTCAAGTAGCAAACATAGGATTTTAAGGACTTACTTCTTTTTATATAGGATCAATCTTTAATTTGTTTCGAACTCCTCAATAGATTACATGGAACGTCTGTAGGTAAATAAAGTAAGCAAAACATAATCTATTGAAGGTTTTTTAAGTGGGAGATTAATATTGTAAAAAAATATATATATATATATATATATATATATATATATATATATATATATATATATATATATATATATATATATATATATATATATATATATATATCAGAACCATCAAAGTCTTGTACAGTAAATAATCTTTAAGTTTGGATTTTTGAAGCATTTGTCATAGTCAACTTTTTTTTTTTTTTTTTTTTTTTTTAGTTGTGAAACATGTTTAAATAGTAATTGAGCACTCGTCTTAAGTAGGTATTTTATTTTTTTTAAATACCTATATATATTTAAATTTTATTATAGCATGGAATTTCCTGCTAAATTTAGAAACGCCAGTATATATTTAAACAAAAAATCCACAACAAGGAGACTAAAAAAAAAAAAAAAAAAAAAAAAAAAAAAACGACAAACGTAATTATGCTAAATTTATGTATAATGTATTAGCTAAAAAATTGATATTTTGGAATTAAATATAAATTATGATTATTTAATATTTCATTAATTTTGTTGCTGTGAAGAAACGTGTGCTATATTCAAGATAATTCTTGTGTACATTAATTTTTGGATACAGCATGAAAGTGACTAATGTTTTGCATTTTTCCGAATGCATTAGTAAACCACGTTATTAGCATTAAAAATTAAAAAAAAAAAAAAAAAAAAAAAAAAAGGCGCTGAGACCGCAAAAACACTTAAATTAAGGAATACTGTTGCACTTATACACATGTATATTAAATCTGTAGAAAATGTCAAGATTTTTTTTTTTTTTTTTTTTTTTTTTTTTTTTAATATAATACATTAACGATAATCATTATTCTGCAATAAATATAGTATACTGTACTTTGTTATTTGTTATTATTATGATATATAATATTATGCCATATAATATAAAAAATATAATATATTATTATGTAAAATGAAATCAATACGAATAATATTGAAGTGAACTTAAACTAGCAGCATAGTTATATTAATTTCAAAGATAATAACAATAATGAAAGCTCTCTTGTAGAGTTTCATTTGAGTAATAATGTAATTTGATAATGTTACTGAGTGAGTGTCCCATTTTGTATTAATTGAAATAAAAGTACTTATTGTTAGGTCTGGCGAGTAGCTGTAAGATTTAAAATTATGTGGAAAAAAGAAATTACCGCTTTCTACATGTATTGCCATGAGTAACTAACTACTACTGTATGTAAAATTATATCTATTTTGGGATTGCGTAAAAGTACTTATATCCTATACAACTTAAATGTTTGTTGTACATACGCAGACAAAAATAGATATAGACGTAATATAAATGCTATAGTTCATTTTTATATAGCACAATTTGTCAGTCTTGGTCTCGTTTCGATTATCGTATTTACAATAACAATACTATAACGATAACGATATTTGGTTTTGGTTATCGATGCGTTAGACGAACAGTTTATAAAAGTTATAAAATAACAAAAATTGACGATCTTATGTCGCATCGATAATGATACTTTTTGTTCAAAAAGAAAGAAAAAAATACACACAAAAGTAAAAAAAACAGTGCTGTATTTATATCACACGGAAAGAATAGGTTACTTAATTTATGCTGTATATGTCATTCTAGCATAATTTATGCTAAGTTGAAGCAACATAAATAATTATGCTGTACAATATAATATTTATGCTATGTAACATATTTATAATATAATAAATGCAGTATAGCATAAATTATGTTGTATTTAACAAATTGTGCATATGATTATTACGTATTTATTTTTATCCGTGAACAAAGCTATGTTATGAAGCATAAATATAAATTCTAATTTAATATCGTTTGAATTACATAATTGTAGCATAATTTATTCTTTCCGTGTATATGTATGTATAATAAAGTCGCTATACACAAAAGTATATAAAATTATGTTGTTAAGAATAAATATTTGCAGTTCTATTATAGCATACTTGTTGACGTTTGTCAAGTGCCTCATACTGTGATACTAATATTATGTAAAGTGAACGAGTCTTGAAGTAAAATGACGGTCCATTAGTATTCATATAGATATTGTACACTGTATAATCAATAAATTTATGTGTATTTGTGTCAGATGCACGCGATGCTATTTTATATTATGTATAAATGTATACACAGTGTGCAAAGGCAGATCCAGGGGTAGAGTGACGCGATTGCCCCTCCCCCCAAACGGTCCACGTGGATAAAAAAAAAAAAAAAAAAAAAACGGAGAAAAACGGAGAAAAAGAAAAAAATATGTGCTTTTGCATGCATTTTTTTTACCTCTTTTATAAATTTAAATTTACTTTTAAAAATTTACCCCTTCCCCCTTCACTCGCACAAACCATGCTCGTAGGGATAATAATGAGCCTCTTTTTCAATTTTCAAAAACTTTTTTTTCCCCGTTAATCTATAATCGATTACAGACTTAACTCTAATGTTTCATGTTCATGTTCTTTTTTTTTTTTTTTTATTTTTTTATTTTTTTATTTTTTTTTTATATTGTTTACTTGGAATTTAAAGTTATTAATATTATATTTTATAAGGAACTTCAAATTATGTAGAGGAAAAATGAAAAACCTTGATTTTCATCATGCCAGTCTCAATTGAAAATTTTATGCAGGACAATATCGTTTGAATCGTTTCCATTATAATTATGATAAAAAATACTTTTCGTATATATATGTAAGCTTGTTCTGTAAAGTAAAGTGAATCTCAACAACAGTGATTGGCTGACCAACAAAATACGACACATTCATTGATTGATCTTGTTTTTTGAGCTAACAAAATTTACAAAAATTGACTCACATGAAGAGCATAGAACTTTTTTGTGTGGAGTTTCTTTCATTCTTATCAAGTTCAAAGTTCTAAACGAGAAATAACAATGATCGACCATATGTATAAACGTAGTAAACAGGTAACGAAGTCGTAATCAGCTGTTATAACAAAGGAACATATCGACACAAAAGTTGCGCCGGAAGTCTGACTTTGCAGAACGAGCTATTTCTTTATAATAATAAATTATTTTTGTAATTTTAAATTTTAAAATAAATTCTTTACGTTGCAATGAAATAAAATTTAAAACATAATTTTGGAAATGACTTTAAAAAAAAATGCATTAAAAATATATATGTGAGAATGTAAGGGAATGAATTAATGGCTAAGCTTTGATACTATTAAAAATATTGCTATCACACACGTAGGGTCCATGCATTCATATTAAAGTCGACACCATGTTGGATCACTCGATAACATGGGTGGCATAGGAATGACTTATTTTGCTAGTTTAAAAATACTTGGCAATATTTTTGAGAGCATTTGATGCTGTTAATATGTAGATTGAAATTGTATCAAAGAAAAATAATAATTAAAAATTAACCGATTTCCCAATTAAAAATAGCCATAAAAACGAGGTTTGTCCTATATGCTGAGCAATGTTATTCACTACTCCAGTATGACATCCTAGCACAATAAATATGACGTCATGCGGATACACCCATCAAGTGTTATTTGTTACATTTACAAATTATTTTTCACTTCTATATTTTATTGTATAGCAACAGTTTTTGACAATCCATTTTACTTTTGAATAGGGGGAAACTCCAACTTCATTCTAAAAATAGCAAATTTACGTAGGCTGGTGCAGAGCTGAGGCGTGCTTTTCTTTCATCCCCTCGCGTTTTAATACGAATATGGTTCGTTTATGGATTGCTCAAAATAATGTAATGACAACTTTCTTTCTTTTTTTTCTGTTCTGTTCTTTTTTTTTTTTTTTTTTTTTTGCTTCTCTTTTCTTTTTCTTTTTTTTTTTTCTTTTTTTCTTCTTCTTTTTTGTCATTCTTTATGGACTGTTCACAATGACGTGTAAATTCACATAACTTGCGTGAAGATACAGCAATCAATGTTGTTTGGATTATTATACTGTATGTGAAAGTTATAACTTATACCGAAGTGCGGTGTAACTTTAGACCAGGGGAGTAACTTTATACCATTTTTTAAATTGCTTTAACTCTGAAACTTAAGAACACTTAGAACAATTATACCCAAAATTCTAAAAGCTCAATTATATAATAAGCTTTCCAGCATATTTCGTATTACCATTCAAACTGAAAAAGTTTCAGAGTTAAAGCAATTTAAAAAATAGTATAAAGTTACACCCCTTGTCTAAAGTTACACCACGCTACGGTAAGTGAAGTTACGCGTCATTGTATTATTGCCCATTAGGTTGCACACGGAAATAATACATTACGTAATTTATGCTGCATTTATAGCATAGTGATGCTAATTAGAACAGCATAATATGTGCTATACAAAATAATAGTTATGCTTTGTAAAGTACATAATATAGTTATTATTAAAGGGTCTTTAGTTATTATATGAAGTATAGTATACTTTATTCTGTATTGTACAAAATTTGTTAAATATATATAAGCTACCATAATAATTATACGTATTTATTTTGGTATGCTGATAGTTTTTTTTTTTTTTTTTAATGATTTTTTTTTTATTATTGTTATTATTATTATTATTATTTTTTTTTTTTTGCTAATATGCAGTGCAGCTACTCTTTACCCGCTTCCTTGTTGTTGTTGTTGTTGCTAATAAGCTTGGTCATAATTGCTCCACTTTACACAACAAAACATGACGAGCATTAAAAACGAGCATAATATCTATATATAAATATTATTCATCTATACCAAAGCAAGCGCTCGAATTATCTTTATGAATCATCATATTATGAAAGAGATATACGTACGTTTATGTTATACATAACATTTCGATTTATTTGTTTTAAATAAAGTTAGGTAAAATATATATCAAAAGTATAAGTTGTATTCAAAGCGATGTGAATATTTTATTGAAGCGACTAAATTTTGTCAAAATGATTTCATGAACAGATTATATAATTTACTTGACATGTTTTGTGCGGCGTTTCTTTTTAATGCTAGAAAAGACGTTCGGTTTTATGTTCCTACTATTTTGCCTTTTCAATTCAATGTTGATTGAAAGATTCTATTTTATAAGATTTCTATACTTTCACCCTTTCTCTCTTTTTCAGCCTCTCTCTCTCTCTCTCTCTCTCTCTCTCTCTCTCTCTCTCTCTCTCTCTCTCTCTCTCTCTCTCTCTCTCTCTCTCTCTCTCTCTCTCTCTCGCATTCCCCTTGTTTACGTCGCAAAAAAGAGACGTATACCTTAAAAATCTTAGTTTTCCGCGTGTTTTCAAAACGGTGAGTTCTATGTGAAATATCTTAATAAATATTATAAAATCAAACTAAAAATCAAACTAGATCCTTCCAGATTATTTCAAAGAGAATTATCTATAGAAAGTGAAAATATTATATAATTGTATGGAAAGTTGTCCAAAGAAAATCGGATAATTGAACAAACATTATAATGATTCGATTTAATCGAATGAACCTTCTAACGATTTTACTTTCATTTTTTTTTTTTTTTTTTTTTTTATAATAATTATCTGTATTTATTTTTAGAAATTGAGTATCATTTCATGTAGGGTTTATGCAACATATTAAAGTCGGCACCATGTTGGGTCACTCAATCCATAGGCCGTATAGAAAAATTACACATTTTGCCAGTTTAAAAATACTATGCAATATTTTTGAGAGCATTGATGATGTTAATATAGGTTGAATTAGTATCTCAAAATGTATAAGAAATATTATAAAAAAAAATACAACAATTAACCAAGTTACCCCAAAAAATAGCCGAAAATGAAGTTTGTATTGTACTATGCTGAGCAATGTTATTTATTACTCCAGTATGGTGTCCAAGCGCATTAAATTATGACGTCATGCCCATACACCATGTAAGTATTTAGGAGAAATTACAATGCTGAATTTATATCAGTGTAGCATAATTACTTGCTAAATAAAAAAATCACTTGAAGTAATTATGCTGCTGTATAACATAGTATTTATGCTAACTTAGTATGCAGTATAGAATAAATTATGTTGTTATGCACAAATTTTGCAGAACATGAGGTAATATATATAATTATTATATCATTTTACCCGCTTATGCTCCTTCTTCTTCTTCTTTTTTTAATGTGAATTAAAATTTGCCAATGGGCGAAAACACTTTTTTTTTTTTTTTTTTTTTTTTTTAGCTTTAGTTTATGAGCTTTATTTATTGAATTGCCTGTGTCAATAAAGATTCTTATTCTTAAGGCGGGAAATCAGGTACTGTGGGACTTGACTATAATAAATTGTAAAGAAAGAAAAATCTGAAATTTTGCAAAGTGATAAATAAGGATAAGGTATCTTCAAAAATGTAAAAAAAATTGGGGTCACCATGCTAGATTTTAAATTCTGATTTTTTGAAAATTTAGTCCCATAAGAGCCCATGTTAATTTTATTAATTATTTTCTCTTATATCTGATGCTCATGAGTTCTAAAAAAATTTATATATATATCATAGGTAGCTGTTACTATTAACTACAAATGGCATCATTAAGTTTGCAAGTTTTCTTTTTAGATTTTGAAATACAAGCCATCTGAATACAAGTCTTAAACTTTTGAGAAAGTTATTTAACAAAATTCGATACCAATGATGATCACAAGTTTCTGTTAAAATAAAGGAATACGGTATAAAATAAACTGAGGGAATAAAAATACAAAGCGATTTCAAAATGCAATCAGAATAATTTTTTAATTACTTTTTTTTTTACTTGTGTATGATCCCACTTTTAAAATCAACGTGTTATTTTACTTTGTTTTTCTATAAAAGTTAATTACACGTCGAGTGCGGAAAGATTATTTCAATTAAAATGTCAACGAGATTTCTCACTTTGACTGTTGGTCTCGACACTCAGACAACTTTATTTACGTACTGTATGTACTGTACTGTATACCCACGTAAATAAACGTTATATAACAATACACTCAAAAAACAGACGTGTATACTCTCAACGTACAATTGTTTATATAGAGAGAACTTATAATAATATAATATATTCGATGTTTTTGAGAAGCAAAATGTCTATCTCGTTTTTTGTCATGAGAAGCAAAATGTCTATCTCGTTTTTTTGTCACAAAAAGTAAAATGTCTGTCTCGTTTTCGAACGCTCGTTTGGCGCTTGGTGATAAAATGAGATATATATTTTGATTCTTTTTTTTGCATACTTGAAAAACTAATAATTCAACCTATTAACAGCATCAATGATCTCAAAAAAAAAAAAAAAAAAAAAAAAAAAAAAAAAAAAAAAAAAAAAAAAAAGCTAAGTATTTTTAAACTGGATAAATGAGTCATTTTCCTATACTGGCCCATGTTATTTAGCGCATCATTATGGCGTCGACTTTAACATGAATGAAACTATCCTATACTCTGTTCTGTTTATACGTAATTACAGTACCATGATGCACTAATAGTGCGTAAATACTTAATGATACTGGTATAGATAGTTGACTTTGTAAATTTAATGCTTATTATAATCTCTATATATAATAGTATCAATATTTGGATAATTTTAAGATCCATTTATTTTAGAATTTTGTTTATTATGTCATGCGGCAAGACATTTTTAGTGAAACTCCGATAGGGTGTATGCATTCATGTTAAAGTCGACGCCATGTTGGATAACTCAATAACATGGGTGGCACAGAGAAAAAAACTCATTTTGCCAGTTTAAAAACACTATGCAATATTTTTGAGAGCATTGATGCTGTAAATATGTTGAATTAGTATCTCAAGTATGTGAGAAACATAACAATAACAAAAAAATTAACCAATTTTCCAAAGAAAATCGGCTTAAATGAAGTTTGTCCTATGCTGAGCAATGTTATTCACTACTCCAGTATGGCCTCCAAGAGCAATAAATATGACGTCATCCGCATACACCCTATAGCATCTACTGCTTTGTATTCTCAGTATATACTATGTTTTATATTAACTCACTATATTTAATTTACTATAGATCTGTTCTCTCGGATGTTGCTGTGTTATTTACAACACCTTGTATATGTTGGTGACATTTTAAACAACACAAAACTAAGTAGAAAAAAATAATAATAAAAAGGCTGTGCTGCAATAGACATTTATAAACCTTTTCAACTTAATAAATTCTTTGTAAAAGACGATAAATGGCAAAAAATAAAAACTCTTTTTGCAATTCCTCACATCCTATACAACTGTATTTATTAATAAAGTTTATTCAATTTCATTCATTCATTCATTCATTCATTCATTCATTCATTCATTCATTCATTCATTCATTCATTCATTCATTCATTCATTCATTCATTCATTCATTCATTCATTCATTCATTCATTCATTCATTCATTCATTCATTCATTCATTCATTCATTCATTCATAATAACTAAATGCATAAGCAATTGCGGTCTGCAATTTGACGTGTGGTAAATCTGGTTAGTTTGCTTCCATTCCAATCAAATTCTCTCGTTAGCAGCCATGAGCATACAATTTTGCGTCCCCCCTTTTTGTATCTGTTACTTAAAGATTTTCGCGTAATATAAATGTCAATATTGACGTGTTTTAATAAAAATCTATAGCTTTTCTTTGATTTGCATATTAAACCGTAATGGTTTTTTCTTATTTATTTAGTTAGTTTGCCACCTCAATATGAGACAGTTTAGAAATGATTGTCAATAAAATATTTACAATCACTTACAATGACAGCCAAAAATCATTATGTATTACATGTAAATTTAGATTTAAAATGAGTCATCATTCATAAAATCCTCAACTGACAATGCGTAAAATTGAATTTTTTGCTATAATTGTTATTAAGATTTCACTAAAAGCTAAAAATCAAAATCTTACTTGCAAAATAGTTGATTTTTAACGTATATATTGATGTTTCCGGTGTCACTTTCCACCAGCGCAGCGAAAGGAGCATCTATACACTTTCCACGCAGCACAGTGCGTGGACTATAGCGGCCATTCACTTAACATTGCAGATGCACCACGGCGGAAAGTGCGAATACTCTATTTTGACACGGAAGCACTGATATACAATATTGTCACATATCATGACTCATATGACATAATATATTTCTCATGGTGATAGTTGAGCCACTGTCTTATCAAAGGCAATAGAATCCCGTTGGCACACCGCTACCTCACCGTGTAACATCAGACAGGCGGCTTTTCCACTCTGTACTTATGATACACTTGATTATACCAAACACCTATAATATAAAAAGGCATACGTGCAAGGTAATTAGAGAGGGGAAACAGAGTAGATAAAAGCTGCAACTTGAAACTCATCTCTAGTTTCAACTGCACATAAGTATATACTTAGTATGGTTTTTAATATCTTTTTATTTTATTATCTTTTATTATCAACAATTTTTTTAAAGTAATGTTCATTTAATAATTATTTGACCTATTGACTTATAAAGCAACACTGTTTTGAAGCTGACTATAAGCAATTTTGCTCACATCCGCTTCCGTTTCGATGTTCTACGCATGCGTAGTAAGTAGAAACGGAAGCGGATGTGTCCGAAATCGCTTTAAGTCGGCTTCAAAACAGTTGTTCCTTAATAAGTCAATGCAATAAATATTTTCACTTCCTTACTTAAATTATGTGGTGATCTTATATCATTTATCGATCCCTACATTGCCCACCCCCAAAGCAATGTTAGAATATGATATTCGTTTGGTAATTTTTCAATTAAAAAAAAAAAACGAAGTTTTCAATAAAAGTTCTTTAATTTTAATTTTGATTCTTCCGATACGTTCAAATTAATCGGTTGACTTCAAACCGATTTCAATTTCAAACAGTTAAGAGAGTAGGGTACCGACGTCGGACATTAGAATCAAACTTTTCTCGTCAAAAAAATCTTAACGTTTGGACAATGATACTTCATTTTAAGAACATTTCAAATACATAAAAATTTTGGGGGGTCACCGTGCAAATTATTATTATTATATGATTTTTTGAAATTTTAAGCCCATAAGGCCCCATGTTAATTTCAATAATATTTTTTCTTTTTTTCGGGACGATCAAACATCATGAAATTTTTATCACGGCTAGGTGTGACCCTTAACTACACAATGACAGCACATTTAGACCCAAAGCACGTTCTAGTTTTTGAAATATAAGGTCGGTATATCCTACTCCTTTAAAGCATTATTTACATGCACCAAAAAATGCGCAATACATTTGAATAGCCATAGTTTGATTGTCATTTAAGTAGCAGAAAACGGACAGAGGGTTTACAAACGACATGCATGTAATGATGAATTACATTTTTATTATCAACAGTGCGCGATTTGCTATTAAATCATTTGAATTATGCAAAGTTTGGGACAATAACTGTAAAAAAAAAAATAATAATAATAATAATAATAATAAAAAACGAGAAAAATAATTTGAGGCTCCCTGTTTCTTCTTATATCAAGTGTGTTCGGCGTGATTATATTTTACTCAATTCGAAATTTTTAATTTTTAGCTCTAAAATTTCACGTTATAGTTGATTTTAATTAACTTATTTTTTCATTATCTTTTTTATTATCTTATTTTTATCATCTGCACCAACATTTTAATAAGATGCTCTTCAAAATAATGAAAAGCTAAATGACAACGTAAAAAAAGAAGAAGAAAGGAATGAAATCAACCCTATATGGTCAAGTGTATTGTATATTTGATTAAAAAGAAATCCTTTATACTTTTTTTTTTAAATTTATTTGTGCGTTTTTTTGATTATAGAATGCAAATTGCTGGATAAGAGAATTATTTCTACATAAAATCCAATTGAAAAAATAAAGGTATAATGCGTACTGATTCTCCAAATATTTTATTATTATAGGATTTCATTTTTTTTAAAGGAAATATCAAATCACCGACCGTTCAAATAATCACGATTTACAAAATTTTATTTTAAAAATAAAATTAGATCACCACAGCACTACTACAACAATAACTTATTTATTGAGTAAAAATACTATAAAAAAAAAAGTTAGACGTGGTCATAGGAAAAATATGCGCATGACTTGATAATTGCGGTGACAGTAAAGTATAACCATTGAAGTGCATATTTATGAATATCAATTAGTTTTAATAAGCGGTCAGTTTGTACATTTCCAGGGAGGGATAAACCGTTCTTGTTTTTTCTAAACTGCAAAACCAGAGACTTAGAGCTACTTCTGTTTTTTGACCTTAGGTTTCGAATGTTTTTATTTTTTGAGTATATTGTTTATGCATAATGACATCGTGAACCATACCTATAAGATTTTATTCTTCTGAGCATGTGGAAATAATAAATGACGTATATTATACTGCAATTATGCATGCCATTAAAGCATAAATGTTACTAAAATAAAACAATTTAAGTATTTATGCTGTACAACTTAATATAACATAGTTATATAGTTAACGTATAGCATAGATTATGCTGTATTCACAAATTGTGCTGAAAATGAGCAATAGCATAAATTATTAGTACATGTATATTTTTATCCGATCGGGAATTTATCGTATCGTATTGAATGAAGATGATTTTAAATTTACATATTATTAACAATTATTATCACAATCATGTATACAGCATGGTGGAGAAAATATAGAATAGACCAAATGAATCAACACGTGATTTTCAATCATTAAACACGAAGTGGGATCTTAAGAACTGACGTCAATTTTTACAAGACTATAAGAGAGTAAAAATTAAAAATAGAGGGAAAAAAACTGTACAGTATGATGTTTACTTGACAACTCCGGTTTCTGACGTCAGAAGAAGGCAAAAATTAATATATAAAAATGTTGTGCGGGTTTCATAAGTTGAAATTTTTTTATCACTGCTATAGGCTGTATGCGGATGACGTCATATTCAATGTGCTTGGAGGCCATACTGGAGTAGTGAATAACATTGCTAAACATAGAACAAACTTCGTTTTAGGCAATTTTCTTAGGAAAATCTGTTAATTTTTTCTTATTATTATTTTTCTCACATACTTGAGATACTAATTCAACATATTTACAGCATCAATGTTCTAAAAAATATTGCATAGTTTTTGTAAACTGGCAAAATGATATTTTTTCCTACGTCACCCATGTTATTAAGTTATCCAACATGGCGTCGACTTTAATATGAATGCATAGACCCTATACACTTGGGCTTTGAGACAAACTGGTGTTATTTATGTAAGACCCATCAAGTGTTTTGTGATGTGATACAAAAGGCTTGTTTTCCTCTGGTCTCTTTCTTTACATGATCTTTTTTTCCCTTACACCGACTCTAGATACAGTATACTGTAAAAACGGGGGTCAATAGTATGCATACACTTATTACAATTATTATACATAATTATACTATTACCTTTTTTTTTTTAAATATATAATTTCTTTCCTATTTATCCTCCCATAATCCCCTTTGTATAAAAAAGAGAGAATTTTTTTTTCTATAATAAAGTATTAAAAATTGACATACAATATAATGCCAGGTTTACATACTGCACTCAAGTATATGCGTCACTAAAAAACGTATAGTTTGCTAGGATTTGCGTGTCGCTAAACACATAGCGCAAGGACGACAGGTGTGGTGATGAGTCGTCTTATTAATTATGTAGCATCGCGTTTCACTGTCCAAGAGTTACAACTGTCCTTACGTGGCTCGGAGAAGGCGTTTTAATTATTGATATTAAAGTGAAAAAGGGGTTACTTAGATAAGGGTAAGAGATAGTGGTTATTATAGAATGATAGATTATTGTTGAATTTTTTATTACTGTTAAAAGTAAATACTTGTAGTTTTATTGTAATATTTTTCTAGAACCATGCACGAAAAGTATAAATGACGTAATTTATGACTGAATTTACGTCATTCTAGTATTATTACTAAATTGGAACAACATAATGTTTATTCTATGTAACATATTTATTATGCAGTATAGCACTGTATAGCATAAATTAGGCTGTATTGTACAAACTCTGCTAAAAATGAGCTAGCATAATTATTACGTATTTATTTTTATCCGTGTGGGTATCATTGGGAGGGAGGGAGGGAGGGAGGGAGGGAGGGAGGGAGGGAGGGAGGGAGGGAGGGAGGGAGGGAGGGAGGGAGGGAGGGAGGGAGGGAGGGAGGGAGGGAGGGAGGGAGGGAGGGAGGGAGGGAGGGAGGGAGGGAGGGAGGGAGGGAGGGAGGGAGGGAGGGAGGGAGGGAGGGAGGGAGGGAGGGAGGGAGGGAGGGAGGGAGGGAGGGAGGGAGGGAGGGAGGGAGGGAGGGAGGGAGGGAAAAGTTTTACGGTATAAAGTTTTTTATTTTTATATTTATAATAAATTATCCTTTTTATAAAGCTATAGCGATAGGTTTTTATTTGAAAGTTTTATTTGTTGCTTACTTTTAATTACAGTATTATTCTTTTATTAAAATTTTTAATTAATTAACAGTATATTGTTATATCATATTTTTGTCTTTCTTTTCATGAGAAAAATATTGTACTAAAATAAAAAGGGTAGAAAATAGTAAAATGACAGTTCAGAAAAAGTTTAATATGTTAATTGAAATAGAATTCAAAATTCAGCCGTCTCGTTGGTTTCATTTAAAAGTTTTTAACTTTTATTAAACTACTAAATTCATATCACTGAACAAGGCAATTTTTAATGTAATTAACGTGATGTGGTCTGAGCTTGAATAGTAAAAAAGACTTGATGCGTATTTTTACAATTATTATATAATAAATATATTGTAAAAACTTTATAATATATAGGGTGTGTGCGCATGACGTCATTCTGAGTGCTTTACGTTGCTCTTCTTGAGCAATAATAATGATAAGTTTTTGGCTATTTTCATTGAAAAATTAGCTTTTTTTTTTTTTTTTTTTTTTTTTTTTTTTTTTTTTTTTTGCATACTTGAGGTACTAATTCAACCTGTTAACAGCATCAATAATGTTCTCAAAAATATTTTAAAGTATTTTTAAACTGGCAAAATGAATAATTTTCCTTTACTGGACCATGTTATTTTGCGCTCACTTATGGCGTCGACTTTAACACGAATGAAACCACCCTATAAATGGGCTTTGTCTGCATTCGATTATTTTTATAATTATTATTATACTCCTATGAAGTTTTTATTTTTTGAGCATTATATATTTTATAGAAATAATTGCAGTAATGTAGTCGAAACCTAATAGCACCCAATAGACACGCACTTTAATGTGTTGCAATATACCAGTTTATATATATATATATATATATATATATAATATATATCATTGATATCTTCCCTCTAAATGCTTTTTTTTTTTTGCTAGTGTATAAATTATAATGACGCTAATTAGTAATAAATTAAAAATTAGATAAAAAAAAAATCATTTCCGCACATTCAATAAATGAATACGTCTCATTGATTGCATAAAAGATTCAACCAGGCGTATGCTGATATTTAATATTATCTCTATATAGGGTCCAGTATATACTTACGCGATAATTTTAATTGGCTGTCAATATTTATGACGCTTATATTCAACTTTTTGACCTTTATACTGTATAATAAAGCTTTTATATTTAAGTTTTTGTAAGTAATAATGATTTTTATTATACATATAATTATAATCATGCATATTGTGTATGAATGCTTCAATTAATGCTTCCATTAAGAGTTATTATTTATTGTTACCTTTAAAAATGTTGTTCCCCCTTTTATTTTAAATGTCATTTGTAAGTTAAAAGTAACTTGCTATATTTTGAGGATAATTGAGCATCAGAAAATGGTAAAATATGTTATTGAAAATTATAAAATATAATTTCAAAAACTAATTCAATACTGTATAATTATAGTTACCATATTTACCACTTTTTTTTTTTTTTTTTTTTAATCATATCAAATGAATAGACTAAAGATTGTTGTAATTTTTAAATATTATTGTTTTACTGCCTGGGTCGAAAAATTTCTTATCAGTAATATAGGGTGTATACGCATGACGTCATATTTAATGCGCTTGGACGCCATACTGGAGTAATGAACAACATTGCTTAGCCTATAGGACAAACTTCATTTTTAACTATTTTCTTTGGCAAACCTTCCGTTTAATTTTTTATTATTAAATTATTATATTTCTCAGATAATTTACTTGAGGAGGACACTAATATAACCAATTTTTACCATCAATGCTCTCAAAAATATTGCTTAATTTTTTTTAACTATACCAAAACGAGTAACTATGCGGCCCATGCTATTGAGCGATCCAACATGTTTCGACTTTAATATGAATAAATACAACCTATATACAATTATATATAAGCGTTTAAAGAACAAAGATAAAACAAAACAAAAATATACAAAAACCAAAAAATGTAGTAATGCAGTAATTTGAATGCAAAAAAAAAAAAAAAAAAAAAAAAAACTTCATGTATTTCATTATTAATCGTACTTCTTTCCTTATTTCTTAAAAGTGAAATATGCCATTTGCACGAAGTAAACTTTAATTTATAAACAGAGGGAGGGGGGTGGTGGCTAATTTTTATCTGTCGCTCTAAATTTGCGTCTACCAGCTTGCTTAAACTTTAAACTCATTCTATATAATATATATTTATTTTTTGTACTTTAATTTGTATCTTATTTGAAAAATGTCGTGTAACTTTTGAATTTAAATAAACATAAAAAAAAACTACATTGTAAATAATAATGTTAAATCATTCCTGTAAAGCATTAATTTAATTTATTCATAAATAATTTTCTAGCTATTTTTTCGTAATCAGAGCTGTCAAAATTCGAAATAATAAAAATAATAATCCGTAGTCAAACAGATAGACTAGATGTTTAAATAAATTTATAACAGAGGAAACCGTGACAGTAAAATTATCAACAGTTATGAATTATTTAAAAGTATTAGTAATGTAAAATAATATAACATTACACTCGTATGTAATTCTACGTTTCTAACTCTTAAAACACTTTGGTAAAATGGAGAGGAACGCAGAAAATAGTTTTACGTTTTTTACTGAAGTAATACACGGAAAAAAAAGTACTACTAATTGCAGGTACATGAACCTGTATTTTGCAATAGGTACACTTGAATTTGGAACAGGTAGTTATAAAACTACAATACCTCTTAATCTAAGTGAGTCACACCTTTATTGATGCACAGTGCACCTGCATTAGGTATTATTGTAGTATAATAATACCTGTGTTCTAGGTTATGTTATATGTGTACCTATTACATTGTTATTATTAATTTTTTTCCGTGTACTTTTGGTAAAAACAGATCAGTGGGTAAAAATATGTTTGTCCGTATTTTAGTCATATAATTCGCAATTTTTTTTCGTCTAAATAAATGTGTAATGTTTTGTCTTTTTTCTTAAATGTGCTGAACTTATCTCTATCTATCTATCTATCTATCTATCTATCTATCTATCTATCTATCTATCTATCTATCTATCTATCTATCTATCTATCTATCTATCTATCTATCTATCTATCTATCTATCTATCTATCTATCTAAATCTATACTCAACTTATCATTTCCGCTTTTCATTTTACTTATCATTTTGTTATTATTTACAACTTTTTGTTAGTTTATTTTGTTACTATTTTTTGATATTATATGATTTTTGTTTTATTTTTCCGTGTGTTATTAAATTTCAGCAGCGCAGATCAGAGAGACGTTTGGTGAGCAACTCATCTTCATTTCAAATCAAATTCGTTGACAACATCATCAACCGTATTGTCTCAAATATCGCGACTAAGGTTAGTTTACCTGGCCATGTATAGTATTGGGTTCATATATATATTATATATATATATATATATATATATATATATATATATATATATATATATATATATATATATATATATATATATATAATATAGCCTGCATGAGTAGAGATAATGGTCTGGTCTGAGGTGTAGGATTACTCGCTTCTTCTTGTTATATACATTTTTGCTGTTAGGAGGTTTAGGTTATCGGCTTTACACCCACTCTAAAATATATAAAATAAGCTTTGAAAAACCTTTTACGTTTTTTTTTTTTTTTTTTTTTTTTTAATTTTCTGAAATGCAATATTATGGTATATGCGAGGATGAAAAATGAGTTCGTGTTCGGAGTGGAATCAAAGTTGTATAAGAACAGTTTTTTTTTTCTTCACAGTGATTTTTTAAGTGCTACAATATACAAAAGATAATTTAATTTATTATAATAAAGACTCTGTCGTAGAATATTTTACTCTATATTGTCTATTTCTAAGGCAATTATATTAAAATTTTATATGACTGATTAGTGTTGCTTAGATGTAATATATTTATATATTTTTTTTTTTTACTTTTTTTTTATTATTATTTTTTAATTACAGCATTTTTGTTGCACGTAGTCACAGCGTCTCACTGGTGATTTTTATTATTTTATTTTTTAATTTTTTTTAAAAAGGATAAATATTATTTGATTAACCATGTAAGTGGGTGTATACCTTTTGTGGCCTCTCAATAAAAATCATTTATTATTATTATTAAGGCGGGAAATCAGCTACTGAGGGATTTGACTAAAAAGTTGTAAAGACAGAAAAATCTGAAATTTTATGCAGTGATACATTAGGATTAGGTATCTTCAAAAATGTAAAAATTTTGGGGGGTTACCATGCTTGATTTTTAATTATGACATAAGAGCCCATGTTATTTTCAATAATTAATTTCTCTCTTATCTGATGGTCACGGGTTCTGAAAATTTTATCATAGGTAGCTGTTACTATTAACTTTCAAATGGCATCATAAAATTTGGAAGTTTTCTTTTTAGATTTTGAGATACAAGCCATCTATATCAATCCTTAAATAGAATGCGTCATTTAAATTTGCCCTTCTTATAACTGCAGTGTTTTTTTTTTCTTAAAAATCAGCTGAATGATGAAAGAGTTAAAAAAGTTTAAAAAGAGACAGAAAATTATAGTTTCCGGCACTCTTTTGATAGCTGAGCTAAGCCTTAAAGATCACACATTAATGAAAATAGTGTTAAATGAATAGATAATATAATCTGGAGACCCGATTGTTGAGCTGCTAAAAGCTTTTACAGGAAATTAAATGGAAAAGATTTTTTCCCTTTGTCGTCACTTTGAGAAATATTGAAATAAGTTTATTATTATTATTATTAAATTTTTTTTTGTCGTATCTTATACTCTGGTATCCAATTTGTCAAGTTACAAGTCTACAGTAGCTTTATTGAATAAAGAGACGATTTTTTTTTATTATTATTATTTTTTTATTATTATTTTTTTTTGTAAGGCAGACGGGGACGAACTTGGAACAAACTTTAGTTAAGACGGGAAATCAGGTACTGCGGGATTTGATTAAAAAAAAATGTAAAAAATGAAAAATCTGAAATTTCGCACTAGTGATACATTAGGATATTTCATTTTCAAAAATATGAAAAAAATTAGGGGGTCACCATGCTAAATTTTAAATTATGAATTTTTGAATTGTTAGTCCTATAAGAGCCCAGTTAATTTCAATATTTTTTTTCTCTCTTATCTGATGGTCACGGGTTCTGAAAATTTTATCATAGGTAGCTCTTACTATTAACTACCAAATTGCATCATATAGTTTCAAAGTTTTCTTTTTAAATTTTGAGACACAAGCCATCTACAGTATAATTATACAACCCTTAAATGAGAAACTGTATTTTCACAATAATTCGCAGTAAAAAAAAAAAAAAAAAATTAAAAAAAAAAAAAGAAAAAGCAAGCAAGCCTTAATTCTTTTAATAATTTTTACTTAATTAAAAAAATGTCCTTTTTTTTTTTTTTTTTTTAAGTTCGTTATTTTTATTATATTTTAATTTAATTAAAGTTTAAGCTAAAAGTTGATATTCACATTTACTAGTTATCCAAGTGGAATAATAACTTCAATATTTGACCATGTTTTCATGTGTTAAAATAAGTAAACTTTTAAGTAACATTCATCATTATACTTTATGTTAATTTCATATTTTACGACTCTTCAGTTTGTCAGATACCAGCCACTCACCTATACACATCTGCAAACAACTAGATCGTTACCATACATACTATAGACAATATGATATAATTTATTTATTTGCTTTATGAACAATACATCACATAAGGAAAATTTATAAATTAATAATGTAATGCTCAATACAATTAAAAGATATTTCCCCAAGGCCATGTAATACTCAAGAGTCTGTATGCCTTATTTATTATTATTATTCGACAATTATATATCATCTTTATCAAGGAGGTCAATCACCTCTTTTATTTCGTATACGGAATTTATTGCTTTTTGCTTCGACTTCTCTCTCCCCTTGAGATTTCATTCCACAGCAAATTCCTGGTATATCAAAAAGCGACATACCAATATAACAAAACGCTATATTATATTATATATCTCATATAAAACCAATATAATATACATCATGCTATATACGTAGGTTATTTTGTTGTATATCGAATTTGTTTGAAGTATATTATACATCTCTAGTATTTGATCTTTTAAAAATTTTCAAATGAAATTATTTACTATTTAATGGAGTTTTGCATACTATTGTAATATAGTCGTTATTCATACATAGAGTGGTTGTATTCATGTAAAAGTCGCCATATGTGAGCTCCAATGAAGCTTGTCGGTTTAGCGCGCGGGGAAAGGTAAGGGTCCACTAATTTAACATTTTACGCTTATGAAGGGGGAAAAAAAAAAAAAACAAAACAAAAAAAAGTTTTTTGCGATTTTTGAGAAAACTACTCCACCGATTTCGGAGAAATTTAAATGAAAAATACTAGACTTGTTTTAAGCCATAGAATTTATTTAAGAATTTCTTAGACCAATAACCTCCAATCGGGGTTACCAGGAGGTGGGTTGATCTTACAGCCTACAATTTTCTGTCCTACAAATTAAAAAAAAAAAAAAAAAAAAAACTTGCAGCCCACAAAATTCTGCCCCACAATATACCTGGATATAAATTACTGTTATCCACTGACTAGCTGGCAACGTGGCAAAAGCTTCGTGTGGCTTCGTTTTTTATGAGTTTCAAATTTGTGGGGCAGAAAATTGTGGGCTTTAAGGACACCCCACCAGTGTTGAAAAAAAAAAATGACACATTTTACGTTAGTCTTATGCTGAGCATTGTCATTCAGTATAATGGAGACGAAGCGCCTACACTACACCCTATACTCATTACTCACACGGTAAGAAAAAATAACAAATTTTATGTTGCATTTGTCATTATAGTATGATTGTTGCTAATTTTGAGCCAATAAATAATTAAGCAACGCAAGATAATCTTTTTGCTATATATATTATGTTATGATTTTGTATATATACATACGTAGCATGAAGCCATTGATATAAATCATAACCATAATACTAGAAATACAAATAAAATTAAAAGTATAAATAAAAGAACTGAAATGTATAATAAGAGTCCTTTCTGCAGTTATCTAAATATTTATAATAAATTGCCATGTTTTGAATAATGACTTAATGATTGTGTCCGAGATGGACAATGAAGTAGGTGAATATATATGAATGATGACACAATTTAAATACAAATGGTAATTTTTGTAATTTTTTTTTTTTTTTTTTTTTTTTTTTTTGTATGTGTATTGACAATAATTTCTACATTATCATTTGTGGCAATAACCTAAACTAATGTATTTAATTGTCTTATGAATGTTGGATGAAAGAAATGAAATAAGAATTCTTGAATTATATATTGTAAGGAATATTGGTGAAATGTTAGTGTAAACATGTTTGCGTGATTTTATTTTTGCCTGTTCAGTACGTAATGTATAAATAAAAAAATATATATAAAATAGCAAGTGGTATTTAATGCTCGCAGGTATGATTAAAACCCAGACAATAGAACTAATTACTGATACTGTGACTCATATAAAGGTATATAGAAACAGTTTAACAAGCAAATGACAAATTATTAACTTACTTCCTTATAAAGTCTTTGTTTTGATTATTATTTATAGCTCTGCATTGTGTCGTAGTTAATAAAACTCAATGGAAAAATGAACAGGAAAAAAAAAATCAATCGATGAATGCGATATTTGTTTTTGTTGCGTATTTTTATTTAACGTTGCCTTTTTCTTTTTTTCTTTTTTTTTTCCAACCGTGATAGAATATTATGATAAAGAATGACTTTTTTTTTTACCTTTCTGTCTTATTGTACTCTTATTTGTATATTGCAAAAGTAAATATACATATGAAAATAGTAACAAAAGTAAACAATAAAACAACATTCCTTTTTTTTTTTTTTTTTTTTTTTTTTTATTCATATTTTGTGTAACGGGTACTAATTGTATTTACGATTAATTAGTCAATATGAAAGAGGCTATAATAACGGCTTACTATGCAACATTGTAGAAATTTTCTGCGATGATTGAAAAGTTTTTAAGTCATTTTTTTCGTTTTTTATAAGGATACATTTGCATATATTACGAAAAGAATAAATTATGCTGTATTAAACAACGTCTGCTAAAAATGGGCTAGAACAATTTTTTTCCCGTATTTAGTAGTTATATTATTGATTAATAGGTTAAAAATTTTGATGTGAAGTTTTTATAACATTAAAATACATAAAATTGAATATAGTATGCTCCATTTATATTTCTCGGTACTAACTGCAGTTTATCTAATAATCGCTTAAAGGATGTTATAGATAGGAAATTAGAATTCCAGCCATTTGTCAGTGCGCTTGTGATTGGTTGCACGTCACTACCGGTAATAAGAATTACAAGAATGTTTTTTTTTTTTTTTTTTTTTTTTTTAGTAAATAGAGCAAAATAAAATGTGAAACTCGCTGTTCCCTGCAATGACGATTGACGATATTTACACTGAGAAATGTTGTTTATACTGTCTATACTTCGTTCCTTTTTTTTTACGTGAAATTTTTCTTATATTGCAAATGTTTATTAAAATATAATGATAAAATATTAATTAATATATTAATAATATACAGTAATATAATAATTAATACAGTATATTAATAAAATATTCATTATAAATTATGTATATTTAAAAAAATCTTTTATAACACAAGAGCAACCAGTTTATGTAATAGCTTAAAGGAATAGACCAGAGAAAAACATAAGCATTTATATCACAAAACACTTGATGGGATTTACATAAATAACATTAGTATGCTCAAAACCCAACTGTAGCGCCGTAGCAGTGATCAGAAAATTCGATTTATGCAACCCGCACCACATTTTTATACTAATTTTTGCATGTTTCTGACGTCATAAACATGAATTTTCACACAAATTGCATACTTTACAGTATTTTCACACTCCTTCGTGGGGCTACATTAACATTCTGGTAAAAATTGTCATCAGTTTTGAAGATCTCATTTCGTGTTTATTAATTAAAAAGCACATGTTGTTTTATGTGGTCTAATGGCTTTAAACATTGATATATCTTCCACGATTCTTTTAAATCTATATACAATACACGAGACACATTAATAATAAGTGGTTTACATATAGAAATAAAATTTAATAATTTAATTGTAATTGTGTTCACTGATTTTAATTGTATGCTTTTACTCTTCACTTTTTATGTTGTATACGGAAAGAATAGATTACGTAATTTATGCTACATTTATTTCATTATAGCATGATTGGTGCTAAATTGGAACAATATAATTAATAATTAATTATGCTGTACTATAATAATATTTATTCTATGTAAAATATTTATCATGCAGTATAGCATAAATTATGCTGTATTGAATAAATGAGCTAGCATAATTATTAAGTATACATATTTATTTTCGTCCGTGTTTATTGAAAATAAATTCTTCTATGATTCTATAAATGTACTGTATCTTCTATACTAGACTCAAAAAACCTCAGTCGATTTATAGTTTTACCACTAATGTATCGCCCATTTCTCGTACGCATTTCAAAGGGGGGCGGCTGGGCGATACCGTAAAAGGTCGAACGGCAGGTAACTCGGGCTTTTTGAGGCAAGTATATGTATGATTCTATAAATAATAATCATTTTATACATTGTGTGTACCACCAAATATATTGGTCACAGGCCTATTTTTGGATGACAATAATAAAATAAATAGGATTGTTTTACATTTTTACTTTTTTTTGGGGGGGGGGGGGTTAATGATATAATAATGTAATTAATCTCAATATGCTATTGTACACACCACACACACGCAAAGAATAATTTAAGTAATTTATGAAGGGTTTATGGCATATGCGTCTTGATTTGAGGAGCAAGAGATCAAGAGTTCGTGGGAATGCTGCTTTTTCAAAGCTAGTGGTATACGCACTGACAGTGAGTGTGAAATGTGAAAGTGCTCTCGTGTTCACCGCACTTTGATGTCTGTCTGAATGCCCGTTTTTGGGGTTATCCTGTAAGTGCCATACACGGTTAAAAATAATAGCATTTGTAGTACGAATTATCGCTATAGACCCGTGGTTTTAAAGAATCATCGTGCTTGGTTTAGTATGCAAACGGAGAGCAGACGTGAACTACGGAAACACTCTCAATTTCTGCAAAGAAAACTGCCATCCAATGGTTTTCAGTATCTCTTAACCAGCGTGTTTCTCTACTCCGCTCTAAAAAGTCTATTATTGTGATTCAGTCTCTTTCATTCGTTCTGGCCAAAAACAGTCTGCACGAAGGGATGCATAACGGCGAGCCGCGTTTCAAATATAGAATTTTTTTTTTCTTCTTTTCTTCTTAAAATACTTAAAATAGCATAATTGGTGGAACAACACCAATAATGATTTTATGAAACATAATATTATGCTAACTTTACTTAATGTTATGCATTAATCCAGAAAATGAGCTAGCGTAATTATATCGCATTGATTTCTGTCCGTGTATGCATAGCATTTGTCATTGTGCATTGCTATTTTAATTCAATTTTTCTATACAGTATAGCTGCTAAATATTTAAATGAATGAAATCACACTCTTTATTAAAACCAACTGTTTTTCAGTAACTTCAATTATACATTGTTTTTATTTACAATTTTCTCCTCATGATTTAAACATATTGAGATAGATTTGGTTATTTTATTTATATATTATTATCTTCACTTTTTTTTTCTTTTTTTTTTTTCCTTCTTTTTTTTTTTTTTTTTTATATCATACGGTTCATAACTTTCATATAGAGTGAAATTCTTTGTTCACCATCATCATGCTTTGTTACAAAATTCAATAGTAGTGTGTTAGAAGGACTCAATTTTGCTATTTTTATTAAACTGTTTTTAAGTGCAGTGATATTATTTATAACCACAGCAAATAAAAATAAAAATCAATTTTTTCTTATTTTATTTTTATTTATTCGTACTTGCATTGCTTTAAATAACTCATTTTAAACTAGAGTAACGGCGGGCGGGCCGGTCCCCCGTGGGACGCTCAGCCGCCCGCGGCTAGTCGTTGGGGGGGGCCCAGAGACCACGCATTGGCACTCTATCGTTGATTTTGCGCACGCGGCACTCGTTTATTGCAGGTCTTTGTGCTTTTGCGCAGGTCCGGATGTCGACCGAGGTGAGTGCGCTCGCGGGTGGGGTAAGAGCTTCCTCCTTAGTCGAAAAACGTGTCGTGCGCAGCCCTGACGTTGCTTGTTTGGTTCTGCGCAGGACCGGAAGTCAGCTGGCCGGAAGGGCGATGTTTGGTGTCCTTCGAATCCGTAGAGTGCGCATGGCATTTGACCTTAGTTTTGCTGCAATGGCATGTTGGTATGACTTTTGGTGTTGTGCGTAGGTCGTTTGGGTGGCCGTTTTGTTCACGTATATCGACTTGTTGAACCCCCTCCCTCACTTTTCCTACCCATGTTAACATTGAAATTCGCAAGTCCATAGTCTGTTTTGCACCCTGCGAGTTATGCAGCTTTCATTGCAACACCCTGTGACTTATGCAGCCCGCGTTGCATTGAAAAATATTTTTATGATGATATGTATAAAAAAAAAATCCAAAAAAAGGCAACCCGCAATACACGCACATGTGTTTAAGTGCAAGCAGAAGAAAGCCCATGTCCCTCGTCTTCACTTTTCCTACTTTGGTAAACATTGAAATTTGCAAGTCCAATGTCTGGATTCTATATCCTGTGGGTCATGCAGCTTGCTTTGCACCATCCTGTCAGTTATGCAGCATGCCTTGCATTATGTATAGAAGAATAATTGTTAAAGTTACAAAAATCGGCAAAGACATGCAACCCGCTATACACGCGCATGTGTTTAAGTGCGGTCATTAGTATTGTACAGCGTTGTTGAAAGATTGACTTGTTGTATTCCCACCCTCACTTTTCCTACTCATGTTAACATTGAATTTTGCAAGTACATAGTCTGTTTTGAACCCTGCGAGTTATGCAGCCTTCCTTGCAACATCCTGTGAGTTATGCACCCCGCTTTGCATTAAAAAATATTTTTATGATGATACATATAAAAAAATAAAAAAAAGCAACCTGCTATACACACACATGTGTTTGTGTGCAAACAATAGAGGTCCCATGCTATCTTATCAGCACCCTGTATTGCATTCCAGGATGTTTGCATAATTGTTATATGCGATTCACATGTTAGTGTCAGCATATATTTTGCATTATTTAGGAAAAATGCTAAGTTCAAAAAATCGCCAAAAATAGGCAACGCGCCAAAAAGCTGCCTATGTTTTTATGCAAACAATAGAGGTCTCATGCTATCTTATTAGCACCCTATATTGGCTTCCAGGGTGTTTGCATAATTAATATATGCAATTTACATATATGTGCCACCACATGTTATGCATTATATAGTGAAAATGATACGTTAAAAAAATCGCCAAAAATAGGCAATACGCAGTACATGTTCTATATTTTAATGGCCAGTGTGTTGGGTCTATAGGTATTTTAAAATACTATGAAAGTCACCGTAACTGTGAAAAAAAAATTACGGTGTTGAAATAACCTATGTGTAATAGCCATATGGCACGCTCATGTACATTTTCAAAAAATCGCCAAAAATAAAGTTGCTGTGCGATGTTTATGAAACTTATATAGAAAGTAACCCAAGTATTGGTGTAAACATGCATGCACCCAAAGTCACCCCAACGCACCCCTAAATAGCATTAACATCCGGTTTTTCATCCATAAAGTAGAAAAAAAGCTGGTTTTAGGGTCCCATTTCGGCCGGTAATAGGTTGCGGAAATTGGTGATTCGATTTTCGTAATCAGCGAGGTCGATTTAGTCAATATAGTCATTAAAATCAGAATGTTCTAAAAAAAATTGTTTCGTGAAAAAAAAGCAATAGTAACCCCTTGGTAATCTGGTCATAGGAGAAAAATAGATCGATGTTTTGTTCATTACTCAGGTTTAAAATAAACGATGATCTTGAAACTTGAAACATAAGTACATAATATTGTCGGCGCCCATCTCCAACAATCAGATCGATGCTATGTCGATTTAGCGCCGACATATTGCCGAAAGCGTCGAAATTTTACGTAGCGCGTTAAAAAATAGTAGATATTTAAAATTTTGAATTTTTCTGGTGCGGGAAGTCAAATGGCCCCTAGCACTACCTTGTATAAAAATTTCGTCGTCCTAGCATTGTAACTTGCCGAAATATGCCGAAATCCTATGTTTCAATGTCGAACCATAGGCAGAATCGCTGGTTTTGGGTTGAAACCAAAAAACTTGTCGCCGATGGCAGAAATAGCTCAAAACACGTATCAAACACGATTCCAGCAGTCAGAACGCAAAAAATCACAAGAGCCGAATTTTGGCGCCGCTTTGAAAATTTTTGGTTGGTTTTTCGCGTTTTGCGAGCCACCTATGGGAAATTGAAGGAAACGTGTAGACATCAAAAGTGTTGCAAATTTAATTGCGCGTCTAATTTGTTTGAAACATTTTTTCGTAGCGCCGATATTTAAAAAAACGGCGTCCCGAAAACGCTTATTTTTTGAAATCACAAAAAAAAGTGTTGATGCGATTTTGTAGAGCACGAAAAATAAAGACCTAAGAATGTCGTCAGATTTCACCTCCGACGCACCGTTGAATTACTACGGCGTTCCGAAAAAGTCAAAATGGTGCTTTTCGAGTCAATCACCCCCTTTTATTTTCATACTATCCTCACGGGCGCAGTTTTGGCGCTAGCGCAAAAAAAAGGTGATATTCGGAATCCTCGCGCGATTTTGGCTCGCATGAGAAAAAATTCGGGCCGTTTTGGCCGAAAACGGCGCCGCCAGATCGTTTCCCGAAAATTTTTTTGTTTTTGGCGTTTTGCGCGCCTGCTATGGGAAATTTGAAAAAACGAAGGGCAGTTTGATTGTCGGATTCGTCGAGGCGCGTCTTTTTGGTCTCTATAAAATTTTTCGTGGCGTGATTTTCGGGCGCGAAAAATTTCAAAAAGCGCCGAAGTTATGGACCCCGAAAAAAACTGTTGGCGCCGTCTTGTTCCGCGGCTCGTCGGAACACCCTCAAATTTTATTTTTCAGAGCTCTCCGACGCACCCCTGAATTGCTACGGGCGTTCGAAACCGAAAAAACGCGATTTTTAAAAAAAAAAAAACCGAAAGCGCCAATTTTCGGAATTTTGAAAATCTGACTGCGCCATCGTCTTCCTCTCGTCAAAATATGCAGGTAAAGTCTCACTTTTTATTTTCGCGCTGCGAGCACCGGAAGTGCCAAAAAAACGTGCGCATTGCCGCCATCTTGTTTCTATGGGACCCACGGCTTAGGTCACCGTTGCAAAGTTGTGCGCCGTGGTCGGTTATGGGGGAGTAGCCAAAATATCTAAGAGATCGGACCCGTAGAAAAAAATCGCAAGCGCGTCCAAGTTTCCCTATCTAAACAATGCATAAGCGCCGCCTTCCGTCGGTTTTTCGTCGATGACGGGAAAAATTACCGCCGCATTAAAATTTCGAGATATACGTTTTGTAAGGCTTGCAAAACCACGTCTAGTGGGTTTCCTGGTGATTTCCGGTCCCATAAGAAAATCTGGTTCCGGTTGCTTTTTCTTCTTGTTCGACTTCGATTTCGACTTCGATTGTTGCGCCAATCGATAGAACGGGGTCGAGTTACTATGGCGATGTGTCGTTACTTTGGTCCCATGTCGCATACCGCGGCCGCCAGAGGGCTCCGAAGTCGAAAAGTCGGGAAAACCGCCATCTTGGCGGTGCCCTTTGAGACCCCCGATCGCCGCCTATGTCGTCGGTAGGGGACCCCCGGGCGCAGTTTTTGGCCAAAGGAGGGTCGATTCCCCCCGGCGGTTTTTCCGCAATCGCCGTTTCCGTTTTTCCAGAATCGCGAAAAAAGTTTGACGCGCTATATCTCCGGCGCTAAAAAAAAATTCCCAAAACTGCAACGAAGCATTGTGCCCCCACATTTTATCTGCCTTCTGGCCGAATCTGGAGTCTCTGGCTCCTGAACCCCGGGAGGAGTAGCGTTTGGCGCGAGGGTCCAAAAAACGTGTTTTTCGCGTTTTTCTCCGAAACTATGGGAGCTAGCGCTTAGCGAGTTATTTACGAAAAGATGCCTCTCGGCGAGCCCGATCCGTCGGTATATCGTTTCGGGCCGTTGCGTTGCAAAAAAAAAATCGCAAGAGCAAATGCTTTTCCTGGGTTATCCTTATGGGTTTTTTTTCCGTTCCTTGAGTAATTAACGTCGGGGTGATGATGATGATGATGATGATGATGATGATGATGATGATGATGATGATGATGATGATGATGACTAGAACACTCTCGCGGGCGGCCATCTTGGTGGCAACTCCGCCGCCCGCGTCTAGTGGGTGGGGGCACAACAGTGGGGTGCAACAACGGCACTCTATCGTCGATTTTGCGCATGCGGCAGGGGTAAATTGCAGTCTTGGGGGTTACTGCGCAGGTCCGGAAGTCGTCCGAGGTGAGTGCGCATGCGAGTAGGGACAGACCATCCCCCCTTTGACGGAAAACGTGGCGTGCGCAGCCCCAACGTCGTTTGTTTGGTTCTGCGCAGGACCGGAAGTCGGCCTGCCGGAAGCACAAAGTCAAGTGTTTTTCGAATCCGCAGAGTGCGCATGGCAGTCGGTCTTGGTTTTGCTGCAATGCCATGTCGGTACGAATTTGTGTGTTGTGCGCAGGTCGTGCTGGTGGCCATTTTGTTCACCTATTTTGACTTGATGAACCCCCGCCCCCACTTATCCATTTTCGTTGGACTTGGAATTTTGCAAGTCCGTAGACTGTTTTGCCCCCTGTGGGTTATGCAGCCTGCATTGCATCATCCTGTGAGGTATGCAGCCCGCATTGCTGTGAAATATTTTTATATATTGAAGTATTGTTGTTAATGTTGCCATAGTCGCCAAATATAGGCAACCCGCTGTGCACGTACATTTTTTTGAGCGCAAACAGTAGGGGTCCCACACAATGTTTTAAGCACGCTATAATGCCTAGTGGGTGGTTTTTGTAATAAATATATGTGAAATATAAGTTTGTCGCACTTCATATAGTTCCATGTATAGTCAAATGCAATGTATAAAAAATCGTAAAAAATAGGCAACCCGCAAAACATGGCCCATATCTTTATGGTAAGTCCCTGGGTGCCCCTTGTAAGTTAAATGTCCAAAACATTCCCCCAGGCTATGAAAGAAAAATTATTGTTTGCATTACACCACTTAGGTATACCCATATACTATACATATGTCAATGAAAAGAAAAACGCCAAAAATAAAATTGCAGTGCGATGTTCTTGAAACTTTAATAGAAAGTAACCCAAGTATTGTTGTAAATATGCATATGGCCAAATTAACCCCAACCCACCCCCTAAATAGCAAGAACATCCGGTTTTTCATCCAAAAAGTAAGAAAAAAGCTGGTTTTAGGGTCCTAACTCGTCTGGTAATAGGTTCCGGAAATTGGCGTTTTGATTTTCGTAATCAGCGGGGTCGATTTAGTTATAATAGACATTAAAATCACAATTTTGTGAAAAAAAGTTGTTTCGTGAAAAAAAAGCAAGGGTAACCCCTTTGTAATTTGGCCATTTCAGTAATAAAGATCGATGTTTCGTTAATAACTCCAGTTTAAATAATGCGATGTTCATGAAACTTAAAACATAGTTAAAAATACCTGTCGTCGCCTACCTCCAACAATCAGATCGATGCTATGTCGATTTGGCGCTGACTTATTGCCGAAAGCGCCGAAATTTTACGTAGCGCGTTAAAAAATAGTAGATATTTAAAATTTTGAATTTTTCTGGTGCGGGTAGTCACCTGACCCCTAGCACCACCTTGCATAAAAATTTCGTCGTCCTAGCATTGTAACTTGCCGAAATATGACGAATTCCTATGTTGCAATGTCGAACCATAGGCAGAATGGGTGGTTTTGGGTTAAAATGAAAAAAATTGTTGCCGCTGGCAGAAATATGTTAAAACACGTGTAGAACACTATTCCAGCAGTCGGAATGCAAAAAATCACCATAGCCGAATTTTTGCGCCGCTTGGAAAACTTTTTGTTGGTTTTTCGCGTTTTGCGCGCCACCTATGGGAAATTTAAGGAAACATGTAGACAACAAAAGTGTTGCAAATTTAATTGTGCGTCTTTTTTGTTTGAAACATTTTTTCGTAGCGCCGATATTTTAAAAAACGGCGTCCCGAAAACGCTTATTTTCTGAAGTCACAAAAAAAAGTGCTGAAGCGATTTTGTAGAGCACCAAAAATAAAGACCTAAGAATTTCATCAGATTTCACCTCCGACGCTTCGTTGAATTACTACGGCGTTCCAAAAAAGTCATATGGTGCTTTTCGAGTCAATCACCCCCTTTTATTTTCATACTATCCTCACGGGCGCAGTTTTGGCGCTAGCGCAAAAAAACGGTGATATTCGGAATCCTCGCGCGATTTTGGCTCGCTTGAGAAAAATTTCGGGCCGTTTTGGCCGAAAACGGCGCCGCCAGAGCGTTTTCCGAATTTTTTTTTGTTTTTGGCGTGTAGCGCGCCTGCTATGGGAAATTAAGAAAAACGAAGGCCAGTTTGATTGTCGGATTCGTCGAGGCGCGTCTTTTTGATGTCTATAAAATTTTTCGTGGCGCGATTTTCGGGCGCGAAAATTTTCAAAAAGCGCCGAAGTTATGGACCCCGAAAAAAACTGTTGGCGCCGTCTTGTTCCGCGGCTCGTCGGAACTCCCTCAAATTTTTTTTTCAGAGCTCTCCGACGCACCCCTGAATTGCTACGGGCGTTCGAAACCGAAAAAACGCGATTTTTAAAAAAAAAAAAACCGAAAGCGCCAATTTTCGGAATTTTGAAAATCTGACTGCGCCATCGTCTTCCTCTCGTCAAAATATGCAGATAAAGTCTCACTTTTTATTTTCGCGCTGCGAGCACCGGAAGTGCCAAAAAAACGTGCGCATTGCCGCCATCTTGTTTCTATGGGACCCACGGCTTAGGTCACCGTTGCAAAGTTGTGCGCCGTGGTCGGTTATGGGGGGGTAGCCAAAATATCTAAGAGATCGGACCCGTAGAAAAAAATCGCAAGCGCGTCCAAGTTTCCCTATCTAAACAATGCATAAGCTGCGCATGCCGTCGGTTTTTCGTCGATGACGGGAAAAATTACCGCCGCATTAAAATTTTGAGATATACGTTCTGTAGGGCTTGCAAAACCACGTCTAGTGGGTTTCCTGGTGACTTCCGGTCCCATAAGAAAATCTGGTTCCGGTTGCTTTTTCTCCTTGTTCGACTTCGATTTCGACTTCGATTGTTACGCCAATCGATAGAACGGGGTCGAGTTACTATGGCGATGTGTCGTTACTTCGGTCCCATGTCGCATACCGCGGCCGCCAGCGGGCTCCGAAGTCGAAAAGTCGGGAAAACCGCCATCTTGGCGGTGCCCTTTGAGACCCCCGATCGCCGCCGATGTCGTCGGTAGGGGACCCCCGGGCGCAGTTTTTGGCCAAAGGAGGGTCGATTCCCCTGGGCGGTTTTTCGGCAATCGCCGTTTCCGTTTTTCAGAAATCGCGAAAAAAGTTTGACGCGCTATAACTCCGGCCCTAAAAAAAAATTCCAAAAACTGCAACGAAGCATTGTGCCCCCACATTTTATCTGCCTTCTGGCTAAATCTGGAGTCTGTGGCTCCCGAACCCCGGGAGGAGTAGCATTTGGCGCGAGGGTCCAAAAAACGTGTTTTTCGCGTTTTTCTCCGAAACTACGGGAGCTAGCGCTCAGCGAGTTATTTACGAAAAGATGCCTCTCGGCGAGCCCGATCCGCCGGTATGTCGTTTCGGGCCGTTGGCTCGCAAAAAAAAAATCGCAAGCGTTTTCCGCACTCACGGGTTATTCTTATGGTTTTTTTTTCGATTCCTTGAGTAATTAACGTCGGGGTGATGATGATGATGATGATGATGATGATGATGATGATGATGATGATGATGATGATGATGATGATGATGATGATGATGATGATGATGATGATGACTAGAACACTCTCGCGGGCGGCCATCTTGGTGGCAACTCCGCCGCCCGCGCCTAGTGGGTGGGGGCCAAACAGGAGGGTGGACCATCGGCACTCGTTCGTCGATTTTGCGCATGCGGCAGGGGTAAATTGCAGTCTTGGGGGTTACTGCGCAGGTCCGGAAGTCGTCCGAGGTAAGTGCGCATGTGGGTTGGGTAAGACCTTTCCCCTTAGTCGAAAAACGTGGCGTGCGCAGCCCTAACGTCGTTTGTTTGGTTCTGCGCAGGACCGGAAGTCGGCCTGCCGGAAGCACAAAGTTAAGTGTCCTTCGAATCCGCAGAGTGCGCATTGCAGTCTGTCTTGGTTTTTCTGCAATCGCGTGTCGGTACGACTTTTTGTGTTCTGCGCAGGTCGTGTGGGTGGCCATTTTGTTAACCTATTTTGACTTGTTGAACCCCGGGCCTCACTTTTCCAGTTTCGGTAAGCATGGAATTTTGCAGTTCCGTAGCATGTTTTGGCCCCTGTGGGTTATGCAGATTGCATTGCATCATCCTGTGAGATATGCAGCCCGCATTGCTGTGAAATGTTTTTTTATGTATAACAGTATTGTTGATAATGTTGCAATAGTCGCCAAAAATAGGCAACCCGCTGTACACGTTTATGTGTTTGAGTACAAACATTAGGGGTCCCATACTATGTGGTAAGCACCTTATGCAGTCTTGTGGGTAGTTTTTGTAATTAAAGTTAGTGAAACATACGTTATGCACACTCCATATAGTTCCATGTATGGTCAAAACGCAAAGTATGAAAAATCGTAAAAAATAGGCAACCCGCAATACATGTCCTATATTGTTATGGTGAGTGCAGGGGAGACCTACGTTTGTGAAATCATTATAATATTCAATCCATGGTTGAATGAAAAATTATGTTTTGCGAAACACCAATGTAGCATACCCCTATAGTACACATATGTTAATATGAAAAAAAATGTCAAAAAAAAAGTTGCGGTGCGATGTTAATGAAACTTTAATTGAAAGTAACCCAAGTATCGTAATCAATATACATTTGCCCAAAGTCACCCAAACCCACCCCTAAATAGCAATAACATCCGGTTTTTCATCCAAAAAGTAAGAAAAAAGCTTGTTTTAGGGTCCTAACTCGTCTGGTAATAGGTTCCGGAAATTGGCGTTTCGATTTTTGTAATCAGCGGGGTCGATTTAGTAATAATACACATTAAAATCATAACTTTGTGAAAAAAAGTTGTTCCATGAAAAAAAAGCAAGGGTAACCCCTTTGTAATTTGGCCATTTCAGTAATAAAGATCGATGTTTCGTTAATAACTCCAGTTTAAATAATGCGATGTTCATGAAACTTAAAACATAGTTAAAAATACCTGTCGTCGCCTACCTCCAACAATCAGATCGATGCTATGTCGATTTGGCGCTGACTTATTGCCGAAAGCGCCGAAATTTTACGAAGCGCGTTAAAAAATAGTAGATATTTAAAATTTTGAATTTTTCCGGTGCGGGTAGTCACCTGACCCCTAGCACTACCTTGCATAAAAATTTCGTCGTCCTAGCATTGTAACTTGCCGAAATATGTCGAATTACTATGTTGCAATGTCGAACCATAGGCAGAATGAGTGGTTTTGGGTTAAAATGAAAAAAATTGTTGCCGCTGGCAGAAATATGTTAAAACACGTGTAGAACACTATTCCAGCAGTCGGAATGCAAAAAATCACCATAGCCGAATTTTGGCGCCGCTTTGAAAATGTTTAGTTGGTTTTTCGCGTTTTGCGCGCCACCTATGGGAAAATTAAGGAAACATGTAGACATCAAAAGTGTTGCAAATTTAATTGCGCGTCTATTTTGTTTGAAACATTTTTTCGTAGCGCCGATATTTAAAAAAACGGCGTCCTGAAAACGCTTATTTTTTGAAATCACAAAAAAAAGTGCTGATGCGATTTTGTAGAGCACCAAAAATAAAGACCTGCAAATGTCATCAGATTTCACCTCCGACGCACCGTTGAATTACTACGGCGTTCCGAAAAAGTCAAAATGGTGCTTTTCGAGTCAATCACCCCCTTTTATTTTCATACTATCCTCACGGGCGCAGTTTTGACGCTAGAGCAAAAAAACGGTGATATTCGGAATCCTCGCGCGATTTTGGCTCGCATGAGAAAAAATTTGGGCCGTTTTGGCCAAAAACGGCGCCGCCAGAGCGTTTTCCGAATTTTTTTTTGTTTTTGGCGTGTAGCGCGCCTGCTATGGGAAATTTGAAAAAACGAAGTCCAGTTTGACAGTCGGATTCGTTGAGGCGCGTCTTTTTGGTCTCTATAAAATTTTTCGTGGCCCGATTTTCGGGCGCAAAAATTTTCAAAAAGCGCCGAAGTTATGGACCCCGAAAAAAACTGTTGGCGCCGTCTTGTTCCGCGGCTCGTCGGAACTCCCTCAAATTTTTTTTTCAGAGCTCTCCGACGCACCCCTGAATTGCTACGGGCGTTCGAAACCGAAAAAACGCGAATTTTTAAAAAAAAAAAACCGAAAGCGCCAATTTTCGGAATTTTGAAAATCTGACTGCGCCATCGTCTTCCTCTCGCAAAAATATGCAGGTAAAGTCTCACTTTTTATTTTCGCGCTCAGAGCACCGGAAGTGCGAAAAAAACGTGCGCATTGCCGCCATCTTGTTTCTATGGGACCCACGGCTTAGGTCACCGTTGCAAAGTTGTGCGCCGTGGTCGGTTATGGGGGGGTAGCCAAAATATCTAAGAGATCGGACCCGTAGAAAAAAATCGCAAGCGCGTCCAAGTTTCCCTATCTAAACAATGCATAAGCGCCGCGTTCCGTCGGTTTTTCGTCGATGACGGGAAAAATTACCGCCGCAATAAAATTTCGAGATATACGTTTTGTAGGGCTTGCAAAACCACGTCTAGTGGGTTTCCTGGTGACTTCCGGTCCCATAAGAAAATCTGGTTCCGGTTGCTTTTTTTCCGGGTTTGACTTCGATTTCGACTTCGATTGTTACGCCAATCGATAGAACGGGGTCGAGTTACTATGGCGATGTGTCGTTACTTTGGTCCCATGTCGCATACTGCGGCCGCCAGAGGGCTCCGAAGTCGAAAAGTCGGGAAAACCGCCATCTTGGCGGTGCCCTTTGAGACCCCCGATCGCCGCCCATGTCGTCGGTAGGGGACCCCCGGGCGCAGTTTTTGGCCAAAGGAGGGTCGATTCCCCCCGGCGGTTTTTCGGCAATCGCCGTCGGAAGGTTTTCAGAATGAGCGCGAAAACTTTGGGCGCGTTTTAAAAAAATCGGGGGCCGAAATCGAAAAATGTACCAAATACGAATCGTAGCGGCACATTTCGGCTACCGACTGGCACCATCGGCTCGTCTGCATCGCCACCCATAAGAAAGCCTTAGGCCTCGGCGCGGGAGTCCAAAAAACGTGTTTTTCGCGTTTTTCTCCGAAACTACGGGAGCTAGCGCTTAGCGAGTTATTTATGAAAAGATGGCCGGGGGTGGTGCGCATCGCCTGGTATGGTCGTTCTTGCCGTTCGCCGGTACCGAAAAAATCGCAAGCGTTTTCCGCACCTACGGGTTATCCTTACGGGTTTTTTTTCCGTTCCTTGAGTAATTAACGTCGGGGTGACTAGAACACTCTCGCGGGCGGCCATCTTGGTGGCAACTCCGCCGCCCGCGTCTAGTGGGTGGGGGCCCCAAAGGTGGGTGGCACAATGGCACTCTATCGTCGATTTTGCGCATGCGGCAGGCGTTAATTGCAGGTTTGCGGGCTTTTGCGCAGGTGCGGAAGTCGACCGAGGTGAGTGCGCATATGGGTTGGGTGAGACCTTCCCCGTTGGTCGAAAAACCTGGCGTGCGCAGCCCTAACGTCGTTTGTTTGGTTCTGCGCAGGACCGGAAGTCGGCTTTCCGAAAGCACAAAGTCAAGTGTTGTTCGAATCCGCAGAGTGCGCATGGCTGTCTGTCTTGGTTTTTCTGCAATCGCGTGTCGGTACGACTTTTTGTGTTCTGCGCAGGTCGTGTGGGTGGCCATTTTGTTCACCTATTTTGACTTGTTGAACCCCCGCCCTCACTTTTCCTATGTCGTTAAACATTGAATTTTGCAAGTTCGTAGTCTGTTTTGCCCCCTGTGGGTTATGCAGCCTGCAATGCATCATCCTGTGAGATATGCAGCCCGCATTGCTGTTAAATGTTTTTTTATATTGTTTATGTTGCAATAGTCGCCAAAAATAGGCAACCCGCTGTACACGTTCATGTGTTTGTGTACAAACATTAGGGGTCTCATACTATCTGGTAAGCACCTTATGCAGTCTTGTGGGTTGTTTTTGTAATTAAAATTAGTGAAACATACGTTATTCACACTCCATATAGTTCCATGTATGGTCAAAACGCAATGTATGAAAAATCGTAAAAAATAGGCAACCCGCAATACATGTCCTATATTGTAATGGTGAGTGCATGGGTTGCCCATGTATGTTGAATCACCATAACATTCCACCCAGTGTTGAAAGAGAAATTTAGGTCTGCATTACACCACTTTTTTCTACTTCATAAAGTTCCAAGTATAGTCAAAATGCAATGTATAAAAAAATCGTAAAAAATAGGCAACCCGCAAAACATGATCTATATTGTTATGGTGAGTGCAGGGGAGACCCACGTTTGTGAAATCATTATAATATTCAACCCATGGTTGAATGAAAAATTATGATTGGCGAAACACCAATGTAGCATCCCCCTATAGTAAACATGTCAATATGAAAAAAAATGTTACAAAAAAAGTTGCAGTACGATGTTAAAGAAACTTTAATAGAAAGTAACCCAAGTTGCGTAGTAAATATACATTTGCCCAAAGTCACCCCAACCCACCCCTAAATAGCGTTAACATCCGGTTTTTCATCCAAAAAGTAGTAAAAAAGCTGGTTTTAGGGTCCTAACTCGTCCGGTAATAGGTTCCGGAAATTGGCGATTCGATTTTCGTAATCAGCGTGGTCGATTTAGTCATAATAGACATTAAAATCACAATTTTCTGAAAAAAAGTTGTTTCTTAAAAAAAAAGCAAGGGTAACCCCTTAGTAATTTGGCCATTTCAGTAATAAAGATCGATGTTTCGTTAATAACTCGAGTTTAAATAATGCGATGATCTTGAAACTTGAAACATAGTTAAAAATACCTGTCGTCGCCTACCTCCAACAATCAGATTGATGCTATGTCGATTTGGCGCTGACTTATTGCCGAAAGCGCCGAAATTTTACGTAGCGCGTTAAAAAATAGTAGATATTTAAAATTTTGCATTTTTCTGGTGCGGGTAGTCACCTGACCCCTAGTACTACCTTGCATAAAAATTTCGTCGCCCTAGCATTGTAACTTGCCGAAATATGTCGAATTCCTATGTTGCAATGTCGAACCATAGGCAGAATGGGTGGTTTTGGGTTAAAATGAAAAAAATTGTTGCCGCTGGCAGAAATATGTTAAAACACGTGTAGAACACTATTCCAGCAGTCGGAATGCAAAAAATCACCATAGCCGAATTTTGGCGCCGCTTTGAAAATTTTTTGTTGGATTTTCGCGTTTTGCGCGCCACCTATGGGAAAATTAAGGAAACATGTAGACATCAAAAGTGTGGCAAATTTAATTGCGCGTCTTTTTTGTTTGAAACATTTTTTCGTAGCGCCGATATTTTAAAAAACGGCGTCCCGAAAACGCTTATTTTTTGAAATCACAAAAAAAAGTGCTGATGCGATTTTGTAGAGCATTAAAAATAAAGACCTAAGAATGTCGTTAGATTTCACCTCCGACGCACCGTTGAATTACTACGGCGTTCCGTAGTGAAACATACGTTATTCACACTCCATATAGTTCCATGTATGGTCAAAACGCAATGTATGAAAAATCGTAAAAAATAGGCAACCCGCAATACATGTCCTATATTGTAATGGTGAGTGCATGGGTTGCCCATGTATGTTGAATCACCATAACATTCCACCCAGTGTTGAAAGAGAAATTTAGGTCTGCATTACACCACTTTTTTCTACTTCATAAAGTTCCAAGTATAGTCAAAATGCAATGTATAAAAAAATCGTAAAAAATAGGCAACCCGCAAAACATGATCTATATTGTTATGGTGAGTGCAGGGGAGACCCACGTTTGTGAAATCATTATAATATTCAACCCATGGTTGAATGAAAAATTATGATTGGCGAAACACCAATGTAGCATCCCCCTATAGTAAACATGTCAATATGAAAAAAAATGTTACAAAAAAAGTTGCAGTACGATGTTAAAGAAACTTTAATAGAAAGTAACCCAAGTTGCGTAGTAAATATACATTTGCCCAAAGTCACCCCAACCCACCCCTAAATAGCGTTAACATCCGGTTTTTCATCCAAAAAGTAGTAAAAAAGCTGGTTTTAGGGTCCTAACTCGTCCGGTAATAGGTTCCGGAAATTGGCGATTCGATTTTCGTAATCAGCGTGGTCGATTTAGTCATAATAGACATTAAAATCACAATTTTCTGAAAAAAAGTTGTTTCTTAAAAAAAAAGCAAGGGTAACCCCTTAGTAATTTGGCCATTTCAGTAATAAAGATCGATGTTTCGTTAATAACTCGAGTTTAAATAATGCGATGATCTTGAAACTTGAAACATAGTTAAAAATACCTGTCGTCGCCTACCTCCAACAATCAGATTGATGCTATGTCGATTTGGCGCTGACTTATTGCCGAAAGCGCCGAAATTTTACGTAGCGCGTTAAAAAATAGTAGATATTTAAAATTTTGCATTTTTCTGGTGCGGGTAGTCACCTGACCCCTAGTACTACCTTGCATAAAAATTTCGTCGCCCTAGCATTGTAACTTGCCGAAATATGTCGAATTCCTATGTTGCAATGTCGAACCATAGGCAGAATGGGTGGTTTTGGGTTAAAATGAAAAAAATTGTTGCCGCTGGCAGAAATATGTTAAAACACGTGTAGAACACTATTCCAGCAGTCGGAATGCAAAAAATCACCATAGCCGAATTTTGGCGCCGCTTTGAAAATTTTTTGTTGGATTTTCGCGTTTTGCGCGCCACCTATGGGAAAATTAAGGAAACATGTAGACATCAAAAGTGTGGCAAATTTAATTGCGCGTCTTTTTTGTTTGAAACATTTTTTCGTAGCGCCGATATTTTAAAAAACGGCGTCCCGAAAACGCTTATTTTTTGAAATCACAAAAAAAAGTGCTGATGCGATTTTGTAGAGCATTAAAAATAAAGACCTAAGAATGTCGTTAGATTTCACCTCCGACGCACCGTTGAATTACTACGGCGTTCCGAAAAAGTCATAATGGTGCTTTTCGAGTCAATCACCCCCTTTTATTTTCATACTATCCTCACGGGCGCAGTTTTGGCGCTAGCGCAAAAAAACGGTGATATTCGGAATCCTCGCGCGATTTTGGCTCGCATGAGAAAAAATTTGGGCCGTTTTGGCCAAAAACGGCGCCGCCAGAGCGTTTTCCGAATTTTTTTTTGTTTTTGGCGTGTAGCGCGCCTGCTATGGGAAATTAAGAAAAACGAAGGGCAGTTTGAGTGTCGGATTCGTCAAGGCGCGTCTTTTTGATCTCTATAAAATTTTTCGTGGCGCGATTTTCGGGCGCGAAAAATTTCAAAAAGCGCCGAAGTTATGGACCCCGAAAAAAACTGTTGGCTCCGTCTTGTTCCGCGGCTCTTCGGAACACCCTCAAAATTTTTTTTCAGAGCTCTCCGACGCACCCCTGAATTGCTACGGGCGTTCGAAACCGAAAAAACGCGAATTTTTAAAAAAAAAAAAACGAAAGCGCCAATTTTCGGAATTTTGAAAATCTGACTGCGCCATCGTCTTCCTCTCGCAAAAATATGCAGGTAAAGTCTCACTTTTTATTTTCGCGCTCAGAGCACCGGAAGTGCCAAAAAAACGTGCGCATTGCCGCCATCTTGTTTCTATGGGACCCACGGCTTAGGTCACCGTTGCAAAGTTGTGCGCCGTGGTCGGTTATGGGGGGGTAGCCAAAATATCTAAGAGATCGGACTCGTAGAAAAAAATCGCGAGCGCGTCCAAGTTTCCCTATCTAAACAATGCATAAGCGCCGCATGCCGTCGGTTTTTCGTCGATGACGGGGAAAATTACCGCTGCATTAAAATTTCGAGATATACGTTTTGTAGGGCTTGCAAAACCACGTCTAGTAAGTTTCCTGGTGACTTCCGGTTTCATAAGAAAATCTGGTTCCGGTTGTTTTTTCTCCTTGTAGCACTTCGATTTCGACTTCGATTGTTGCGCCAATCGATAGAACGGGGTCGAGTTACTATGGCGATGTGTCGTTACTTTGGTCCCATGTCGCATACCGCGGCCGCCAGAGGGCTCCGAAGTCCAAAAGTCGGGAAAACCGCCATCTTGGCGGTGCCCTTTGAGACCCCCGATCGCCGCCCATGTCGTCGGTAGGGGACCCCCGGGCGCAGTTTTTGGCCAAAGGAGGGTCGATTCCCCCCGGCGGTTTTTCGGCAATCGCCGTCGGAAGGTTTTCAGAAAGAGCGCGAAAACTTTGGGCGCGTTTTAAAAAAATCGGGGGCCGAAATCGAAAAATGTACCAAATACGAATCGTAGCGGCACATTTCGGCTACCGACTGGCACCATCGGCTCGTCTGCATCGCCACCCATAAGAAAGCCTTAGGCCTCGGCGCGGGAGTCCAAAAAACGTGTTTTTCGCGTTTTTCTCCGAAACTATGGGAGCTAGCGCTTAGCGAGTTATTTATGAAAAGATGCCCCTTGTCGAGCCCGATCTTTCGGTATGGTCGTTTGCGCGATTCCCCTGTACCGAAAAAATCGCAAGCGTTTTCCGCACCTACGGGTTATTCTTACGGGTTTTTTTTCCGTTCCTTGAGTAATTAACGTCGGGGCGATGATGATGATGATGATGATGATGACTAGAACACTCTCGCGGGCGGCCATCTTGGTGGCAACTCCGCCGCCCGCGTCTAGTGGGTGGGGGCCCAGAAGGTGGGTGGCACAATGGCACTCTATCGTCGATTTTGCGCATGCGGCAGGGGTAAATTGCAGTCTTGGGGGTTACTGCGCAGGTCCGGAAGTCGTCCGAGGTGAGTGCGCATGTGGGTGGGGTAAGACTTTCCCCCTTTTGTCGGAAAACGTGGCGTGCGCAGCCCCAACGTCGTTTGTTTGGTTCTGCGCAGGACCGGAAGTCGGCCTGCCGGAAGCACAAAGTCAAGTGTCTTTCGAATCCGCAGAGTGCGCATGGCAGTCGGTCTTGGTTTTTCTGCAATCGCGTGTCGGTACGACTTTTTGTGTTCTGCGCAGGTCGTGTGGGTGGCCATTTTGTTCACCTATTTTGACTTGTTGAACCCCCGTCCTCACTTTTCCTATGTCGTTAAACATTGAATTTTGCAAGTCCTTAGTCTGGTTTGCCCCCTGTGGGTTATGCAGCCTGCATTGCATCATCCTGTGAGGTATGCAGCCCGCATTGCTGTGAAATGTTTTTATATATTGAAGTATTGTTGTTAATGTTGTCATAGTCGCCAAAAATAGGCAACCCGCTGTACACTGACATGTGTTTGAGTGCAAACAGTAGGTGTCCCACACAATGTTTTAAGCACCTTATGTTGCCTTGTGGATGTTTTTTGTAAAAAATATAAGTGAAACATACGTTTGTCGAATTCCATATAGTTCCATGTATGGTCAAAACGCAATGTATAAAAAATCGTAAAAAATAGGCAACCCGCAATACATGTCCTACATTGTAATGGTGAGTGCATGGGTTGCCCATGTATGTTGAATCACCATAACATTCCACCCAGTGTTGAATGAGAAATTTAGGTCTGCATTACACCACTTTTTTCTACTCCATATAGTTCCATGTATAGACAAAATGCAATGTTAAAAAAATCGGAAAAAATAGGCAACCCGCACTACATGTTCTATATGTTTTTGGTGAGTGCAGGGATCGCCTTTGTATGTTAAATGACCTTAAAATTCCCCCCAGTGTTGAATGAAAAATTATGGTTTGCATTACACCACTGTAGTATACCCATATACTATTCTTATGTCACAATTAAAAAAATCGCCAAAAAAAAAGTTGCAGTGCGATGTTAATGAAACTTTAATTGAAAGTAACCCAAGTATCGTAATCAATATACATTTGCCCAAAGTCACCCAAACCCACCCCTAAATAGCAATAACATCCGGTTTTTCATCCAAAAAGTAAGAAAAAAGCGGGTTTTAGGGTCCTAACTCGTTTGGTAATAGGTTCCGGAAATTGGCGTTTCGATTTTTGTAATCAGCGGGGTCGATTTAGTTATAATAGACATTAAAATCATAACTTTGTGAAAAAAAGTTGTTCCATGAAAAAAAAGCAAGGGTAACCCCTTTGTAATTTGGCCATTTCAGTAATAAAGATCGATGTTTCGTTAATAACTCCAGTTTAAATAATGCGATCATCATGAAACTTAAAACATAGTTAAAAATACCTGTCGTCGCCTACCTCCAACAATCAGATTGATGCTATGTCGATTTGGCGCTGACTTATTGCCGAAAGCGCCGAAATTTTACGTAGCGCGTTAAAAAATAGTAGATATTTAAAATTTTGAATTTTTCTGGTGCGGGTAGTCACCTGACCCCTAGCACCACCTTGCATAAAAATTTCGTCGTCCTAGCATTGTAACTTGCCGAAATATGACGAATTCCTATGTTGCAATGTCGAACCATAGGCAGAATGGGTGGTTTTGGGTTAAAATGAAAAAAATTGTTGCCGCTGGCAGAAATATGTTAAAACACGTGTAGAACACTATTCCAGCAGTCGGAATGCAAAAAATCACCATAGCCGAATTTTTGCGCCGCTTGGAAAACTTTTTGTTGGTTTTTCGCGTTTTGCGCGCCACCTATGGGAAATTTAAGGAAACATGTAGACAACAAAAGTGTTGCAAATTTAATTGTGCGTCTTTTTTGTTTGAAACATTTTTTCGTAGCGCCGATATTTTAAAAAACGGCGTCCCGAAAACGCTTATTTTCTGAAGTCACAAAAAAAAGTGCTGAAGCGATTTTGTAGAGCACAAAAAATAAAGTCCTAAGAATTTCATCAGATTTCACCTCCAACGCACCGTTGAATTACTACGGCGTTCCGAAAAAGTCATAATGGCGCTTTTCGAGTCAATCACCCCCTTTTATTTTCATACTATCCTCACGGGCGCAGTTTTGACGCTAGAGCAAAAAAACGGTGATATTCGGAATCCTCGCGCGATTTTGGCTCGCATGAGAAAAATTTCGGGCCGTTTTGGCCGAAAACGGCGCCGCCAGAGCGTTTTCCGAATTTTTTTTTGTTTTTGGCGTGTAGCGCGCCTGCTATGGGAAATTTGAAAAAACGAAGGGCAGTTTGATTGTCGGATTCGTCGAGGCGCGTCTTTTTGGTTTCCATAAAATTTTTCGTGGCGCGATTTTCGGGCGCAAAAATTTTCAAAAAGCGCCGAAGTTATGGACCCCGAAAAAAACTGTTGGCGCCGTCTTGTTCCGCGGCTCGTCGGAACTCCCTCAAATTTTTTTTTCAGAGCTCTCCGACGCACCCCTGAATTGCTACGGGCGTTCGAACCCCAAAAAACGCGAAATTTTTTTAAAAAAAAACCGAAAGCGCCAATTTTCGGAATTTTGAAAATCTGACTGCGCCATCGTCTTCCTCTCGTCAAAATATGCAGGTAAAGTCTCACTTTTTATTTTCGCGCTGCGAGCACCGGAAGTGCCAAAAAAACGTGCGCATTGCCGCCATCTTGTTTCTATGGGAACCACGGCTTAGGTCACCGTTGCAAAGTCTTGCGCCGCGGTCGGTTATGGGGGGGTAGCCAAAATATCTAAGAGATCGGACCCATAGAAAAAAATCGCAAGCGCGTCCAAGTTTCCCTATCTAAACAATGCATAAGCGCCGCGTTCCGTCGGTTTTTCGTCGATGACGGGAAAAATTACCGCCGCGTTAAAATTTCGAGATATACGTTTTGTAGGGCTTGCAAAACCACGTCTAGTGGGTTTCCTGGTGACTTCCGGTCCCATAAGAAAATCTGGTTCCGGTTGCTTTTTCTCCTTGTTCGACTTCGATTTCGACTTCGATTGTTACGCCAATCGATAGAACGGGGTCGAGTTACTATGGCGATGTGTCGTTACTTTGGTCCCATGTCGCATACCGCGGCCGCCAGAGGGCTCCGAAGTCGAAAAGTCGGGAAAACCGCCATCTTGGCGGTGCCCTTTGAGACCCCCGATCGCCGCCCACGTCGTCGGTAGGGGACCCCCGGGCGCAGTTTTTGGCCAAAGGAGGGTCGATTCCCCCCGGCGGTTTTTCGGCAATCGCCGTTTCCGTTTTTCGAAAAGTGCGAAAAAAGTTTGGCGCCCCGTATCTCCGGCCCTAAAAAAAAATTCAAAATTCCGTCTAACGAAAAGTTGCGCCGGCATTTCGTCTACCCGGGCGCCAAATCTGGTGGTTTTTCGCCGGTAAGTAAAAAAGCCTTAGGCTTTTGCGCGAGGGTCCAAAAAACGTGTTTTTCGCGTTTTTCTCCGAAAGTAAGGGAGCTAGCGCTTAGCACGTGGTTAGCAAAAAGATGCCCCCCGGCGAGCCCGATCTTCCGGTATGGTCGTTCTTGCCGTTCCCCGGTACCGAAAAAATCGCAAGCGTTTTCCGCACTTACGGGTTATCCTTACGGGTTTTTTTTCCGTTCCTTGAGTAATTAAGGGCGGGGTGATGATGATGATGATGATGATGATGATGATGATGATGATGATGATGATGACAAAACCAGCATTTTTTTTTCTTCATTTTAATGCATTTTTATTTGTTTACTTCTTACATTGTTTTTACATAGTAAAATCTAATATCTTATACTGTACGTTTTTTGTTTTTTTTTTTTTTTTTTTTTTTTTTTTTTTTTTTTTTTTTTCTATTTGTTTTCTTATAAAAATCACTTTGAATACAGTGTAAATATAATATTTATATACTTTGAAGAAGGTCTTATTTATTTTACATCATTTGTTAGTATTACTAAGGATATTCCAAGTCGTATAAGCAGTATAGTTTTTTTTTTTTTTTTTAGTTATTTATTGTTTTCGTGTTTTAAATAACATCTTATTTTACTTCTTTGCATTTGCATTTCGTTCTTGCATACTTACACATTTATAATTCATTATGTTTATAATATACTGCTTCATGCACGCGCGGACATAATGAAACTGTTAAATTATTATGTCTGTTCTGTATGTTGTATATATACAGATAACAGATTGGTTGCATTGCATTCATATTAAAGTCGATACCATAATACGTGAGCACAACAACATAACATGGCTATTTTTATAGTATGACATAACATAGCATGGGCTCTGGTATGAGAGAGTGACACATTTTGCCAGTTTAATATTTAATATTATGCTGAAAGTTATTTTTAAAAAAATAGTACTTGAAAACATTTTTAATAAAACTGTTATGGTTGAAGTTTTAAATTCTGAGCATAAATAAAATAAGTAAGTTTTTTATTTTTATTTTATTTTTTAAATAAGTTATCTTTGAATACTCAAATGCATTTATAGAGTAAAAATAATTCTGAATTTGATATTTAAATATTTAAAATATTTATAACACTCACTACCATGCAGAGCATGGGGATATTATACTATTTTTGAAATCATGGTACAGAGCATAGTACTAATGTTTATAGGTATAGGTAAATTATAGCCCCTGTATCACTGGTAAATAATAATATTATTATATTATACTTGTATCAACACTAGTTTCTATCACTTTGAATGTTTACTGAAAATAATACACGTGCTTTGACGTGTTATATAATCGATGCATTTCGCACATATTAGATGCTTCATTCCAGATAAAAAAATTATCTGCTATCCAAATTTGTATTTGATCACAATCCGTATTATAAGATCCTGATAAATTTTATCCATTGTAAGATTCGGATGAAAAATCCGGATAAGTGGTTAAAATACACACAAGTAAGTAAGTAATAAGTGGTACATATAGATCTCATTTTTGTATATAGCTCTCCCTCCAGAAAGAAACTGTTTTGGTTGAATGTGAATCCGTTTACAATCCGGATAACATTTTAAAATTAAAATCTAGATGGCTTCACCTGGATAAGTTCTTATCTTTTATCCGATTTTGAATATATTAGCCGGATTTTGACAACTCTAAGGTACTCCATACACACAATGTGCATTGCGAGCTAACACTATTTCTTGTGGATGTAAAAAGCTTTAAATCATATACTTTAAGATACATTAGAAATAAAAATATTTATATCGTGTTATGAGCAGTTGACAATATAATGATATAATATAGAACATAATAATCAGACACTGTGTATACGATCCTAATTAAAAGTTATGTAATTTTTTTTTCTATTATTATGTTGATTGTTTATGGAAAGAAAGCAATTTGGTATTTTATGCTACAATAAATAATTAGCCAACATGAACCTTTTTTCAAAGTTGTTATTTATTTATTTTTTATTTTTTTATTATTTTTATTTTTTTACATATGTAGCCCTATTTATGATTGCCTATTAAAAAAAATTGTTTTGTTTTGTTTTTTATATACACGAAAAAAGAAATGTTGCAATGAATAATATATTTAATGTTGTACAACAAAGTTATGTGCTTCTACAGCAGAATATTTTGCTGTTTTTGGAAGTCTTGTAAAATAAAATGACCTTGCAAGGAAAAGCTTTATTTTTTATAATACTGGTGAAAAGCATCTTCGTTGCACAACATATAGTTTATGCTCACTTGCCGTGTATAATAAAATTTCGTTTGCAATATTAAAAAAAAAAAAAAAAAAAAAAAAAAAGTAATTGAAAATATCTCTCTTATTCAATTTGCTACAATTTTGAATACCACCTGATTGAATTATGTTCCATTGCTATGGCATAAATAACTTTATCCTGTCGAACATAATTTTATGATATCATAGTAGCATTAATTACCATAATTTATTTCTCTTTGTGTTACACGGAAAAAAAATCTATCAGGTACATGAATACTGTACATTGTAATTAGCCTGGAACAGGTATACTACATAATGAATTACCTATAATGCAGGTAAAACATACCATAATAAAGTTGTATCTCACCTATTTCACGTGCATTAGATGATTTTCTATATTAAACCATACCTATGTTTCAAGTTAATATTTACCTATTTCAATTTACAGGAATTCATATACCCGACATTAGTTGTGTTTTTTTCCCGTGTAGTATTAATATTGTTTATGTATATTTATATATAATATTACAAAATTGGCATTTATATAATGTTCTCTTTTTGTTTTGTCTCTCTTTTCAAAGGTGTGGGAAACTTGGGGTTGTACACCCCCTGCGGTAGGCTATACATTTTATTGTTATTTTATTTTATAATACGCTTTGCTGAATGTTATAATTAATAAGTGCTTTTTTAATAAGAACAACTTACAGGTCACGTGAATATGTATTTTTTAAAGTTTTTTTTTTTTGCTAATAACAAAGCACATTGCAAAATTATTCCCTTTTGAATACATATATATGATGCATGTTATGCACTTTGCTATATACGCAAAATTTAAGAAACTGTGTAAACTGTAAGTAACTTCAAATTTCACGTAAGTCGTCACTATTCTCTAGAATATTTTGTAAATAGAAGACTTTCGAGTTGAATGAAAGAAATAAACAAACTAAAATCCCAACGATTTTAATAAGTTGCTAGCAGATGATTTTGTATTTCTATCTCCATATAATGTGCTTTTTTATTTAATGATAAAGTTGAAAAAAATAAAGTTACTAAAAAATAAATACACATAGCTTAATATAAAATATTCCTGAATTTTAATGGTTCCAAATTATTTTTCTCTCGTTTAAATTACTTGAAATCCAGGAAAACAAAAGCTTTATTTGAGGCTCAGTAAGCTACGGTCAAAATTTCATTATCGAGGGGGGAAAAAAAGTTGCACTACAGCTGTTGCATTTTTGTCCCATAAGAAAGCATGTTAAATTATGGCAGAAACACAAAGTCGTCTGCTAGCATTTTGTTAGTACTGTTATTATTATTATTTTTTTTTTTTTTAGTAAACCTTTTTTTATTTTGTGAAGGCCACTTTTGAGCTTCTTACGTAAGATTTGCAGTTTAGTTTATCTATAATTAGATCATGACCTATTTGTGTTTAATGTTGACCTAGTTTTACAACAAATTTCCTAGATCATGAACCTAGAAAGTTTTTTTGTAAGTGTTCTTATTTCTAATACCACCTGTTTTTCTCCGTTGCATTATTTTAATTTGAATTATGTTAATTATATTTATTTTATTTGTTATTATTAATTTTCTGTACTTCGTCTTGTTATTTATAATTCAATTTGCAAAAACCATAAAAATTCCAAAGGAAGATTTCTGAAAGTAAGATGAAAGTTTAAAAAATTGTTTTTTATTGTATAATACAATTTCATTTTGCATTGTATATGTATATTATTACCATTATTACATATATTTAAGATTATTTTTATGGTTTTTCAAATTGCTACTAATACATTTTAAAAATGCATGAATGCATATGATTTGCCTATTGCACCTCACACCATTTATGTGTTTCTCTCTTTCAGCCCTTCTTTTATCATTTGCGTGATATCCACGCTTAATTTCAACCAGATAAATATATAAATTTATTTTAAGTGTACGTTTCAATCTATAAACGTCCAAAGAAAGAATTTTATTAATTATTTTTCTTTTTTTCGTTGCTTTAAATATTTCTAACTTTTTTTTATTTATATTAAGATAAATATAACTTAAAAAATTAATATTTTTAAGTTTATTTTCATATTTATAATTTTATTACAAATAAAAACTATTTATTAAATATTTTAATATTTTAGAAAATTACATATTTGTTACATTAAAAAAATGTATATTTTTGTGATATTATATTTTGCATAGACGCATGTTTTGAAGCAGTGATTTAAATTAAAATCTTTATCAAATCTGAGCTAATCTTCATTATTAAAATAATACCATATCTTTGGTGCTAGTCAGTATAAATTCAACAATTTATTTTATATATAAATGTTTTTATACTTATATTTTGTATAAACTTCAATCTTTAATTGTTATATTAACATTCAATAATTGTTTTGCAAGCTAATTTTTTATGTTTATTTAACGTGGATGTGCATGCATAACTCATAGGTGCTGATTTATGTCCATTTTCAACTTAACCCATTATTATTATTATTTTTTTTTTGCCCTATTTTGTGATAACAGAATATTTCATAAAAAACTTATTATTATTGTTGTTGTTTTTTTTAATATCAATCATTTTTAACGTGTATATTACCTTAAAAAAAGTGGAATTTATCAAAAAAGTTGAAAGACCTATAAAGTCCTGATTATAGCAATAAAGGAATAGAAAACTTCAAACAAAAAACATGTCTAATATATCCTAACATACCTAAATATCAACGTTAATTTGACCGGAGTCATTGGTTTCTAATGTATTTTACATTTACAAAATGTCAGATGCAGGTTTATGACGTCATAGCTCGACTGATTCACGTGCGCAGTAACTAACGAGCTGTGACGTCATAAACTCGCAACTGACATTTTGTGAATGTAAAATAAATTAGAAATCAATGACTCCGGCCAAATCAACGTTGATATTTAGGTATATTAGGATACTAGACATGTTTTTTTTGTTCAAGGTGTTCTATGCCTGTAAGATCTCTAGGCATTTTTAGGGACCGTTAGGTGACCTAATAGTATTTTGATGTGAGTCGCATGTTTATATCGTATGGGTTATATTGAGAATTGTCATAGTAAGGCACTGCAACCTTAGAACTAATTACTATTGTTTTGCTTTGCACTAAAATATGTGTTGTAAATACTGCTGTCACATTTCGATTGAAAGACTAATAATTATTTTGTAAGAAATCTCCAGCATGTGCTATAAAATAACATTGCTTGATTAAAATCAGATGCTTTCTTGTATTTGGTTAAAGTCCATAGAAAATACCAAGTGCTCTCTCCGAACCGCTTAAAACCTCTGTTAAAGGCATAGACAACATGAAAACATAAGCATTTATATCAGAAAACACTTGATGGAACTTACATAAATAACTTAAGGTTGTCTCAAAACCCAACTGTAACGCCGTAGCAGTGATCAGAAAATGTCAACTTATGCAACCCGCACAACATTTTCATACTAGTTTTTGTCAGTTTCTGACGTCATAAACAGAAATATTCACGCATATTGCATACTTTATATATATTTTTTTTTTCACGTTCTCTTGTGGGGCCACATTTACATTCTGGTGAAAATTATCATCAGTTTTGTAGATCCCATTTTGTGTTTAATGATTAAAAAGAACACGTTGTTTCATGTTTTCTATGCCTTTATATAACGTACAGTTAAATAGTAATCGTGATCCCTGAACAAAAGAAAAATTTCAAGTTATAGAGTATATTATTTGGTATTTTCTATGGACTGGAACTGCGAGTGTAGACCAGATAAGGTGATTATTGAGCGAAGCGTAAAATATTTACGGGGTGATATTTTATTGCATATTCTAAAAGACGTCATAGTCCTGAATCGTGAATTTCAAATTTCAGAGATCGCATTTTTTTTTTTTTTTTTTCTCTTGAGTTGCAAAATGATGTCACGTAGCCTTGTAGTCTGTGACGTCATTTTTTTATTTCCAATTTTCTGTTAAAAATTCTTAATTTACTCAAAAATTAGAAATTCGCATCGCATCGTAGCATCAGGCCAAGGTCCTCTTTTTAGCATAAGCATTAAAATTGCCCGCATATTTCACCCCTCATTGTTAAATTATAAGGTATATAAAGAAACTTAAAACTCAATTTTTTATTATTATTTTTTAAGATAACAATGAGGTCGAAAGGAAAAGTAAATAGACTTAGAGCCTAGCAATGCTAACCAGTAATTGAATGTTCCTGCTTAATTTAACATTCCTTCTTATGAGGGAATAAAGTAGGTGATAAATTTTTATTGTAGCTTACATATTATAGTCTTTATTGGCTTAAATTTTTGTTGTTTCTATGTACATTTTACGTCATTTGAATGGAAAAACATTTTACAATCAAATTGACCACTTGCAATGAACGAACTTTTTAAAATAATTTGAATAATTCTTAATGCATTTCTTATGCAAAAATCGTTTTCACTTACTTGCTGCAACAATTAAAAACATTTTATTGCAAGTGGTCCATTGGTTACAATTTAGGAAAAAAAATAGCAATTAAGTCAAAAAAAGATTTCAGTGCTAACTGAGAAATAGCCACTTTATTTCCCCATAAGAAAGCATGTTAAACAACAGGAACATATAATTCATTTTGTTAGTATTGTTGCGCTATGCGTTTGTTCACTCATTTTTGCAAGATTTTTTTTTTTTTTTTAATTCTGGTCTACGCTCTATTTATTTATGAACAATTTAGATCCAAATTTATTTCTGATATATTGCTTTATTTATTTTAGGAGGCGGCACGCTCACACCGACAGAACATGTCCCGCTCAGCACGCCGAGCTCGCACTGATTCCTCCGGTAGCAGTGACCCTCAGTGGGTGCCTTCTTCACACTACCGTGGTCGGAATAATGCGTACTTCGGCGTGGCAGCCTCACCAACTAGCATCATGTCAGTCTCTGATCTATTCTCCGAGCACTCGAGTCGTGGACCTACACCAACCCTCGTCATAGCATCTCCAGCTAGCTCGGTATGTATGAATGCATGGTAGCACTTTTTTTTTTTTTTTTTTTTTTTTTTTTTTACATATAGAGATGCAAATTTGTTTATCCATTGATGCGCGTCAAATTTTCACGTCATGTGATTGATAACTCAATGAAATTTATTGAACTTTTCAGTCTTACATGTCCACCCCACCTGCGACGAACGTGCCCTCATCTACGTGCACCTCAGAGACCGTAACCTCCTCAGATGTTCAGCTGGTAGAAAACATCACCCCTATTTCACATGCTTACCCTGGTGAAGCCAACTGGCATCGCGCGGAGCATAACCCACTCAACTCTGGCACTGGCAACGTCGCACCGCCTCACGATCCACTACAACTTGGCAACCCCGCACCGCCACCTGCGACCAATAATAGACCCCCAGGAACGCCACGTCGTTGCGTCAAGAAGATCAGTCGTTGGCGCGACGAGTATTTGAAACAAACTGGACAGGAGCAGAGCAAGAAGTGTCTGCAGGATAAGACAGCTAATTTGCATACATCACAGGTAATTATTTGTTAGCAGAAAGTTGAATCTCTCGTTTTAAGTTCATTTGTTTATCTTATCATAAGATGTGCAGTATTTATTTTTAGTGTTTGCTTGTAGTCCCTAATTTTTTTTTTTTTTTTTTTTTTTTTTTTGTAACGTAATTTATTTAATTAGTTTGTTCATTGCAAGTGGTCCATTATATACGTATTCTTGTAAGTAAATCAAATTTATTGAGTACATGATGCAAATATAATGCTGCGTATATATAACAAAGCAATGTAAAACCTACTAAAAAAAACTTTCTCTATCTCTCTATAGTGAATAGTGTATCAAAAATAGTTTTTTTGTTATATCAAAATTAACATTAAGGCCTTGGCACAAGTAAAAAAAAATAACAGAAAATAGTACCCCCCCCCCCCTCCTTCAATTTTTAAGGTTTAAAAAAAATATATTAATCATAAGAAATTTCATAGCAACACTTGAGTGATAAAATAAAACTTAAATTATATTTATTTATTGTATAATTATAGGATGCACTAATAACAAATTAGAAACTCGTATTTCTGATGTCTATTCAGGACGATGTCCTTCTTTAAAAAATACAATAAAATAACCCCCTAACAAATATTAATCTGCATTCTCTTTGGTTTCTGTTACAGGGTAACGTGATGGATGGCAGTTCTATGCATCGCTATCAACCCTATCAACGCCCACCCCACGCACTCCCCATGTACCCCTACGAACTACCCCACGAAAGTAACATCCCTCATCCCCCACCACTACCCACCCCACCACAACCCTACCCTCCAAACATACCAACCCCTAATTATCCACCACCCTATTCTCGATCCCCATATCCACCCCCAAATTACCAACCTTACTCTTACGCATCCCCAAATACAGCATCTTCATACCCAAATTACTTCAATCCTTCCAATCCACAAAATTTGATGCGTTACCTCATGAGTAAGAATTGTTTACCCCGTCCTCCCCCATTGATACCCTACAACCCTCAAACGTGGTACGAACAGAATCAACAGCAGCAGCAACAACAACAACAACAACAACAAGATCAAGCAACAGATGGCAGATTCCCATTACTCACTCAATTATTGGATAAAACAAGAACGGAACCAATAAGCCCAGTTACACAGCTGCAACCAAAACCTAACTGCACAGTTACCAGTGAAGAGACTGCCAATGCTAATAATATCCCAAGTCCAGACAATGAAATTGAGATTCTCGCTGAGATTTGCACTCCTCCGCCCGTATTAAAAGCTGAGGAGAGAAAATTGATAGACATGAGAAAAATCCCAAGTCGCGGGGATATCATTTACGGCGGTACTGAGAGAATGAGAATCGTAGATGCACCAAAATCTCTATATCCATGGACCAATACCTTAAACAATACCAATACCAATTTGGTACCCAATAACAACTTAGTACCCAATAGCAACATGGTACCCAACAACAACAGTAGTAATAATAATACCAATTATAATTATGCTACGAATTCGCCAGCTAATTACAATAACATCACTCAAAATCCCGTGGATATTGATAATAACTACATGACTAATCAGGGAAACGCAAATTTTACGCAGCAACACTCTAATAATTTACAGCAGAATTCTACAGTGATGCCAAATCCAACAGTGTTGACAAGTGTATCCAATCCCACATCGTTGCCAAATGTATCCAATCCTTCACTGATGCGAACTGCTGCATCCAGCAACCCGACAGTGTTGCCAAATGTGTCAAATCCAACATTGATGCGTAACGCATCAAATCCCACAGTGTTGCCAGCTCAACATGATGTTAATTCAAATAATTCAGCCTGGTTAACGACTAATTACAACTGGGTTCAAAATCAAGCGCCACCGGCCTATGAAGAAGTCGTATCTACGACGGAAGTTGGCAGAAATGAATCACAACAAGAAGAGGAAAGTAATAATAATAATCCCGACTTGGATTTTATCATTCCTGATGATATCGATCGCCATTTTGAGGATGCTTTATCGGCATCTTGGCCTGAAATGCCCCATCTAGATGAGAATTTTTTAAAGTGTATTTTGAGTCCCTCCAAAGTGAGTAAATTGCTGAGATTTTTATTATTAGCCAGTAATAGTCCGAGAGAGAGAATGAGCTATATTGCTCTAATTAAATTATTGATGCCGCGGCATCGGAGAGTTAAGCGTATCAAAGCTGTTACTAAGTAATTTTTTTTATCACTGCGTTTTTTTTTTTTTTTTTTTTTTTTTTTTTTTTTTTTTTTTTTTCAATTTTCTAGCGCTGTTCTACTTTTATGTTATAAATATTTCATGTTATTAAATGTTTTATATGTCTTGCCAAAAATATACATATTTTATCGGATTTAAAAAAAAAAATGGTAAGTTTTGATTTTACAATTTTGGAATAATTTCTGTCAAATATTATATATATCGGTGAACTTTTATAGAGACCAAAATTTTAGGTAAAACTGATGGTTACGCGTACTATAGTTCCATTAGATATAGACTATTTGTTGCACACAAAGTTGGGGTAGAAAAAGAGTTTCAATTCGTAAAGAATGGCGTGCGATGCTAACAAATAAATTATGATATTGGCTAATAAAGAACAGTTTTAAGGCTGCGGCTTTAATCAAATTAATTCATGCCCGTGTCAACGTACTGCGCATGCGTAGTACGTTGAAACGGAAGCGGATGTAATCAAAATATCAAAGTGACGAGCCTTAAAAACAGTTGCTGCTTTATTAGTCATAGATGGCATGCTCACTAGTTTTAATGTAGGACCTTATCAGTTAAAACGGTATAACCAGAATTTGGCTTATGACTTATGACTCGGCGGTAACGATATGTACAGTTTGTACCGATAGTAAATGAAAAACGTTCCCTACATTAGACTTATTGGGAATATCGTATATTTGGCAACGTTGCATTTCATATCTACAAAAAGAAAGTGGAAAAGTCATACAGTGTTGCATTTCTCGATTTTGTTACTTTTTCATTTACTTCCGGTGCGTCCATTAACAAAAATTGACCGCTTATGTTTACTCTGACAACAGGAAAAGGAAGTTCCCGAACAGGAAATCATGTGATCGTAAAGTGGGAGGTGGCTCAGGCTTTGACTTGCTGCTGGCACGAAGTTTTCTCCTACTTTTACTGTCACGTGGTTTCCTCTTCCAGAACTTCCTTTTCCGTCATTTTGAGTAAATATAAGCGGTTCATTAACATATTCTATATAAACACTATGTATAATTGAAAGTCGATGACGTTCACCATCACCATGCAAAAAGCGACAGGTGCTCATAGTGATGTCATTGGTTATAATTTTATCATAATGTAAAGTAGAATGCAGCTTTATATATAGCACATGCAGCGCTGTAGGAGCTTTATAATCAGTCGGATGTTACACTCTCATATAAAGTATATAAGCAAATAACTCACTGAGGAGCAGCTAATAGGTAGGATTTTTTTTTTTTTTTTTTTTTTTTTTTTAAAGACGCAACCGTCATTTTTACCTAATATACGGTCTCTATGTACGGTCTGATTTGTATTTGTGCAGAATATAATATATTATTATAAGCGCCGTTTTAGAAAAGTGATTGTGTAGGGGTAGAGGGGGGAATGGTACTTTCTTTTAATTATTTTCTTTAATAATTAAAATAAGATATATTTTTGAAGTGGTGAGGTTTAGGACTGGCTTTTTTACTGCGGTCCATTAATACCCCCCGTCCCCCTATTTAACTTTTTTTTTTACGTCTTTTACAGCATAGGCACGAAATGTTGTAATTTTTGCCATTTATTTGACATAAATGTTGTTCTTTTAAAACAGTAATGATTTTGCTGCGTATTATATAGTTTATCCTATGTAGCATAATTGTTATTGTGTATAATATAATTGTGTTATAAAATGTTGTTGCTTTTTTTTTTTTTTTTTTTTTTTTTTTTTTTTTTTTTTTTCCTCCTAGTTTTGTTCACAAGTTAATTACTGCCCCCTAAATAATTATTTTAAGTTTGTTATTTTGTTTCCTTGGACTTAAATATTTTCTCAAGTTGGACTTTGTTACTTTGTCGCTTCAGAATGCGATGTGTGCGAATCAACTTAACGGCTGCTACGAGGCGTTCTTGACGGAACAGCAACGTGTGACTCACGAGCGTCTATGTCTCTACCGTAACGTTCAGTGTCTGGTGGCGCCTTGCAAGTGGGAGGGACTTCTCTCCGTGCTCTCGCAACATCTCATGCAGGTTTGTAGCATAATATAGTAGAACTATAAACATAGTACGATCGATGTACCGTACAGCTCTGTCCAAAAGTTACCGAACGGGGCAGCTTCGGCCGCTGCGTTTTCTCATAAAGATAGGATTGTTTGGTTGCGGGTTGCCTATATGCAAATCGTTCGGGAACTTTTGGCCAGAGCTGTACATCATACTACAGTCAGTCAAGTTCAATAGCTTAAAAACGTAGGACACCTTGAACACAAAAGTTGTGCAAATATCCTAACAAACCTGAAAATCAACGTTGATTTGGCCGGAGTCATTGATTTCTACTTTATTTTCCATTCACAAAATGCCACTGGCTGTCACAGACGTTACAACTCGCCTGGTTTACGCGCGCGTAAAACAAGCGAGCTGTGACGTCAGTGACCGCCAGTGGCATTTTGTGAATAGAAAATCAATTAGAAATCAATGACTTTGGCCAAGTCAACGTTGATTTTTAGGTTTGTTAGGATATTACACAACTTTTAAGTTCAAAGTGTTCTACGCCTTTAATTGTGTTATTGAACAAGTTAACGTAGAGGGTGGCCGACTTGGACTGGAAATCGCTAAAAGAAAAACTATATTTCACATTTTTTTTTTTTTTTTTTTTTTTTTTTTAATATATTTCCCACAAAACAAACACTAAATTTTCAAATAAATTCGAGTAAATTTAAAATACTTTTTTTTTTGTTCCGAAAATAGTTTTATGATAATTTTTAAATTTAAAAAAGTTCCTAGTTTGCGCATAAATTTGAATATATCCACATTTACATGTTATCTTGAAAGTAGAATAACTTTAATATTTTGATCGTGATATTTCACATGTTTGACGTAACTAAACTTTTAAGTAACATTTTTTCTTTACTTTTTGTTAATATTATAATTCGCAACCGTCTAGTTTGCGAGATATCAGTCGGTCACCTACCCCTTTAAAAGAAGTTGCTTTGAAAACTGATAGCGCAACTAATACATGTATTGTCAAAAAATAAAAATCCTATCAGCCATAGGGCATACCTATTAAATTCAGCTTTTAATCTATGAATATCTTCCTAAATCGATTAGTATATTAACAAATGAACAAATGTTTTGGGGACAACTATAACGGACTTCGCTCACATTCGCTTCCGTTTCTACTTACTACACATACGCAGTACATATACGTTGAAACGATCAATGCGAGTGATTTGACCGAAATCGCTTAAAGTCACGGCCTCAAAATAGTTTGTAACGTTATATATTCAGATTCAGACTTTGGAATCCACTGCTAAAAGATTAGCTGCCGAAGTATAGCTTCGGGCATCCGCGCAAAAGTTTTATTTTCATTTTCCTTTACGCTAATCACAGGCCTAGAAAGTTCGATTATGAACCCCTAAATAAGAAGAACAATGCGATGATTTTACTCCCTATTAATTTACTATATAGTAAGCACAAGCCTCTGGTTGTTTACATCCTCCAGATGCACGGCAAGCGAGTGACGTCTGGTTACGAGCAGGCTCACGTCGTCACGATGGTGGAGCTGCGTGCCAAAACCACCTTGAGGTTCCTGCAGTACGTGCACGATCGTCTGTTCGTCATCGAGGTGCATTACCGCGGACAAGTGGTGCACGCCGCGTGTCAGGTAAACATACAATTTTTTCAATTTCAAAAGTTTATTATTTTCATAAAAAATTTAAAAAAAAAAAAAAAAAAAAAAAAAAACGGTTAGCCACAAGTAATTAAACCAACGCTTGTTTTGAGTTTTTTAGTTTCATATATAGGTTTTTATTATAAAAAAAAAAGCAAGTATACAGAAACACATATAATTGAGATCAGATACATGTATAGTATTGTGACTATTGTGTAAAGTAGAGAGTTTAGGCTACCTGCGTAACGTTGAGTATGAAAGGGTTGCCTATGTTCGCAGGCGGCTTTGCGTGATATATAACGAAATATCTTTTCCCCTTTGGCTTTAAACCCAAACATATGTAATTTATGTAATGTTTTTTTTTTTTTTTTTGCTATAAAGCCTATTTTGAAATGAATTGAATTGACACAAATATGGAAAAAGGAAAAACCTATCAAATCGCGCGTTGTTATAATAGGGTATGTAAGCGCATGACGTCATTCCGAATGCTTTTCGATACTCTTCTTGATCAATTAATAACATTGCTCAGCATAGGACAAACGTAGTTTCTGGCTATTTTCTTTAGAAAATTAGGTATTTTTTTATTATTGTTATTTTTCTTACATATATATTACTTGCGATACTAATTCAACCTGTTGACAACATCAATGCTCTCAAAAATATTGCGAAGTATTTTAAACTGACAAAATGAGTCATTTTTCTATACTGACCCATGTTAAATAGCGCTATTAACTTCCACCCTATAGACCCCTTGCACATCCTTGCGCTTTGTCGCCATGTTTGTGGTGCCTAATGCATTGTCCAGCATAGGGGAAACTTCGTTTTTCCTAATTTTTCACATAAAAAATCGTTTATTTCAACTCAACAAATTTTTCTCATATCCTTCGAGCTTATTAGGAGCTAGAAATAAGGCTTTGATTGAGGTTTGAAGCTTCTTTTGCTATTAAAAAAATAAAAATGATGTTTTTCCTATGCTGGCCTATGTATTCCTGACCAACAAAATGGCGGCTCTTAAATATGAGTGCAAGCGGTCTATATAACGCTGCATAGTGATACTAACGTTAGTACTTGAAAATTTGTTACGCCAGGAAACCTAAATTATTTTTGAACGTGATTATGTACTTATTTATTACTGTATTTTTATTGGGCGAAATCAATTTAACCCGACTGTTCTCCCCTTAAAATTTTGTACCATGACCAAAATAAATAAGTATTACTTATTAAATTATATGCTAACTCAATGCTTGAATGATAGTAAAGCATAATTATGTTATTACAAAATAGCAACATGTGTGCTCTGCTCTACAATATAGTTCAATGCAGCATAAATGAGTTTTTTCTTTCCCCCCCCCCCTCCCCCTTGCAGTATAGTATAACGGAGTACCCTGCACTGCTATTAACTTTTTGCATCCATTTACACAAGGATTTTTTTTTTTTTTTTTTTTTTTTTTTTTTTTACAATTATGGAGTTTATCGGTGATGTAAAGTTCGCCAATTTAAAACACGTGAGAGCGTATCTTTACAGTTATAAAGCGTCCTTAATTTAAATATTTTCAGTCTCGTCTTGGGTTTCCTTATTATTTAAAATTATATTTAAAGACAGTAAATTAATAAATTTGTGATTATACTGATTATACATGCTAAATAAATCAAGCGTCATATATTATAAATAAAGTTTTATTTGTTATATTATTATTTGACGTCCTCAAACAGGCTCAACTTGAGTTGGATCGTTATCCAAACCCGTTTAAAACAAAAAAAAAAAATGCTGCTCAAATGAGTTTAAATTTTCAGATATAGTTTTTAATTTTTTTTTTTTTTTTTTTTTATCCCGAATTATTACGTAACAATTTCAAAGTTATTTTTTATTTTCTCCAGTGGATACTTGATCCTCAAGTCCAGCATCAAGCAGACACGATTCCTCTGTGCAGTTTGGAGATCGTGGGCATCAATGGAGGCAAACCAAACTCGTGGAGGGGATTTTTAAAACAGTACCCCACACCTTTCCAGGTAAGACAACTGCAGCTTCATTTTTATCAGCCCCCTTCTTTCCTTCCTCAACCCAATATCAGTCAGTACGGAAACGTGTTGTTTAAATCAACCCTTTTTAAGGGTCAAGGTGAATTAGAGTGTTTTTTAATTAGTTACCATTGGTTTTGCAATATTTTTTACCCGTTACCAAATTTGAAATTTCAAATTTGGTTAATGCTGAAAAACTATTTTTTTTATTATTTTTACTTTAACATGGGCGGTCCCACCCTGAAAAAGTAACACCTGGGTTCAGGGTACTTTTTCTACCCTTTAAATTTAAATCAAGGTAAAAATATAAAAACATCCCCTGAAGATTCATTATTTTTCCGGGGTGTGTACCAAGTTGAGTTGCGCTACCATAATTAGGGAAATAACGGCAAGCCATCGCAGTCGTTACACAACTTATGGAAAAAAGTGTCCTTTTTTTATTATTTTTTTTAAATCCAGTAATCAGGTGATGAAATAAAATAGTAAAATATAGATTTTTTTTTTTTTTTTTTTTTTTTTGGCGATAAAAGTTTGAGTCTAATGGCTGACGTCGGTACCCTAATCTCTTAAAGTCTGCCTCAAAACAGTTGTTCCTTTATTTATTAATGGGTGTCAGATCATAGTACGCTGGTAAAGTTTACTTCATATTTATTGCTTTGTTTTGCTTGTGTAGGTGCCACGTGGCTACAACGGTCGCAACCCTTGCTTGAGTGTGGCCCTACCTTGGTCCTACCACGCTAGAGTGAGTTACTTTCTGCTGCACGTAAACATCTCCATGATACCAGAGCACCTCAGGGTGAAGGAAGGCCTCAATGCTCCTGCAAACTCTCCCGCCACACCGTCACCACAGAACACGGACGGTTCGGACAATAGCAGCGTGCAGAGTAACAAGTGAGACTTCGTCAAGCGTTCGTCGTAACATGCGGTTTTTGTGGGTGATTCATGAATTTGTCAGCGTAAATATATGCATTTAAATATTCTTTTTTTCTTTGTTCTTTTCTTTTTTTCCAATTAAAGAAAATACAAGTTTAAAGTTGGCGGAAACTAACGCCATCGTTAATTTTTGGTGATTTACATCATGATATATTTTTTATCCATGATTTACACTTTTTTTTTTTTTTTTTTTCTTTGGTCAACTTTTTTGTGCAGTGCGATTTTTTTTTTCTATGAACCACGTGATGAAAATTATGCTAATATTTAACTATAGTGGTCAAGTGTTGAATGGTTAACAATATATAAATCATGATTGTAGTAGTCTATTAGTATATATGTAACTAATGAGAAGAAAAAAAAAATGTCTACTTTTTTTTTTTTTTTCTTTTTTTTTTTGTGAAATGCAAGACATTTTTTAGCGTTATTATGTATAAAAAGAGAATTCTTGCTAAAAATTTGTATATTTATACAAATTTAAGTTCTTAAATTTTAGAACCAGTTGTTCTAATTTTCCTTTCACATACCGCTCTTTATTTTGTGCTCTATTAGCTTTTATTTGCCATAATGTTTCTTTCATTATATTCATAAGTTTATTATTTTTTATGTAAAATTATTTTTGTTTTGTGCCAAAATGCATTTCAGAAAATGCAAATTTCTATTTTTTTTTTTTTTTTAAATATTGATTTGACTTGTTCCTATATTTGCAAAGAAATTTTTGCATTTTATTATTATTTATTTGCAAAATATATTTTATTTTGCATTATCTTTTATTTTCTTATAAAAAAAATGTTTGATATATTTGATTTATATTTACTTATTTTCTAATGGCTAAATTGCTTATTTTTTTAAATTAATTTGCTGTTTTAATATTATTATACTTTTTTTTTTTTTTTTTTTTTTTTTTTTTTTTTTTTTTTTTTTTGACATTATACAGTAGGTATGTATATAAAATAAATAACAATTGTTGTTTATTAAATTTACAAGTTTAACATTTTGATCATGTTTTAATAAGTTCAAATTTCAATTGCATTTAAGTTTTGAATGACAAAAATACATTACTCTTTAAGACTTTTTGTTTTCTCTTATTAATGAAATAATAAAAAAAAATCTTAATCATTATTTTGTAAATATATATATCTATATTTTTGTTTAATTTATGTTAAAGTTACCTGATTTTGTATGATTTAACAAAATGTAAAAATATGAATTTCTATTTATTTATTTTATTAAATCTCATCATATATGATAGCATTCTGTTCCCAAAGATTTATGTTTACATGAAAACCTAATTTTGTTAAATTAAAACTAATCTATAGTGTGTAATTTAATAAATAATTATATTTATTAATAATTATATATAAATATTATATTCTATATGTTATAAAATTAATATTATTATTAGTAAAAAATATAATTAAGATTATTTTGTAAAATTATTATAATTAAAATATATAAATAAAATAATTTGTTAATGCACATAGTTTGATATTGTGTGTATTTGAAAAGAATTACGATTTACTCGTATGTGAAAAAAAAGGGGAAAAAAATATACTTCTTAAAAAAACTTAGTTTTTAGTATAAAAAATGTTAGAATTATTACATAAAAAAATATTTGTGTATAGATATAAGTATAGTAGTGTATAATACATAACATAACAGTAAAAAAAAAAAAAAATTTTTGATCAACATCAATAAAATCTACAGAATAGAGAAATTGACTGATAAAGGAACAACTGTTTTGAGGCCGACTATAAGCGATTTCGGTCACATCCGCTTCCGTTTCTACTTATTACGCATGTGCAGAATGTCAAAACGGAAGCGGATGTGAGCAAAATCGCTTATAATCGGCCTCAAAACAGTTGTTCCTTTTTTAGTCAATAATAATGCAAAAATTGTACGTAGTAGGCTAGGCGCCCAATGTCAGTAGTTTTACGTACAGTACTAGTACTGTAAATATTTATTATATAAAAATGTATGATTTGAAAAAAAAAAATGTTAAAGCTATTCAAAGGTTGTCGTATGATATACTGAACACAATAGGTGTACAACAAAAGAGATTTTTTTTTAAATATATATATAATCTATAAATATATTATTTAATATAAAATATAAGAATACCTATAAAAACAAAAATTTCAAGTGTGTTTAAATTGTAGTTTTTTGTGTCTACAAAGAAAAAAAGTTCAATGCCCTATGTATATGAGTGGCGTAGAATAGATATAAATAATGCCATAAAAAAAATTTAAAAAAAAAAAAAAAAAAAGGCAATCATAATATTATAGATATTAAGGAGAAATCAACAATCGAAGTTAGATAATGAGAAATTTGAAAAAATGGTGAGAGAAAACTAGCACTTTTCTTACCATATTGAAGCAACCCATAGCTTGGTGAAAATCTTGGTTAGCTTTTAATTCTAAACTGCAAAAGAAAACAGTGTATTCTGCCTTCATCAGTGCTTACACACTCCAAGTGAAATCATCTGAATTGGGATGCCAAAAGCTATTGTGTCTGTGCTAGCAAGATTTGGACCAAACTATGGGACTCTTTACTATGGTAAGATCAGCGCTGGTTTCTTCTATCTTTTTCTTTAATATTAATAATATATGATGTACAAAGACTTTTGTGACTGTTCAATTCTAATTTAATTTTATCTGGTAAAGTTATCAACAATATTCAATTTTGAAATGTGTGACCATTTAGTTATTTTATGGTAGTTTATAGACAAAAATAATATATATTCATAAAAATACTGTAATTAAGAGAAATATAAATGTAATATATGTACTTAAATGTAATGTTATGTAATATTTATGAGAGGAAAGGATTTTAATTGCTTTTTATGGTATTTTGTACCAAAATTTTATACTTTGCTATTATTTGAAAGAAGAAAAAAAGTTTTAAAGTTGCCGAAAATTAAAATGAAGAAAATATTGCAGGCCTGGCCCGCCAAAAGATGTTTCTTTTAATTTATTGCTAAAAACATATTAAATTAAAATATATATTCAGCTATGTATGCAAATTACTTTCTAATCATTCAATCATACCCAGAATATATAGCTCAAGCATTACCCAATTTTTTAGCAAATTAAAGTATTAGCTCGAATAGCGCGGGATGGACCGTAATAGTTTGTTTGTTTGTTTGTTTTTTTTTTTTTTTTTTTTTTTTACATATAGCTAGGAGATTTTTTTTTGGCATTATCGTCCACACATATCGCCCATTTCAAATTGCATTTTTTTGGTTAAATAAACGATTATCTAAGAAATATCGAACATTCATTAAATTTCGCAGGTATACTGAAGTTTTAATTTTTAGTACAAAATACTGTGGTGACAATTTTTATCCTTCTCCTAATTATAATTATTATCTGAACTGTGTGCAACGTAATTTATTATTTATTTATATAATAATAAATAACCATACATAAAAAAAAAAGACAGAAATGTATAAATATACTGTAGAAATTATTTATTTATAACTGGATGTAAAATAAAAAGAGCGTGAAAAATAACAACTAGAAAACAGGGTCTATTATAAAATATTTATCAATTTAAAAAAAAAAATGTAAAACCGTAAACCGTCTTACATTTAAGGCAAGCTACTTGAGTCTTAAATGTACATAAAATATTTAAACAGGAGTTGTGTGTGTGTGTATTTAGCATCAATTTAATATATATCAACTTTTTTTTATTTGACAAGTTTAGTTATATAATAAAGACCTTAAAAATGTAACTGAAAATGTAACGATCCTTCATACATTTTGCAGCAACTTTTTTTTTTTTTTTTTTTTTTTTTTTTTTTTAAGTAATAAAATAAGACATGGAATTGTTTTTTGATCATTTTGTTATATGAAAGGCCCGTGCAGACGTCTTATTTTATTTAATATTAAAATCAATTTAAGAAAATAAGCCGCTGTGATTGGCCGAGAGTCGACTCTCAGTCAATCACAGTGGCTTATTTGTTTTAAATTAAATTAATATTATATACAATAAGGTTGCACGGGCCTTTAGTATTAAAAAGGGGGGGGGGGGATTGTTTAGCAAATTTTTGTGTTATGTGGTTGTTTTGCCAAAAAACAAAATAATAAAAATAATTAATAATTAAAAAGGGGGGGAAGTGAATAGTGAAAATAATAATAATGATAAATATAGAGGCAAAGAACAACAGTAAAAAAAAAAAATAATAATACCATTCTTATTTCAGATTTGATAATTTGGGTTCAATTGAAGAAAAAAAAATTAAAAATTAAAATGCGTTTTTAGATTCATATTTTTTATTGAATCCCAATAAAAAAAAATCAATCAATCTTATTTCTACTAAACTTGTCTTGTCTTTTTTTTCCCGGAAAATCTAAGATTATTTCCCTCCAAAATTAATAAAATAATATAATAATAAAATATCAATCTATAAATAAGTATCTCAGATTTTCCAATTGATGTTATATTAATGGATTTAGAAACTAAATGTGATGACTATACACTAATATATGTATTTTGTGTAAGTTTATTCATATATAATATAATTAACTAATTATTAAAAAAAAAATAGAGAAAAAGAAATACATGCAATTAAAAACTATATACATGAACTGAAGTTATTTAAAAAAAAAATGTGTGAAATTTAAAATAAGGAGAAAAAATATTAAATGTGTTAAATAATAATCATATATAAATAATTATAAATAAAATGACATTATACTTAGATCATAATTGACTGTTCTTTGTAATCTTAAGACATGAGAGCACACAGGAAAATATTTTTATGTCTTTATGTAATTTTAGTCCAAATATCAAAGCATTATTGGATTCAACTAAACTTAATTTCTATCATTAACTTTTTCACTTTTTTTTTTATTTTATATTGTTTGAAATGAGAGAACCTTTTGTGATTAAACGTTTGAAAATAATTGAAAAGCGTGGGATGTACGTCACGTGATTTTTGCTTCCGGCACTTCCTTTCCCTGTTTATAATTTTTTTTTTTTTTTTTTTTTTTTTTTATAAGTAAGATTTCATTCTAACAGGTAGCAATAATGAATTTCGTGCTTCTGTTGTAGTTTTATTTAACCGGCAAAAAGTAAAGATTTTTTTTTTTTTTTTTTTTTTTTTTTTTTTTTTTTTTTTTTTTTTTACAAATAAAACCTTTGTAAAAGCGGAAATGACATTAATTTTTCAAATAACACTCGTTTTTGCTGTCTTAGATTTTCTTATCACAATAGACCGCTTATGTTTACTCATAATGCGGAAAAGGAAGTGCTGGAAGAAGAAATCACGTGGCGGTAAAAGTGGGAGGTGACTCAGGCCTAGCTTGCTGCTAGCACATGGAGTGCGTCTGTTTACTCAAAATGCGGAAAAGGAAGTGGCCGGAAGAGGAAATCACGTGATGGTAAAAGTGGGAGGTAGCTCAAAGTTATCTTGCTGCTGGCTGGCTGCTGGCCGCTGCTGGCACCAACCTTTCTCCCACTTTTACCGTCACGTGGTTTCCTTTTCCGCATTTTGAGTAAACAGACGGATATTTTATGTAAACCTATAAAAACAGGAAAAGGAAGTGCCGGAAGCGGAAATCACGTGACAGTAAAAGTGGGAGAAAACTTCGCAGTAGCAGCAAGCTAGGTCTGAGCTCCTCCCACTTTTAACATCACGTGGTTTCCTTTTCCGGCACTTCCTTTTCCGCTTTTTAGCTTTACATAAAATGTCACGCACTCCAACTTTTCTCTCACTTTTACCGTCACGTGGTTTCCTCTTCCGGCCACTTCCTTTTCCGTATTTTGAGTAAACATAAGCAGTTACAGTAATTTAAATACAAAATAATAATAAATATTATATTAATGTAATATAAAATAAAAATTTAAAGCTAAAATATTGCAGCGTGTGAATAGGGCATAAAAAAATATATTTCCTTGTGTGCACTGCACTTCATACTATATGTTACTTGCTGTTCGTGATATTTGTCATAGAGTGTAGGTCTTGAATATATATTTAAAATATTGGAAAGTTTATTGATGCAGTGACTGGTAAAAAAAAATGGAAAGTTTGTGAAGAATTGTGTATTTTTGAGATGGCTATAAAATACTAAAATAATTATTGTAATAATTTTTTGTGGAATAAAATGTTAATGTATTGCAAATGTATAAAATAATAAGAATTATAAAAAATAATAATAATAATAATAACAAAGGAAAAGAACATTTCTATTTTCCGACCTTATTTTTCATTAAGAAAAGTAAACTTTTTAAAAATACCGTGTTCAATTTCATTCACAATTTTGGAATAAAAACGTGCATTTTTGTTTTTCTCATAAATTCTGTCCTAAAATTACAAAATAAGAAATACATTCCAGTAGCCCTGGAACTATTTTATGTTCATTTTTAAAAATACAAAGCGAGGGGGGTGGGAGGGGGTGGATAAAAAAATCTGCTAATACAAATATTTTCATTAGTTCAAAAGATATGAACTATATAAAAACAATCCTTTTCAAGTTTTTTTTTTCCTAATTTTTTTTAATACTTAAAATATTAAAAAAAAAATTGAAAAAAATAGCTCTTTTTTTTTTTTTTTTTTTTTTTAATTATAATTTGGACCAAGTTAGGGTATCTCTAAATTCTTACAGTAAAGAAAATACTTGTCGCCTAATTAAATAGTCAATATAAAGAAGAAGGGGGTCTTTTTACGTCCACTAATGAACTATAATGCAAGTAATAAAATCACAGCATTTCTTATTGCAATTTTTTTATGATAATTTTCAGTCGAATTGAAAATAAAAATACTATTTTAATTATGTATTATTTATCACGTTTTGAAATTATCTTTTTATAATACTGTTTTTTTCTTTAGATTTTTGAGTTAAGACAGACCCAAAAGGAAGAGGTATTTTGATAAATAATAATATAAATACTTACAATACATATAATAAATGTTATATATCAAATAATAATAAATATTGATGTAAAATAAAAATAAGTGTGTTGTTGCTCAAAATGTAATTTTCAATGGAGAAATAAAAATTAAAAGAATATTTTGTTATTTTATTTCATTGTCTCTTCTCTCTCTCTCTCTCTCTCTCTCTCTCTCTCTCTCTCTCTCTCTCTCTATTACACACAATGCTCTTGGTATTTTCAATCGGGCAACATGTCAAGAGTTGTCCGCATTCCTAAAATTCCTAATATTCTTTCCTTTGTTTTATAATGTATCCTATCCCCCTGTTGACTTCATCTTCCATATTATACCAAAAAGTACTCTAACCACAAGTGCAGTGTATTAAAACTATAAAGAAAACAATTTATAGAACTATATACAAGAGAAAAAAAGTGAATTAAAAGTAGGGAAATACCAATTAATGCAAGATTTTGGCCACCCTGGCCAACAATTAATTAATTAGACGTAATTAGCAGCTTGTGGCTTCATAATCGCAAGATTTAGCCAATGACAGAACAGACTTACGGAATCTACACAAGCAGAATCCTGTTTGTTTTGTCACCCTAAACAACCAACCAACAAACTAGACCCTTTAAAGGCAATTACGCCCCTTTTTGGCACCTATTGGGTCGCAAGTGGTTAAATATGTACAGTGGCCCTCTCGACTTAAATAAGCTTTTAATTATTATCATTATTTTGCTTATTGTTACAGCCATTGAATTATTAAAGCATGACCAATTCAATAAGTCTTTGTAGACGTCTTATACATACTAAATAGTTGCGATCGTGAAGACAGAACCATGATTCCAACTCGGCATTATTAACCTAAGCCCTAAGCTATATAATGCATTTTTAAATTTGTATTACGAATGTAGAATGAAAGAAATGAATATAAAGAAAGTTGAAATTTGCAATCTATTTTGCGTGAAGAGCAGTGTTATTGGTCAACAATGCATACATACTTTTTTGACACCTAAATTCACCTTGACTTTCTTGAACCATCATGCCGAATCATGCCATCTCCAACTAGCAAAGTTAATCTTGCATTAAGGGAATGAAACTCAATTTTTTTCAATAGGTGATATTCACGTGGAAATTGTTTGATACAAAACAGATACAACAATTTTTTTTTTTTTTTTTTTTTTTTTTTTTTTAATATGCAAACATTTCTTGCTATTTCACCAATATATGATAATGACGAACATTTTCATTTTTGGTGTACTATTTTATTATTATTATTGAAGCATGACAATTAAATTACTATAATAAAAATAAACATATATTTTTTTCATTTATAAATTTATTATTATTACTTGAGAGCTTTTGAAAGGTATTTAAGTTTAGGTGTAAGTACTTAAGAGATTTACCCCTGTTGCGCACTTGACGTATAATCTGATACGCCGCCATTGATGAAGTCTTGTTAGAATATCCCGTGTTTTATGCAACTAGTTGAACATATATGAGCCAGCATGGTGCTGACATCTTATACAGACAAACTCAACTAACTACATTCGTGTAAAACTTTTCAAATGTTTATTATTTTAACTAATACTGAAAATATTTTTTATAAATTTATTTTTATTATTAAATTATTTTAATTTTTGTATATATTGTTAAATATTTATTTATATTTACAGGTATATTTTAAAAATAATACTTTATTTTATATTTTTAATAATAAAATATTTGTTTATAAATTAAATAATTATGTAACCCTAACAAATTCAATATATTTTCTGCTAAAAAGGTTAATAGCCATACGGTTGAATTGCGGTTTCTGGTAACTAAGGTTGTTCTAGTCGCAATGAGGCATAATTATTATTATATTTTATTATGTATGTAAAACTGCTAAGGCTTAGAAGTGAAGAGAATATTATTTAATAAATAAATAATAAATGACGTAAGATTTAAACATTCATAATAATATAATATCAGATAAAAATTGTATATATGTAACAATAGTGTTCACATTACACAATTATATTTATAGAATGTTTGTGCATATTATTATTCTAAAACCACTTCGACGCCATGCTGGAGCAATGAGTAACATTGCTTAGCATAAGATAGACGTTGTTAGTGGCAGGTGAATTTCTGTAGTAAATTAGTTAATTTTTTTTTCTCGCATATTTGAAAACCTAAACCTGTTAGCAGCATTAATCCTAATTAACGCTAATTAATTAATTAGCATTAAAATATTGCTAATGCCTTGTTCACAATAACTACAATAAGCTTTTTCCTAACTGGAATTGTTTAAATTGTTAAGGCCATATAGATCACATAAAACCACATGTGCTTTTAAATGAATAAACACGAATTGGATCTTCAAAACTTTGGTAACAATTTTAACCAGTAGCCCCACGAGAGAGCTTGAAAATACTGTAAAGTATGCAATTTGCGTTACTATTCATTTTTCTAACATTAGAAAGATGCAAAAATTAGTTAAAAAAAAAAAATTAAAAAAAATGATGTGCGGGTTGCATAAATCAAAATTTTCTAATTACTGCTACAAGATTTTTGTATTTGTTTTTTACACACTGAAATCAAAATTGAGCTACAGTTGGGTTTTGAGACAAACAAAAGTTACTTATTTATGTAAGTCCCAACAATTTTGTGATGTAAATGCTTATGTTTTCTTCTGGTCTATTCTTTAAGTTAGCTCATAAATGCATGATTGTTATTTTGTTTAAATATTTAACAATTACAAGTAGAAAAAGTTTATTATGAATACGTCTTAAGTATTTACTCTCGAAAATGTGTCATTTTCTCACACTAAACCATTTTATTTAGTGCTCACTTATAGCGTCAAATACATCAACATTTTTTTAAAGCACTGTGAAAAAAATAAAATTATGTTCACATTTTCTAAAGAATAAACGCATTTCATATAGAGAGAAGCTGTCATTATGGATTGTCAAACAATTAAAAATGACGTCATAATGTTTCTACCTTATTGACTTCACCTTTTCAGTATATTTTCAATTAGTATTACATGCTTTTCAGTTCATGAAACAATAATAATGCTTAACATTTATGTTATGTATGAGAAATTGAGCTTGGTGGGGAGGAAACTGAGTAGACAAAACACGGTAGAACATGTAGTATAATATATATAAGTATTGTTCATATAAAAATTTAACACATTTAAAAAAACTTTTAATAATAATAATAAATAAACAATACTTTGCAATGGAGAATATCAGAGCGGTGCATGTGAAAAATTATAGTGTCCCCTAATGGAGGTTATCGGTTTAGCGCGCGGGGTGCTGCGGGGAAAGCTAAGGGTCCCCTAATTTAACATTACGCTTATGGAGAAAAACACGTTTTTTGCGATTTTTGAGAAAACTACTCTACCGATTTTGGGGAAATTAAAATGAGAAATACTTTACGTGTTTTAAGCCATAGAAAATTTTTAACAATTTTTTAAACCGATAACCTCCATTTACTATCTTGCAAAAAAAAAAAAAAGAGTAATTAACCTTTTATAGATATATTATTGTCTATATTTCTATATATTATTTAATATTATTATTATTATTTTTTAGACAACTACTACAATGAGGTCTGAAATGTTTATATTTTTAACGAGAGATACAATACGCAATAATACATAAAAAAAAAAGTACTTTGTTTTAAGCTAAACGAAATTTTAGAGAATATTTCATTATAAAAAAGTGAGTCTATAGTATCCGTCATTTAAATAATTCTGGTCTTGATTAAATAAGAAGCTTCGACAATATTAAATTAGTGTCTTTTACTGTTGATTAAGAGATCCAACTATAAAGAACATTTTTTTTTTTTTTTTTTTTTTTAATTTTTGTGCACTCACTTGATTTTATAAGTTGTATATTTAAAATCAAATATTGAAATAAAATAAACACAAGTTAAATTTGATTAATTTCAACTAGAAGAGTAAATCAATAAAAAAAAATGAATAAATAAAAAACTAAATGTTAAAAACAATATAAATAAATAATAATGGCAGAGTGTATAACAATTTCATTTTAAAATGTCACAGAAAGAGAAAACACATATCACAATATTATTATTAGATTGAAATAAATGTGACAGTGACAAGATTACTACGTCACGAATAATCACGTCCCTCATGAATCACGATCACTGAATCAGTCACGAATTTAAACAACAACAACAAAAAGTAATTTTTATTTACACGCTAAAATAAATTTGTTTTTATATCACACTATGTGGTGGTATCAGTAAGAGATTTAAATTTTAAATTATGGGTTTTGTTTAAAATAATATAATAATAAATAAAATTAAATAAATATAAAAAAATTTGTGTCAGAAAAAAATTATTTATCACACTAAAATATTTTTTACATAATTATAAATTATTTTTCAATGCAATAAAAATTAAATATTATCAAACGTAATGATTAAATATGGATTAAATAAAGTGGCGAACAAGAAAAACTTGAAAATAAAATTAGTAATTTGAAATATATTATAATATGATTTACATCTCTTGAGTGAAAGCTTAAATGCTAATATTAAAGAAGAGAACGTCACAAGACTTTCACAAGAAAAACCGTCACAAGAAATAAAAATAATAATAATAATAAAAAAAAAACTACATTTTTACAATTATTGTTTTTACGTTATTTATTATCCTAGCAAAACAAATAATATAATTTTTAAATGAAATTGAATAAATTAAAAAAATATATATTTTGTTCCAACAAAAGATGAATAACTGAATATTTTTAACTAAAAAGAAAAAATAAAGAAACTAATTTTAGTATAAAGAGATGGTGCGAAAATTAAAATTTTTATACTTGGCATGGTTAAAGTGAAGTAAGTTGTAAGTTAAATATTTGATCGTGTTTGTATGTGTTTGACATAACTAAACTTTTAAGTAACATTTCACATTTACTTGACGTTAATTTTATATTTATAGTGACCTTTAGTTCATCAGATATCTGCCGGTCAACTACTCCCTTCCTTTAGATAAACTTTACTTACTTTTGATAGTATAAAATTATTATAACTTTTTCTTTTCTTTTTTTTTTTTTTTTTTTTTTTTTTTTTTTTTTTCCTTTTTTTTATTATTATTTTTATTACTATTATTATTATAATTATTTTTTTTTTTGAAGTTTTAGTTTTATTAAAAATATAATTTTTAACAAAGAAAACATCCGTAAATAATTTAACGCTATTTATTAAAAGTTAATACTATTATTAAAAAATGTAACTTTAGCAGATATTATCTATAGCATGCTATCATTTGAAAATAAATTTTATTATTATTATTATTATTTTTTTTTTTTTTTGAAGAAAATGTCACTTCCAAATATTCACATTTCGTTAAAAAATATTTCCACAATATATAGTTGAAGCGTTGAAGCCCTCTATTTAATACGTGTATTATAGAAAATATGCTAATTAAAAAAAGTTGCTTCTTGTGATCCAATGTTATCGATGGTGACGGTTAGCCAATTAACAGTGTGCTCTACTTATTAAGGCAATAATGGACCTCTCATTATCTATTAATTCATTCTGTCGTCCGTTCATTCGTTTTCGTCCGTTTGTTCGTTTTCGTTCATTCATTCCTTCATTCATTCTTCATTCCTTCATTCCTTCATTCATTCATTCATTCATTCATTCATTCATTCATTCATTCATTCATTCATTCATTCATTCATTCATTCATTCATTCATTCATTCATTCATTCATTCATTCATTCATTCATTCATTCATTCATTCATTCATTCATTCATTCATTCATTCATTCATTCATTCATTCATTCATTCATTCATTCATTCATTCATTCATTCATTCATTCATTCATTCATTCATTCATTCATTCATTCATTCATTCATTCATTCATTCATTCATTCATTCATTCATTCATTCATTCATTCATTCATTCATTCATTCAATTCATTCAATTCATTCAATTCATTCAATTCATTCAATTCATTCAATTCATACAATTCATATACAATTAATTTATTATTCATGCATGTTATACTATTATAGTATTCTATTATCTAACTTGAAGTTTATTCATCAGATTTAATCATCTATATTATACTGTATACTGTATAGTAATATATCACATAATTATCATTTTGACATACAACTATGATACACAATAATACTAAAATCTAATTTTGTATATAGAGTAAAATCATTGCATTTCTAGAGTTGTATTTGAAGCTGTAACCTCATTTTACTGCTTCATCTCTCTCTCTCTCTCTCTCTCTCTCTCTCTCTCTCTCTCTCTCTCTCTCTCTCTCTCTCTCTCTCTCTCTCTCTCTCTCTCTCTCTCTCTCTCTCTCTCTCTCTCTCTCTCTCTCTCTCTCTCTCTCTCTCTCTCTAACTCTATTTGAGTACATATTATAATTACTATATTATTATGCAAAACTCCCTTTAGAATAAGCTGGTGGTATATAATTTAACTTGACCCTCTATATAACTCTAAAATCTCATTAAAGTAAACAAAATCCCTGCGCATGTAATAGTAAAATGCATTAAACTAATTGAATTCTTATTAAAAGCAATAGACCATAGTATTATTATTGTTTTTAATTATATTAAAAAAAGTGAAAATATGTTACTCGTTTAATGGGTGCTAAAACTTGTAATTATAAATTTTTTTTTGGATGAAAATGCGTGATAGGGGTTCTTAAATAGAGGGTTAGAAAAAGAAACTAAATTTTTTAAATTAGTTTTATATGTAGAGTGAGCTAGGATATTACTCACATCATATGCAAGCATATTGCTAGCTGTTGATGTTTTTTTTATTATTATTATTTTAATTTTTTTATACAACTTTACTGAAACTTGATAATTTAGTAAATATTAATACGGCATTATATTTAATGTGTTTTAGATTAAATATTTTTTACCTAAATAAATTTAATTAATAAATAAAATTATTTTCACTTTTATAATTTTAAAAATTAGTTTCAAAAATATAACATGTTTTATTTTTCATAATATTTTTATTAATAAAATATAAATTAAATTTATTTATTTTAGTATATAAAAATAAATTGTTATATATTTACAACCTCAATATTATTATAAAAACTAGATTATAAATAATATCAAACGTTCTATATTAACCGATTGATATAAAATTGTTACTGAAAAGCAGTCTTTAACTGTACCGACAGTTATCTCGTTAATGTAGATCGTAATGTACTAATGTTCGTGTTCTGAACAGAGAAAGAAATAGAAATGAGTTGAGAAGTTAAATTATTATGGTGTGAAATTAGCTTTTGCGGGATTTGACATTAAAGTAATATAGAAAGAAAAATCTGATATTTTGCCCAATGATACATTAGGATAAAGTATCTTCCAAAATTTAAAAAAGGTTACCGTGCGAGATTTTTTTTTTTTTTTTTTTTTAGTTTTAGTCCCATATATAAGCTTATGTTAATTTTAATAATTATTTCCTCTCTTATCTAATGGTCATGGATTATGAAAGTTTTATCATAGCTACTTTATTAACTTTCAAATAACATCATAACATCATGGTGCTATATAGTGCTACAGTATACATATCCTTGCCCCTTTGTTTTGTAACTAATTATTACTTTATGTTTTTATTTTCTTTATTTTTTAAAAACTTTATGTTCAGAATTGTATGTATGACGGCAAAATAATAATAAATAAATAAAGTTAAATTTAAATTAGATTTTAAGATAAAATCCATTTAAATATATACCTTGATGCTGAATGAGTTATTTGCAATTAGATTGATCATAGGAGTAAACTAATAGGCCTACATCACCTCTCCTATGCTTTTTAGCATTGCGGGACTTTTTTTTTTTTTATTATTATTATAATTAACATCTTTGCAAAGACCTGAAAGTTTTAAATTAGGAATATTCTAGACATTAGCTATGAGAGTAGTTTTCATAACAACAAATTGTCCATAAGATTATAATTCAGAATTTAAAATAACCGTAGTATCTCATTTTCAGACTCGTTTATGAATTACGATAAATGAATCATCCCTACTTCTTATCTTTCAGCATTGTATTTTTTTATATTTATTATTTTTTAAGTAATAATACTTTTTTTTTTTTTTTTTGTATATAAAAAACTACTGAAACGAGACTGGAAACATTTCAACGAAAAATCTATATAAATAAGACAATTTTACGTACTTCACTTTTATTAATAATTTTTTCCTCACTTTGGCTCAAAATTTGGTAAACGTTTACATGCCAATTTAATAAAAATTAGTGGGTCATAAAGTAGGTACCTTATTTTAAGTATTTTGTATTATATGTTTCGGAAGACGAAAAATTATTTCAAATTTTGTTTTATAGAAAATTAGGAAATTGTTAAATTTAAAATGACTTAAAAATATGATGTAACATATAACTTTAACTTATTTTAAAGTTAAACATTAGTTAATTTATTTTTACAATAAAACTCATACAAAAAAATGGGAGGGGGGGTCTTTAAGAAAATTACTATTTTTATCTTTCATAAAATCACATTAGCAGTAAAGCATTACAAAAAAAAAAAGTATAATATATACATATATAGTACAAACAAACCATTAAGAAATTTAATAAAATATAAAGTAGAAACGGAAACCGTAAAAAGAAAACAATTTAAATGTAACTGAAGATAAAATTGTGTGAAGCCACATTTTAATCTTTTAGTATCATGCGTGTATAGTTCTAAAACAGAAATAAAAGAAAGTTGTTTTAGTATTTCTTTTTTTGTGGCATAAAGTTAATGTGTTTTTAAAACTTATTTTACGAAAATACAAATTTTTGTTAATGTAAAAAATTAATTAATTTTATTTATTTATAAATTTAAAAAGTTATTTGATACATTTAACGTTGTATTTTTATTTTATAAATTAAAATAATATTTAATGTTATTGATTATTTATTATTAAAAAAAATTATAAATAAATATTCCTGCACCATCAAAGTTATTATTGTAGATCATAAATTTTTATGCTATGATAGAGGTTTCGTTAGCAATATGATGTGGCATCGAAATTGAAGTATTTGTACATAATTAATTTAAAATTGTTGAACTGAAAACTCATTTTCAAAAGTAATTGTACAAAAGTATTTTATTAAGAATAGGTAACGCATGAAGAAAATGCAATGCGGAAATAGTCATTTTCTTCTAAATATCTGTATATAATATTTGAATATCTTTAAATTTTCTTAGATTAGAAAAAATATCACATCAAATCGTAATAATAAAATACAAACTCTTTTAAGTATCTAATAACGTTTCAGTTCAGTTACTTTTGGCATATTTCCAACTGATTTTGCAAAATTTATTTTAAAATAAACTTTTATATGTCTCAATTTTTTTTCTAATACTTTATAAATAGCATTTAAATAATCAAATTATAAGGATCGAGTGTTCTTTCAAATAGAATACATGGTTAGAGAAATGCACTTTGCACGGTAAGATTTCAAACTCACGTTTCGCAGAGTTAATTTACGGACAAAATTGTCCTAATATTTTAGATTTATAGATAACACTCACCTCACCCTATTTCAATAATTATTACAAAAGTAACGGTTATGACGTCACCAATTCTTACGATAAAAACGTTAGTGACGTCATAAATTTCAATATATTTTATTATCAGTCTTGGTTTCGATTAACTGTTTTACGATTACGATATTTGTTATCGATACGTTGCAGATTAACAAGTTTAATAAAACTTATCGTTATAGAGTAACAAAAACGATATTATCGTCATTTCATAACGATACTTTTTGCTGAAAAAATAAGAAAAATACACAGAAAATTTAAAAATTACGAAGAAATAACAAGAAGAAAAAAAATCTATGCGGGTAATCAATAAATTTGTAGGCATGATTCTTATAGTCATGAATCATGATGAAGAAAGATTTAAAATATTTTATGTCAATTAAAACGCTACATTACGAGTTATAGTTATCGATATTTATAATAGTATCTTATCGATATAAGATAGTATCGTTATCGTGGGCAATGTTTTAAAAATAACGATATCCACTCTCATTATACTAGAACTGATGATCTGATGATAGTAATTATTATATGGTGAAGCATTGACTATCTTTGAGCAAAAAAGGCCATGAGTACTGTATTCCTCTTTTATATAACGCACTTCCCAATCATGTCAAACAATGGAAACATCTTTAAACAATCTGTTCAAAATTACTTGCTTTAGAATATCGAGGGCTACGCGGCCTTTCGGAACATCTACATCCTTCGCGTGCAAGATATAGAAATATGTGTATTCTCCGCGCTCCGCACTAAAGAAACATCTGCGCTCTCCGCGGGCTTTAACTTTGAAACATTTGCAGTCTTCGCGGCTGCACTAAATAAAATATCTACAAACTTCGCGCATAGCAATAATAAAATATCTACAAAATGAACTTTTGGTTCTTCTACTATTTTTTTTTTTCTTTTTACCTACTTTTACAAGTGTAAATGTTATATGATATTTAATTTAATGATATGATATAAATAAATAAAAATAAAATAAATTAAGGTATTTTAAAACTTTTTATATAGAAATAATTATTTTAGTACCAAAATTTTGAAATATAATTATCAAAGAACATTTTTTAAATAAAAAGTTAAAAAAACAAAACAAAAACTTACGTCTTAAAAATAATTCCTCTGCTTATTATAATATAAAAAAAGCTTTTGAATAATTTATTTATGTGATGTTGCACTGCACTTTATTTTTTATTCTGCTTTTTTTTAATCAATCACAACTATACTATAAATATTAAATAACTACATAAAGATTTTCTGCACGACCACTTATTTCACTGTCTAAACTGAAACTGAAGTATAATTGTCACGCAGTTTAATGAACGTATTCAGATAAAATTGAACTTTGAAACACGGCAATAGAAAAATATTTTACTATATTGTATTCAAGTATAAAGTTCAAATAAAATAGATTACCTTGATTATTAGACGTTGCAATGATAAAGTTTCAGTTTATTATAAAACAGTGGCGAGACAAGTTATCTTGTGATAACATGATATAATTTTAAGGAAAGTAAAAAAAAAAAATATATATTTAAAAAATTCTTTATAATACAATAGTTCATGAGACTAAATATACAACTACTCAATTACTTGTATTAATTAACCAGTTGTTAAACACTAGAACAGGTAAAAAGCTTATTAGATTAAAAAAAAACTCTTGAATTTATTCATAATATAGTTTACAATATTAATTTTATCTATACTGATAGATTAAAAATTAAAGTAAGTAATAAATTGTATGTACGTATTATTTTTGCGTTAAACCTATATAGGTACGCAAATAATGTAGATATTTTATTATTGCTATGCGCGAAGTTTGTAGATATTTTATTTAGTGCAGCCGCGAAGACTGCAAATGTTTCAAAGTTAGAGCCCGCGGAGAGCGCAGATGTTTCTTTAGTCCGGAGCGCGGAGAATACACATATTTCTATATCTTGCGCGCGAAGGATGTAGATGTTCCGAAAGGCCGCGTAGCCCTCGATATGTTTTACAGTGTTTCAGATTATTTATCCTCATACAATGTGAAATACTGCTAATTTACCATTTTATGTCCGTAATTGATTAAATGAATGATACTAGTTACTACTATAGTTTAATTACTGTCATTACATTAAATATTATTGTTTTGTTATTGTGTGTTATGACTTGTTCTATAGACATAGAACGTAATAAAATCTTATAACTTATATACACGCAAAAAAATTAATACTAACAATGTAATAGGTGGACATATAAGCTAAAACACAAGTATTATTATACTACAATAATACCTAATGCAGGTGCACTGTGCAACAATAAAGGTGTGACTCACTTAGATTAAAGCCTCATTCACAATGGACTCTTTCTAAGTTTTCTTAAGTGAAAATGCTAATTTTTTCCACTTAAGAACGATTGGTGTTCACAATGAAACTATTGTTGCACTTAAAAATTTTCTTAATTGGTTTTACTTAACAATTTTTTTTCTTAATTTTTCTTAAGTAGCTAATTAGAAGAATTATTTGAATGTACGTAAGAATCAAACCCTTGTTGATTCTTACGTATATTCAAATAATTATTCTAATTAGCTACTTAAGAAAAATTAAGAAAAAAAAATTGTTAAGTGAAAGTTCTACGTAAAAAATTAAGAAAAAAAATTTCTTAAGTGGAAATCAAACTTTTTTCTTAATTTGAAAAAATTAGCGTTTTCACTTAAGAAAAGTCCATTGTGAACGAGGCTTAAGTGGTATTGTAGTATATTTTATAACTGCCTGTTCCAAATTCAAGTGCACCTATTATTGCAAAATACAGGTTCATGTACTATACCTGCCATTAGTAGTAATTTTGTTTTCGTGTATCGTTATATAGTGCGAGGCTAATTTATAGTATATCGTTATAGAAAGTTTGGCTATCGACCAGAAGACTGTTTATTATTATTGAAGAGAATTCAGTTAACACTCACCCTCTTTCTCCGGATTGAATTGTTGTTTGATGTAATTGATAAGTCTTGCCGGTATCGACTGTCTTTTCCTTGACCCTCCTTGTTGTTGACTCCTAGGAGCTGTTTTACGCTCCTTTTTCTCGTAATTTTGTGCTGCGACTGCGTACATCCTTCAGTTAGGCTCAAGTATGCCATCAGCTGGGTACTAATCTGTAAAACATAACAAAATATAAAATTAGAACAAAATAAACTTTTTTTTTTTTAGTTTTAAGTTTACTTTTCCTACGTATAGGCCAAGAAAATTAATTTTGACCCTAAAAAAATTATCACAAGTCTGAATTTTTCAGGAATGATAGCTACTATGTTTTTTAGGTCTGAGCCAAAAGTTACACAATTTTACCCCTGTGCTTCATCCGCCATCTTGGAAAACATGGCGGCCAAAGGCGTTTTAGTAAATAATTTATTGCAACACCCCTAAATGTGACACAGCCAAAATAAAAACGGGGTTTGTTAGATAACATCACAAATTAATGATAAAAAAATTAAAATTTATAATTTCTTATTTAATTGGTACATAAATTTTAATTTTAGTGTAGATGAAACATCGTTTGTCATAAAAACCATGCATTTATATAATGATGAAGTTAACTTACGTAAAATTATTTCAAATAAAAGTTGTTAAAAAACATCTTAGCTACAAAATGAGATATAAAACTTATTTCTACAGTAGAAATCATAATTTGTAGAGCACTTGTAGTGCGAGCCGCCGCGCATTAGAGCAATGCGCGTGAGCCGCGCGGCTATTTATTAAACACGTTCACCTGTTTGAAAATGCGCCCTCGTCTACAGAAACTTAATTTACACTCAACAAACATTATATAACATTATATTTTTACGAATTTATGACAATAAAACATATTAATACAAAAATACTGAACTTGAAAATATGAAATGCTATTTACAGTAAACTGCAGTGTTCACAATGAAGTGAAAGAAATTAAAATTGAATATCTCCCTGAATTTTTGGTATATTTGGATAAAATCACCACCCACTGATAGGAAAATTGTACAAGTTTTTGTATCATGTCCATATAATTACTAACTCTTATATTTTCACCCCTTTAGGAGGTGAAAACCAAAAACACAGTTTTCAATATTATACTTTTATTATGCTTTTTCTCAAAAAATGAAGTTTTAAAAAAAGTTCTTTCTATAGTGTTTTTTGAAAGTCAATTAGCCCCCCCCCCCTCCTAATAAAAAAATGCAAAAATAATTTTGAAAAACCACCCCTTTAGGAATTAGGGGGTGAAAACAACAACAACAAAAAACACGAAAAAGTAAAGTCTGCTCAAAACAAATTTTACATGCTGAATTCTATAAAAACGTATTACCAGGACCTTCCTTATTATGATTCTAGCATTTCAGCCCTATCCAACCCCCTGGGGGTGTTGGGGGAGGGGTTTTCCACCCCATTATGATTTAGAAAAATTAAGCAAAAGTTATCGTGTAAGATATCGTTCTATACTAAATTGATCCCGCTGGCCTCAAATCCGTTGTCAGAATTTTTATAGTTGCCACCTCTAAGGCGCTAAAGGTGGTTTTTTGTCCCCAAAAGAGGGAAAATTTAGGAAAATAAAGCAAATTTAAATCTTGATAAAACACATTATTTTCGATTTTCTTTTTGCATATTACAGTACCTGGTATTGTTTTAACACGGACCCTATGCATATCCGGTCTAAATTACCTTAATAGGGGTGGTTAGGGTGCCATTTTCAACCCCTTTTTAATATTTTAAAATTGTGTCATTGGTGTCGAGTGAGGTATCGTTCTACACTAAATCGACCCCTCTGACCTCAAATCTGTTTTCAGATTTTTTATAGTTGCCACCCCTAAGGCGCTAGGGGTGTGTTTTTTCCCCAAAAGAGGGAAAATTTAGGAAAATAAAGCAAATTTAAATCTAAATAAAACAGATTATTTTCGAATTTCTGTTTGCAAAGTACAGTACCTGGTACGGCTTTAACACGGACCCTATGCATTTCCGGTCTAAATCACCTTAAATGGGGTAGCTAGGGTGCAGTTTTTACCCCCTATATAATTATATTTAAATAAAAATTGCACAAAAAAAAACAACATAATATTAATAAGTATAAGCAAGCGGTCAGCTTATATGTTCAGTATGCGCGCGGCTCACGTGCATTACTCTAATGCGCGGCGGCTCGCACTACAAGTGCTCTACAAATTATGATTTCTACTGTAGAAATAAGTTTTATATCTCATTTTGTAGCTAAGATGTTTTTTAACAACTTTTATTTGAAATAATTTTACGTAAGTTAACTTCATCATTATATAAATGCATGGTTTTTATGACAAACGATGTTTCATCTACACTAAAATTAAAATTTAAGTACCAATTAAATAAGAAATTATAAAGTAACTAGTGGCGGTTAGTACTAGTAGAAGTAAGCAGTATAAGTATTTAGAATTTTTTTTTATAATAAATTTGTTTTATATAGATATACATTTTTTTTTTTTTTTTTTTTTTTTTTTATTATTTCAAACACACAAATATACAAAGTCCAACCAAGGCATAGCCTTATCGGTTGGTTCATTTATTGTTACACAATCATGTCTTATTATATTATATTACTACATATACATATTTTTTATTATATATATTTCAAAAGCAAATAAAGTACGTATTTACACAAAAACTTTTTTTTTTTTTTTTTTTTTTTTTTTTTTTTTTTTTTTTCATTTAAGAGAAGTATTTTTATAATACAAGAAGCAAAAATTAATCATCATTAATCAATACAAACAGCAAAAAATTGTTCAACATTTTATAAATTATCAAGAAAGAATTTTTTCATATTAAATTTCGTTTCATTTTTATTTGCAAAACTTTTTAATTGTGATGGAATTTGATTCCATAATTTAGGAAGTAAAAATTTTTTTGTCCTTTCAGTGAATCTATTTACAATTCTTGGTACAAATAAAGGATTGGTCACTGCTGTTCTGGTACTATAAATATGAGTTCTCGGTATACCATGAGAATCTTCAAAATAATTTTCACAAATAAAAGAACATTTAAACATTTCTTCTATTGGCAATATCTTAAAGTACTTAAAATATTCAAGATCACTTTTTAGCTTATTTCCTTTTTTTAAAATTTTTAATATTCTTATTTGCATTTTTTTCAATTCCCATAATTTACCTGATTTAGTACAACCATAAGATAATAAACCGTATAACATATGTGGATGTACAAAAGAAAAATATAATTGTCTCATCGTCTGTTCATTCACATATGATCTTACTGTTTTTAATTTAAAAATTGCAGATCTCAATTTATTTAACAGTTGCATAATATGCAAATCCCAATCAAATGTTTGATCAATAATAGCTCCTAAGTAATTATAATTATTTACTTGTTCTACAAACTCACAATTACAATTTAAAGTAAAATTATGTAAACACTTATTAGTATGAGCTCTTAATTCTTTAAAGAATTCTTTAAAGAATGAAGTAAAGAGCTAACTGTTAACCGCTGAAGAAGATACGTTTATTTTATACTAACAAGTTATTGTCTAGACGTTTTTCAACGGAGTTATTGTTATTGGTGTATATACTGAAGAGTTACATCGTTACATCTATGTATAACTGAACAACACGTGTATGTCATCTTTATGTTTTCCGTGTATGGGACACCAACGCTTGAGTTGGTTTTGAGAAAACATTGATATTTTACTACTTTAGTCGTAATGCATAATGTTCGTTCACTGCCCTATTTCATAGTGGCCTGCTTCTCAATTCTCAATGTTACATTTACACACAAACAAAATAGCAAGTATAAAAATACTTGAAGTGGAAAACATTGAAAAGTGGTGAATCACTACGTACACGGAAAACATAAATTTAAGAAATTATTCAGATACATATAAATAACTCTTTAGTTCTAAACAATAACTCTCTTGCAAAAAGTCTAAAGAGTAACTCGTTAGTATAAACGTAATTTCTTTAGCAGTAAATAGTTAACTCTTTAGATTCTAAAAAGTTTAGCATGTATCTAACGAATTTATTATGAAAAAAGTCTAAATAGTAACTCTTTAGATAATTTTTTCCGTGTACTGTACAAAGTTTGGACAAGAATAGTTTTATATAGACCGGTTGCACTCATATTTAAGAGCCGCCATTTTGCTGGTTATGAATACATAGGCCAGCATTGAGCATAGGAAAAATGTCATTTTTTTTATAGCAAAAGAAGCTTCAAACCTCAATCCAAGACTTACTTCTAGCTTTTAATAAGCTCAAAAAATATGAGAATATAAGAAAAATATGAAAAATTAGTTCAGTTGAAATAAACTCTTTTTAAGTGAAAAATTAGAAAAAATGATGTTTCCCCTATGCTGGACAATACATTAGGCACCACAAACATGGCGACAAAGCGCAAGGATGTGAAAGGGGTCTATATTTTTTGATTATAACAACAACATATAAAACTGAGCTGACTGCAAGCGAGGACATTAAACAATAATTGTGATATTATTCTATATATTATTATAATTATGTATATAATATTGTTATATTTAATAATATTTTATGTTGTTTTTATGTTAATTATTATTTTTAATCATAATAGACTTAAATATCTTGTTGAATCACAACATACAAATGTTTTTCTTTTTTTTTATTCCTCTCGTCCATATAATAACAATACACAAAACATTGCTGACAAAAAGCATGTGAGGATATTAAAGGCATAGAACACGTTAACATAAAAAAACTTGTCTAACAACAGGTAATATCCTAACATACCTGAAAAATCAACGTTGATTTGGTCGGAGTCATAATTTATTTGTAATTTATTTTCCGTTCACAAAAAGGTAGATGCGGAGAATGACGTCACAGCTCGCTTGTGTTAAGCGAGCGTAGACCAGCGAGTTGTAACGTTTTTCTCGATTAATCGATTTTTTTTTTTTATAATTAAAAAATAAAATGCATAAGTCCCACCAAGACAATGAAGTCTTATCGGTGGGTGCTTAATCAACATAATATAAAAGTGTTTGTAAGCACAAAAAAAAATTATATGATAATAATTAAACAAAGTAAGCACATTTCAGTTTTTTTTTTTTTTTTTTAATTCAAGAACATAAAAAATATCAGTACTATAAATAAGAACAAACTATAATATTTACCTAAACATCAATTTTTTATCTTAACTTTTAAAGACTTACAATAGTATTAAATTCATCAACAAAAGTAAGTAAATAACAGTAAATAATGAAGATTGCATTTAGGGTACTATAATATATTTAAATATGTAAAATATTACAGTAAATGCCTCAAAACTGATTTAAAATAAAATTTTATTATATACACAACGGAAACATAGAAGTATCCTGTAGGTTATGTGACTTGCCGGACAATAAAAACGCAACATGCTATTGAAGTATTCAAGATTCAATGAATCGTTGCTTTATCAAACCACAGTCATAAAATATTACGTAACATTACATATTGGTATTTAATTCTGCTACACAAAAATATGAATTCCAAATTTTGTTCCATTACTTGCATTACTTCTGGCGAAGAAATATTGTGCTAATTATAATTACTTGACTTTGTGGTACATACAGTACGTTGTTGATTTTTTTGATTTTTTTTTTTCATTATCATGAGATGATCAGTAATAAAAATTATGAAAAACAATTTTATTTTACATATTGGATACGTACGTTTTTTTTTTTTTTTTTTTTTTTTTTTTTTTTTTTTTTTTTTTTTTTTTAATGGTTTATTTACGGAAATTGTAATTTAAAGAATTTTATGCATTTTACCGCACCAAAACGAGTTATAGAGATGTCACTGCTGCATTTCTATGCGTTTACTTAATTATTATATATAAAAAAATGCTCGCCCACCTACTCCTCTCTATCTCTCTCTCTAGTTTGCATCTTACTCATCGCCTCTTATACGACAGTATGCTATATCTTATTTTGTCCAAATTGATCATTAAAAAAATAATGGCATGCGTATGAAGTATAGGATGGTTTCATTCATGTTAAAATCGACGCCATAAGTGAGCGCTAAATAACATGGGCCAGTATGGAAAATTGACTCATTTTGCCAGTTTAAAAATACTTATCAATATTTTTGAGAGCATTGATGCTGTTAACAAGTTGATTTAGTTTTCCCAGTACGCAAGAAAAATAATAATAACCAAAAAATAGCTGATTTTCCAAAGAAAATGGCTACGTTTGTCCTATGCTGAGCATTGTTATTCATTGCTCAAGAAGAGAATCGAAAAGCATTCAGAATGACGTCATGCGCACACATCCTATAAGATAGAGAAAATCAGCACTTGCAGTGGACACTTCGCTAATTTTTTATACATTAATTTGCATTCGTGTTGTAAAAATCGATTGCGATGCGACTGATAATTTCTATGTAACTCTCAGTACACATGATTGCGATAATATCTTACCATTTAAATTCAGCGCGTAATTCTTTCGTATAAGGATAACAAGTAAAAAATTTAACTAAAGTTTTTGAATCGTAAAATATATTATTATCACAATCGTGCATGTACTACATTATACATAAGTCTTCCATTTATTGATTGATAACATATATATTCTGCAATCTTCTTTAAACATCGGTAATATGAAAGCAAAACTGTTAATGAAATTACGTTACTTTTATGTATCACTTTGCAAAATTTCAGATTTTTCTTTCTTTACAATTTTTTAGTCGAATTCCGCAGTAACTGATTTCCTGCCTTGAAGTCGACGCCATGTTAGAATACTTAATAACATGAGTTGCATAGGAAAATTACTCATTTTTGCCAGTTTCAAAATACTAAAAAGCAATATTTTTGAGAGCATTGATGCTGTTAATAGGTTGAATTAAGTATCTCAAGTCTCAAGTATTATATTATTATGTTCGAATATAATACATGATCATATTCTCCTATAATATATGAGAAAAATAACAATAACAAAATTAATCGATTTTTTCCAAAGTACGAAAGCGAAGTTTGTCCTATGCTGAGCAATGTTATTCATTATTCCAGTATGGCATCCAAGTGCATTAAATATGACGTCATGATGCGCATGCACCCTTTAGTTTGCATATGGAATAGAAATTAATAAAATAAAAGTAGACTCAAAAGAAAAAAAAAATCAAAGTTGTATACGTAATGCAAAAAAAAACGCTTTTTTTTTTTTTTTTTTATCTAGAAACAATTTAATATTCGTGTTAAAATTAACTACCACAAGTCATGTCATGATTTTATATTTTATTAATACATGCCCTTTAATTAAAATTCTTTAACGCAAAAAAAAAAAAAAAAAAAAAAAAAAAAAAAAAAAAAAAAAGTGAAAAAAAAAGTACAAAAAAAAATTAATGAGTAACATTTTATTAACTATAATAAGTTTTAAAACCAAATATAAATTGCCTTTTTCTTTAAAGACTTTGCCGTTTTATATATCACTGTTAACAAATTTTTTAATTAAATTCATTAATTTATTAGGTTTTGTTTTAATTTTAATGATTTCAATGAACCCTTTTTATTTTATAGTAATAAAATGATTAGTTAATGACTTTTAAGTCTTAAAAAAGCTTTTAAAGCCTTTGTTGTATTACGTTACTGTTATAAAATAAAATGAATCATACGAATAAATTTTGTTATTTAAAATTATATTACTGTTATACGAATTTTGATATAAACATTTTTAAAGAGTATATAACGTTAAATAAAGTTAATTTTTAATTAGTAAACTTGTCCTTTAAGATAATTAAATTTTGAGGACATAAAAATTAGTAGAAATAAATTCTTGTCGAGACGGGATATCAGATACTGCGGGATTTGACTAAAAAAAGTAGTTAAAGAATGAAAAATCTGAAATTTTGAACATTGTTATATAAAGATTAGATATCTTTAAAAATATACAAAAAATTAGGGCTGGCACCGTGTTAGATTTTTTTAAGACCTATAAGAACCCATGTTAATTGCAATATTTATTTTCTCTCTCTTAACTGATGGTCACGGGTTATGAAAATTTTATCATAGGTAGCTAATGTAGCTATTACCTATGCTTTTATTATTATAATATTATATTATTATTGTGTGCGCATGACGTCATTTTGAATGCTTTTCGATGCTCTTCTTCAGCAATGAACAACATTGCACAGCATTGGACAACGTATAGTTTTTGGCTACTTTCTTTAGAAAATTATTATTATTATTACTTTTTAACTATTATTATTTTTCTTATTTACTTGAGATACTAATTCAACCTGTTAACAGCATAATGCTTTAAAAATTATTGCGAAGTAATTTTAAACTGGCAAAATAAGTCATTTTCCTACACTGGTCCATGTAATTTAGCGCTCACTTATGACGTCGACTTTAACATTAATGAAACCACCCTATACTTTTCAAATGAAGCATAATGAAGGTTGGAAGTTTTCTTTTTAGATTTTGAGATACAAAGTATGTAAATACAAAACATAAATTTGTTTTACTGTTCTGAAAATTTATTATTCTGTAACGAAGAAATTTTAAATATTATAATTAATTATACTATTTTATAGTTAATGATGTTAGGAATGTTTTGTTTATGTAGAACATTAGGCTACACAATTATAGTTATTCACGTTTGTGTATGTACATAGTTTTATGACAACAAAATAAAACTACTATAAAAGCGTTATGTTACCATCACGTCCAATTTTGTTTCAAAGAAAAAAGTAAAAATCTTTTAATTATATAAAATAGCATTACTTCGTTAATGAGTTCTTAAACGACTTTGTTCACCATATTATATAATTAAATATTTAATGTGTGATATTTGTGTAACATGAATTTTTACATAACTATCACTCCTGTTATTATTTTTATGTTTTTCTTGTAATGTATGTAATTAATGTTGGAAATAAATATAATAAAAATGAGTAATAATGTATGTTATTTTCTCTACATAAATTTGTCTGTTTTTTTGACTGTGTATCAATATTATCCTAAGCAGATCCATTTGTAATTGTATTAATATTGTAGGAGGTGAGAAATCAATAAAATATTGTGAATTTTAAACTAAATTAATAACATAATATTTTTTTTTTCTCTCTATCAACTAGGCGAGATACAACTTATGCTCGTTATTTATATATTTACATTGCATTTATACTGAATTTACACTCCCGAGACTTCCAAACCCCTATCATAAGATTCGGGTTCTTCCATGGCTGGTCGGCCATGGCCTGGCAAATCCTTTCCGGCATTCGCCTTCACATACCAAGGAAACCATAGAAACCTTGGTCAGGAAGGTCGGCAATGGATTCCCTGAGATGTCCATTACCTCCCGAATGCACTGTGGATTCCCGGTGGCTCGAGTTTTTTTTTTTTTTTTTTTTTTTTTTTTTTTTTTTTTTTGTGAAAAATATTGCCACATCCGGGAATCGAACCCGTGCCATGAGCAGATGAGTCAGACACGCATCCACTAAGCTATACCAATGCATAATATTAAATAAAAAGAAATAAATTTTCTTTAGCCAAGACGTCAATCTTTAATTTTTAAACAATTGCAAAACTTTAAACTACTGATTTGAATTCAAACAAAGTTGTACATGTATTTTTTTAATTGTTATTCTTATTATTCATTTTAATATTTTTTAATGAGTGAATAAAGTAAATAAATAAAATAAAAATTGAACAAAATATAATAAAAAAATAATAATAAATCAAAACTTAAATTGCTATAAAAACTCGCTAAAAATTTGTCATTGCGTGAAATGGTTACATGTTATCTCGTAAAATATTATGAATTATTTTTTAATGTCATATGATCTATGTCAAATTTTAGAACAATCAAAAATTTTATCGCAACTTGAAACTAAATTATTATTGAATAGTTAAATCTATAGTTTTATTATATAAACTTATATTTTCTAGAGAAAACTTTTGTAAGAATTTCAATTACATTTATTTCACATATCCTGCTCTCTCTCTCTCTCTCTCTCTCTCTCTCTCTCTCTCTCTCTCTCTCTCTCTCTCTCTCTCTCTCTCTCTCTCTCTCTCTCTCTCTCTCTCTCTCTCTCTCTCTCTCTCTCTCTCTCTCTCTCTCTCTCTCTCTCTCTCTCTCTCTCTCTCTCTCTCTCTCTCTCTCGAGCGTGATATTTATATCAACATGTTTTTTATATTACAACCCTGAGAATTTTATCTTAAAATTTCAAAGAACTTGTTTGTGAGACCTATATTTATTTTATCGATTTTTAACTATGGAAATAACTTTCTATTTTTAAACAATTTTTATAGAAAAAGTTGAATGTTTCCGTTTCTATTTTTAAAGTTAGTATTTAATAGTATTAAAATTTTATCAGTTTAGATAACTGGTATATTATGAAAAAGAGAGAGAGAGAGAGAGAGAGAGAGAGAGAGAGAGAGAGAGAGAGAGAGAACTGGTCACTAAAGTTATGGTTCAACATGTTACTAAAATAGGGCATATTATGGGCACGAGAAAAAATCGGGCAGAGAAAAAACAGAAACACATAAAAATATAACAAACCAAAGTTTTCATTCAATTTTTTGTCTCTTCTTTCTCTCCCCCCCCCCCCCCCCCCCTTCCTATCTCTTTCTTCTTGAAATAAATTATATTATTTTACGACAAAGACGGAACGAAGATATGAAGCACTTAAGTATTTTACATTTGTATTGTCCGGTGAAATGTTGAAAAGTTACATGTAATCGTTTTTGTAAAGGAATATATTAATAAATAATATAAGATATTTTATTACATTCCAAGTCTTTACAGAATAGAAGAAATTAAAGTATAACACATAACATAAAACACTGAAACACAATACAGTAAACCGTAAAAATATTATATACCGTTTATTGTCAAGTTTAAATTTATTCGAGTACCGGAAATATTTTTAATTATATTTAAAACTTGTGATGAGAGGCGATAACTATCACCTGCTAATAAATTCTATCATAATTACTTAATAGCATGTGGAAAATATCACTTTAAAAATTGTATTAAAAATATAAAAAGTTCTTATTTAACTCTAAAAAATATTCAAGATATTAATAAAAAATTGATATTAATAAATTTAAAATATAATAAAAAATTATTATATGACCTACTATATTATATTTTTATTATTGGAGTATGATCTATGTATACTCTTTACCATACCATGTACTGTATGCACAGTACGGTGGTAATATATTTATTTCAATATTACAATTAAACAAGTGTGCTTTCTTGTGATTGTTTTTATTTTTTTATTTTTATTTTTGAAATTTTACTTAATTTTTTTAGAATAATAAATTATAATCATACAATGAGAAAGACTAAATTTTTTTATGGAGGGGGGGGGGGGGTAATTTTATTTCACATTCTAAAAGAGTACCTTGTCCTGATCCGATATATATATATATATATATATATATATATATATATATATATATATATATATATATATATATATATATATATATATATATATATATATATATATATATATATATATATGTATACATATATACATATATACATATGCATATATAAATATACATACATACATACATACATATATATATATATATATATATATATATATATATATATATATATATATATATATATATATATATATATATATATATACATACATACATACATACATACATACATATATATATATATATATATATATATATATATATATATATATATATATATATATATATATGAATTCTTAATTTCTAAATTCTTTAAGTATTTTTAATTAATTTTTTGAAAGTCGCGAAATGACGTCACAGGCTGCAACTTTTCCTATGCTCACATACATAAGTTGCAGCCTGTGACGTCATTTCATGACTTTCAAAAATTAATTAAAAATACTTAATGAACTGCAAAATTAGAAATTTACATAATTATGTATGGATTCAGAACAATGTCCTCATCTAGAATATGAAATAAAATTACCACCTCAAATTTGTTGTATTGACTAATAAAGGAACAACTGTTTTGAGGCCTACTATAAACGATTTCGGTCACATCCGCTTTCGTTTCGATGTAATACGCATGCGTAGCAAGTAAAAACGGAAGTGGATGTGAGCGCAATCGCTTAAAGTCAGCTTCAAAACAGTTGTTCCTTTATTACTATTAGTCAATTCTACCTCATTGTGCGTACAAATTAAATTTAGAATGATCATTATTACATTGCTTTTACTAATTATATACATTTTTTTAACATAATTTTTCTCAATTATAATATACAGTATCTATTCACATAAATTTACATACGATTACCTCATTAGTCATTACTCATTACATAATTTTTTCACAGTTACTTATATATATATCATATCTCGGTATTTACTTCAAATAAATTATTTAATTAATAAAAAATAATAATAAAAAAATAATGCCATCAGATCAGATGACATATATTTTTTATCGTGTTATTTCAAAAGAGTAAAAAACATTGAAAAAAGTTTAATAAAAATATCACAAAAAAAAAAAAAAAAAAAAAAAAAAAAAGAACGGTAATCTATATAATTAAAAATAAACCTTTTAAAGTCATCAGATATCATAAAAAAAGGCAACGTTGCGTGTTTAAAAAAATTGTTATCAAAATACATGTAAATTCATTTTCTCTCTCTCTCTCTCTCCCTCCCTCCCTCCCTCCCTACTTATATATATTACGCTGATGTTTTTTTATAACAATATACACCACTAATTTAAAAGTTGTTCATATACTCTAGATTGTATTTTAAATGTCAAATTAAATACTAAGGTAAAAACAATTACGATTCAGTCATAGATTATCCCGGCAGTAAAAAATTATCGATTTGTTTTTATTTAGTATACGTACATTACATTACTTGTTGACGTATGATAGTAACAAGTTTTGTTTGATTTGAAAAAATAAACACTTCTTTTTTTTTTATTAACAGCACGAAAAGTTTATAGAATGAAGTGTTTAACTCTAAACAAACGGATAAAACACCACTGACTTAAAAATAAACAAAAATGTATAGGAGTGTAGGGTGTTAAAGGCATAGACCACATGAAACATCATGTGCTTTTTTTTTAATTATTACACGGAAAATAATTACTACCTATGGCAGGTACAGTACAGTACATGAATCCTGTACTTTACAATAGGTACACTTGAATTTGGAACAGGTAGTTATAAACTTAAACTAAGTGAGTCACACCTTTATTGGAGCATATTGCACCTGCATTAGGTATATTATTGTAATATAATCAGTGGCGGCCCAATAGAGGGGGATGAGGGGACATTTCCCCCGGGCGCCGGGGTAAAAAGGGCGCCGGAGTAAAAAGGGCGCACAGGCGAGAGAAATAAGTGCCTAATAAATTGTTATAAAACTACACTAAAACAGTCTTAGAGACAAAAGCATATGAAATTGAAGTTTGATAATGCACAATGTGTAAAATAGTGAAGCATTTTACATTTATATAATTTTTAAAAGTAAGTTTTTTTTTTATTATTATATTTTTATAATGAACCAAGGAACAGTTTTCTCCACAAATAATTATGTGTGGAGTTAGTAAAATATGTAACTTAAGTTTCGGCTCAAATAAAATCTTCCGCAAATTTAGTAAGCAAAAGATACAAAACGTTAAGCTCTTCGTACGCAAAATTTTACTTGAACAAAAAAAACTAAATAGCGTGTTCTAAAATATACTGTATATACAGTACAGATAAACTTTTATTGACTTTGAGTTCAAAAACGATTTTTACGAGATTTTACGTGGAACAAAATTATTTCAAATAGCATATTTAAATTTACATGGGTCACTTGTAAAAAAAAAATAAATAAATAAAAAATAAAAAAATCCTTGTGGATGAATTCGTAAAATCAAATTTTGGAAGCAACTTCTCAACCTGAAAAGTACTTTTTAAACACCTAAGAAATATATATAAAAAAAAAAATCAAAGCATGGGTTAAAATCGGGGTTTACATAGTTTCATTAGCATTGGGGGTGTATTTTGCGACATTTTCACACTGTTGTGACGAGAGGCAGTTTTTGAGATAGAATTTTTTTAATTTTAATTTTTGGGTATAGCACACTCTATATACTTAATACAGAAAAGAAAAATACAATCCTACCTTAAAGTGCATACTATACTACCTTATAAGTAGAGCCCGGATTAAAAGGCAATTTTTTCACAAAAAAAAAAAAAAAAAAAAAAAAAGGAAAAAAAGGCAAGAAAAAAAGGCAAATAAATATGAAGTACTTTGTTTTTATAAATATTTATAATTACTTTAAGAGTTATTTAGATACATTTAGCAATAAAGAAAAAAAGTTATAGTATGAATGTTTTTTATTATATCAATAAATTTATTATTTTTTAAATTTTAACTTTTTTTAATAAATAAAAATTGGAAATCATTTTTTTTCTTTTTTTTTTTTTGCATTTTTAGTACAAATTTGTGCAAATGTTTAAAAAAAAAGGCAATAAAGGCACTTTTAAGAAAAAAAGGCGTGAAAACCAACAAAAACCAAAAAAGGCACTTTTTTATTGGATTTTCCTGACCACCTTCTTACGATCGATGGAGATATATGAAGTTTGAACAAAATAGACCCGGTGCATATTAAAGGCACTTTGCCTACGAATCCGGGCTCTACTTATAAGCTGTCGTAAAGAAATTTTTAAAACGCAATTTAGAATCATGTTCTTATATATTGAAGAAAAAAATATCAACATTTTTCTTCAATTTTATGCTCAAATGGTGTAAAAAATATTAAATTTGAAGAACTTGAATTGTAATAGCAAATTCTTTTTAGTATACTAAATCTTGCATTTTCTGCCAAAAAGGGGCGTGGCACCCAAAAAATCGCGCCTGCGGCGCAATAAGGGGGCTTCGCCCCATTCGATTCATTATACTATTTCTACGGGCGGGTGGGGGCGCACCGCAAGTTTATCCCCCGGGCGCCCAATTTGACGGGCCGCCACTGAATATAATAATACCCAGTGGCGGTCCTACGAATTTTGAGCCCGGGGACAGAAATCTGACAGGGCCCCCTTAATAGATGCGCGAAGCGCCAATAGCCCGCCGCAGGCGCGATTTTTTTACCACGTGACTATTTACAGGCAATTCCGTGCATAAATTCAGTATACTTGTCAGTGCAGATAGCTTTAAGAAAAAAAAAAAATTTTATGTTTTTTTTTCTTTTTTTTTTAAACAATTAAACTTTAATTTAGAATGAAATATTTTTTTAAAAAAGTGTACAAAAATTCATAATGCAAATTAAATTATTTTTAATTACTTTGCAGATTTAGGCGAGATTAAGCGCATGCAAAAAATGTTTCCTTCATATTCTCAAAAAGCTAAATTTTATTATTATTATTATTATTTTTTTTCTGTTAGAATTATTTTCAAATTTCCGAAACAAAAGTGATGTTCGTAAACCCTAGTCTCTTGCCAAAAAAAAAAAAAAAAAAAAATGCACATATTCTATTTGAATAGCCAAAGTTGATCGTCATCATCATTTAAGGAGCAGAGGACAAGGTCAATTTGACGAATACAAATGTTAAAATTTAGGTAGATCGAGCTATAGTGTTTATTTATCATTGAACAATTTTTTACCTACGCCAGGCCAATGAGGAAGACTAAAAAAGTTTTCAGGGTAAAATTTTATTTCAAATTCTAAAAGAAGACATTGTCCTGAATCGATTTATTTGCAGAATTGTAAATTTTAAGTTCAATAAGCATTTCTATTAAAAAAAAAATCAAAAAATGTCAACACGCATTACCTCTATGCATGCGGGCATAGGAAAAGTTACCGTAACGTCAGTTTAAGAATTAAAAAAAAATTAATACTCAATGAGCTCAAAGCTTAGAAATGTCCATATCTATCGACTTAGGACATTGCCCTCTTTTAGAATGAAAATGCAATAAAATAACACCCTGAAATTTTTTAAGTCTTCATTATAATTCTAGTTCTATAGTAAGTATAGTTTATTTTACCTTTTTAAACCAGGGAGGCCCTTGTTTAAAAATATAAGAAAATACTGAAGTATTATTACTAGTAAATTAAAGAGATATTGTATTTTTTCTGTAGATTTATATATGCTTTAGTTTTTTTTTTTTTTTTTTTTTTTTTTTTTACATTATAAAAATATGTTTGGATAATTTGTTTGCTAGGAATAATTTTACTAATGAAAATCATTAAATTGGTTCTTAAACTTCTCTCTCTCTCTCTTTTTCCCGTCCCTTAAGTTCCTTTTTTTTTCTATTTTTTTTTAGCTTATTTGAATTTTTTATATGTAGGCCTCGTCCCGGGCCCCCCAAACCTAGTGGGCCCGGGGATATCCGCCCCTCAATCCCCCCTGTAGGACCGCCACTGATAATACCTGTGTTCTAGCTTATTTGTCTACCTATTAAATTTTAGTATTAATTTTTTGCATGTAAAAATAAAATGGGATCAGCAAAATTGAATACAAAGTTTGCTAGAATGTAAATGTGGCACCACAAAAGAGCATGTAAACACTGTAAAGTAGTCTAATTGCGTAAGTATTGCTGTCTCTAACGTCAGAAACAGATAATAAATAAAACTTAGTATGAAAATGTTGTGCGGGTTGCATAAGTCGAGATTTTCTGATATCTGCCACGGCACTAATGTTGGGTTTTGAGACAAACTAATAATGTTATTTATGTACTTAAATTAAATTTAAATTTATGTTAGAAATATATTAATATGAGAACTATCTGTATTTACCATTGCTATCCTAACAACTCATTAGTCATTACTTGATGATCCAAAATGTTGGCGTTACATATCTGTAATATGTGTAAGTGGTAATTTTTAATATGCCATTCATTGATTGTTTTTTCTCCAAAATCCGTGTATTTTATTATGATTTATTACATTTTGTGTGATTATATTCTTATTCCATTTTTTTTTTATAATTGTAATTATATATATATATATATATATATATATATATATATATATATATATATATATATATATATATATATATATATATATATTTATAGAGAGCTTAGAAATAGTTTTTCAACTATTTGCGTTATGGGTGCTATTATTGTTATTTTACCAGATCTCCATCGATCCATTAAATTGTGACCTTTTGACCCCATCTAAAAATCAACTATTTTCAACTATTTCATGAAAAACAACTATTTCAAATATTTCACCTATTTGTCAACTATTTACATCTTTTATTCACGATTCATTGGAAACATGTACATTGCTCAGGAAATTTAAAAAAAAAGTTTAAATCTGGGAAAATACTGTTGGAAACAGAGACATCCTGAACAACTTTTCACTTAAGGTACTACTTTAGGGTAGGAGTGTATTTTTTTATTATCATTTTGAATTAAGTTTAAGCTGCTGCTGCTGTATACCCAAAAAAGAAATAAAAAAAAAATCTGTCTAAAAAGCTCTCGGCACAACAGAGCGTCAAAGTGTCGAAAACTGCCCCGACCCCCGATGCTAATGAATCTATATTTGAGCCCCGATTTGAACCCCGATTTTGACCCACTTGAAATGTTTTTCAGAGGTTAAAAAATAACTAGCTTGTTCTTCGTGCTGAATTTTAATGAAAAATGATTTTTCAGATTTTTCTAGAAAGAACTTGCCGAGAAAAAAATTATCGAAAATTGATCTAAGTTAATTGAATATGCAATCTTCAATAATTTATTTCTTCGTAAAAATCTCGTAAAAATTGTTTTAAATCTCAAATTCATTAAAACTTGATTTATAGAACACGCTAGTATTTTTTATTGAGAAGTCCATGAATTCAATTTTGCACACGTTAAGCTTGAAATTTTGTATCTTTTACACGCAAAAAAAAAAAAAAAAAAAAAAAAAAAAAAAAACTCTGACTTTGAGGTTCATTATTTGCAGAAGATTGATTTGAGCAAAAGCTTTTTGAGTATCGAGAATTCTTACTTGGTTTACTAAAAAGCCGCAAAATGATCTAAAATTTATTTTTGCGACAAAAATGCTATACTTCCCTAAAGTAGGACCTTAAAGAAGTCAGTTCTCTCAAGTACGCTCAGATTACCTCCTGTGATGTGGAGAGGTCATTTACGTTTTACAAAAATATTTTAAGTGATCGAAGTACAAATTTCCAATGTGCCACTACTTTGAAAATCGAGGCGGCCATGGTGACAGTGCTATTATTGGATCATTTGCTGATTTCTGTGCATAGATTACTAGCCTCTTAAGTTCCTATGAAATGTTTTATTTCAGTCTCTGCTAGTATTTACCTTAGATTTAATGTATTTGATGTGTACGGGGAAAACGTAATCTAAAATAAAAAAATATGCAAAAAAAGTTTTTGTTTTTCCAAAAATAATAAAATTAAATTCAACTATTAAATCAACTATTTCTTGAAAATCAACTATTTTACCAACTATTTTGCCCTAAAAAAACAACTATATAGTTAACTATTTTGCCCAAAAAAACACCTATTTCTGCTCTCTCTCTCTCTCTCTCTCTCTCTCTCTCTCTCTCTCTCTCTCTCTCTCTCTCTCTCTCTCTCTCTCTCTCTCTATATATATATATATATATATATATATATATATATATATATATATATATAAAGATGCTTTCAGTGATTTTCTTCTTATAAAACTACTACTTAACCGAGGCAGGAAATATTTAAATGTGGGATTCTTAGATCTGATATTTTATTACGTTCCAAATCTTTTAACAGAGTAGAACTGTAAAATAAGTCATGTAACATTTAACTTACACACAAATGCAAAATTAATGATATTTGATTTATATTTTATAGAATTGTTGACAGAATAATTTTATAATTTAATCATATTTTAAGTTAAATGACACTAAATAGTCTATGCGCATGACGTCATATTTAATGCGCTTTGACTAATGGGGTAATGAAGCTAATGAATAACATTGTTAAGCATAGGACAAGTATCGTATTGGCTATTTCTTTGGTTATTTTTGGAATTATAATTTTTCTAACATACTTGAGATACTAATTCAACCTATATTAACAGCATCAATGCTCTCAAAAATATTGCTTATAGTATTATTAAACTGGCAAAATGAGTCATTTTCTTTTGCAAACCATATTATTGAGTGATCCAACATGTCGTCGACTTTAACATGAATGTATAGACCCTATACACTCTTTTACCACTTTTTAAATTTTTTTTATTTATTATTATTGTTATTATTATTTTTTATAATAGACAAATTTGATATTTTTTCAACACCGATAACCTCCATTGAAAATTAGTTACGTCCCTATTTGCATGCTTTACATATGGTTCTTCCTCTTTCTAGTATAAAATATATATATAGATTTTTTTATACTTAAAGAACAAAACAAAAGATCTCCATAAAAAAATACTCCATATTTTTCAATCAACATTGAAGTTTTTTTTTTAATGAACCACAGGGACGATTTCTATAAAATATGTTATAATATTCAAGGATGTTGCAAAGACATAAAAAAAGTAAAATGTTAAGTGTATCTCATTATAATGTAATTAAAATGAGAAAATGTATTTTTTTTTGTAAACATCTCATTTTAATGAGCATCTCTCTCTCTCTCTCTCTCTCTCTCTCTCTCTCTCTCTCTCTCTCTCTCTCAGTAAACAAAAATGTTAAAAAACAAACAAAAATAATGATAACAACAAAAAAAAAGAAGAAGAAGAAATAAGAGGGCAGGGTCCTATGTAATTGTTAATGCAATTATACTCTCATATATCTCTAAAAGTTCGCATGTTATTTTTGTTATTTTATTTCCACAAGCACTTATGCTAGAAATGGGTTTTCAGTGTTTTGTATATAAAAAGTATGTCATCATTTCGTAACAATGTAAACAAACTGAATAAATGAAGATTTGAATAGGAGAAAAAAAATATTTGTATATATGTGACCTTTTTTTATTATTATTATATTTGTGATGTTGAAATTTTATAAACGTTATATTCATTCATTCATTCATTCATTCATTCATTCATTCATTCATTCATTCATTCATTCATTCATTCATTCATTCATTCATTCATTCATTCATTCATTCATTCATTCATTCATTCATTCAATTATGCATTCATTTATCCATTTTTAACAGCATTATTATATTAATTTAACCATTATAAAATTATTTACTTTTTGGAGATCACTCGTTTACACAACTGTTAAATTATGAAGTATTTTTAATATTTCTAATATTTAAAATAAATAATAATAATAATATTTTTTCAGTTTGATAATTCCTTGGGTATACCCACAAACGGGTATTACTACTATATCGTTATTCATGTTATGATGTGAAAATCACTTTTAAAATAAACTGATATATTTCAGAATACTTTCTTTAATACATGATGCATTATTCATAACTTCTAACAATATGCCCTTTTAAATTATTAATAAACATGTTTATGAATGAAGCCCTCGAATCTGTTGTAATGCTTATTTTCAACATAACCAATACAAGAAAACACACACACAAAAAAAAAAAAAAAAAACTGTTAAGTATGCAAGCTACGCGATTTTTGTCTGAGTATGACGTCATGCAGAGCTGATAATTTAATAGAAAATGTTGTTCTGGTTGCATAAGTTAAATTTTGACATGCATTTTCACGTCAAATTAGAGAGGAATTTGTTATTTTTTAAAGTAAGATATTTTAATTTTTAAACTTAAATGCAATATTGCTACATCTAAAATAATACTTACAAATTTTTTAAATTAAATAATGTAACAATATTACTCAAATGTATTTTTTTAATATTTTAAAATACAACTTGTATTATATGTATTAAAAGTATTTAAATGATAATTTTAAAAGGTAACATATTTTTTAATATTATGTTTTTTTATTTAATAAATTTACTAACTTCTTGGATGTAATAATGTATAAATTATGTATGCGTTTTCACTGACCTTATATTGCTTAGCAATAAGCATTACGAATTAATAAATATATATAATCTTTGTCATGGTCAAGAGCTTAGAAATGTAAAATTCTTCGTTAATCTAATTTCACATTATATAGAACTTTTAATTATTTTTCCTCTTATTATGAGAAAAAGAAAACTACTGTTGTGAGATGGGAAATTTTTCAACGAGAATTACTTAATACAGTATTATAGACATGGTATACATTTACGTGTTTTGTGTTTTAAACTATTAAGGCGGGAAATCAGGTACTACGATTGTATATAGAAGGAAGGTCCGTGAAAAAAATGATTTCGGATAAAAGGTTCTACTTGTACGCAGCTCGTCGAAACGCTATACCTGTGCGTAAAGGCAGGTCCTTTTATCCGAGGATCCTTTTTCCACGGACCTTAGTTCAGGCATTCACTACAGGATTTGACTAAAAAGTTGTATGAGGAAAGAAAAATGTGAAATGTTGCACAGGATAAAAGGTATCTTCAAAAATGTGAAAAATTTGGGGGGTCACCATGCTAGATTTTAAATTTTTGGAAATTTTAGTCTCATAAGAGGCTATTTTACTTTCAATAATTATTTTCTCTCTTATCTGATGGTCACGGGTTCTGAAAATGTTATAATAGGTAACTCTTATATTATCTTTCAAATAGCATCATTAAGTTTTCGTTTTAGATTTTAAGATGCAAGCCATCTGAATACAACCCTTAAAACTTCCTGCCTGCTTATGCTCTCTTTCTTTCTCTCATGTTTTTATATTTCAGGAAATTTGTCATTATTATGATAGATACCTAATAATAATGAATAAATTATGTATTACTAACTTTTTTTTGTCATAGAATTAGTAAGCAATACCAAACATGATTTTTTTATAAGATATGAAAACAACGAATCATATTAAATTATGAAAAAACAAACTTTTGATACAGAAATTTATATTAAATAATCACAATAACCTATTAAAAAAAAAATGTGTAAATGAACTTAGAAAACTTCGAAATTAGAATTAGTCAATTAGAAATATAAGTCAAATATTTTTATTGACCCACGCAGTTCATAGCAACATTCATGTTGCAACAAGCATTGGTCTTGTCAAATATAATTAAAAGAACAAAAATACAATAATTATTTATTAAGAAAGCTTTTATTTTATTTGCTCATTTTTTTAACCTATTAACACCCAAATTCTTTTTTACTAATATTTTTACCAAATATTCAACAACTTAAAAATTTAATGGAGCCTGAGTTTTTCAACTTAAGTGTACCAATTTTGATACGTTATATTTGTTTATTAAAAAACGTTACTTCTGAACCAAGAATAAATTACAATTGCAAGAGAAAATTAAAAGTTGGTTGTTATTATATTTTTTGGTAACATAGAATGTGGCTTAAAACTAACATTTTATTGAACTAATCTGTAATATCGTTTTTGAAAATAAGTTGCTTAAAAATAATCGTTATTGTATGTATGTATTTTAAATTATGTATTGTTTGAACCATCCGTAGTTTGAACACACAATATATATATTTTTTTTTTTCTGTCTGTAGTACATTTACATTATAATTTTAACCATAATTTCTAATTGTTTTTCTTGTAAAGCAATAATAAGATATTAACCTTACCTTTCGTATGTATTTTGTTTGTAAAATGAAAGAAACGAATAAAGAAATTGTAATTAAGATCCAAAGATAACATAAAGTAATATTAATAAAACTTAGATACGCTATTTGATTTTTTTTTTATTGCTTACTTTATTTATTATGATTTTGACAATAGTTTAGTTTATGCTAATATTTATGCTAAAAGTTCTAATTTTGACAATAGTGATATGTAAATTTTAATAATGTTGAAAAGTAATATTTTGCATTTCCTATTAACTTGAAATAGAGTTCGTTAAAACGGGCAGACCATTTTCATCACCTCTTACAGTATTTCAATGATTTTAATAGAAAATATTATTGTTCGGTTTCATGTAGAATATGATATGACCGAACTGGTATGGACGAGTGGTGAAGACAGTTGACTCATAAGTCATAACCTCACTGAGTATAGGTTCGAGCCACAACTGGGTGCGTACGTGAAGTGTGAGAGCACAACACGTTGCACGATGCATGTTTACATGCATTTTATGATGACGCACAGTATTCGGGTGGTGCATGATTGATGTGATTGCTCCGACCAGCCTGCCTAGACGTTTCCACGGTTTCTCTAGGCTATCATGGCGAATGCCGGGCAGTGTACTTGTTAGGCCGTAGCTGACCCGTATTTACTCTCCCATTAATTGGAAAGTCCTTACCTGTCGATAAGACAATGTCTTGACTGGGATTGGTGAAGCACAATAACACACTATGGCAAGCAAAAAAAAAAAGTTAAATATTTCGACGGCATTAATGTATATTTATGCTCAGTTTGACTAATTTGTATTATGCAAGTCCCGTCATTTGATTTACAAAATAAAATATGTAAAAAATTTTGTGCATAAAAATATTGCCGAGATCTTTAATTGAATAATATAACTGTAATAATTAAATAATTTATAATTATTTTATTTTAATACATTTAATTATATTTTAGTAATTAAAACATTCATTTCTAATTTTTATTTATTTGAAAAGATATAAAATATATATTTTTATTTTAAAGTTTTTAGTAATTTTTTTTATTAATATTATTATTTATCATCAATAATTTACTTCCTAAATTAGAATTACTGGTCTCTGATCATAGTGGGTGTTGGTATAAGCATGAGTACTATGAGTCATATATATGGAAAAACTAATAACAATTTAATATTTTTTTTTCATCTTCTCAATAAACGGTAGTGACGTAATGTGATAGGAACCTCAAATTTCCGAATGTGAGATTTTATGGTTTAAAGTTCCTATGAAAAAAAAAAAAAAAAAAAAAAAAGGAAAAAATATGCACTCCTGCACTGAGATACGGGGGAAAAATGCAAAGTTATGAAACTGCACATTGTATTACAGTAAAGTTTGTGTAGTGCATTTTTCTATACAATAACGAAAGGAGAATGAGTGCTCCCAGTATTCCACGTTTTTCTAGCATCGCACTTCCTTATATACCATCTGTCTGTCTGTCTGTCTGTCTGTCTGTCTGTCTGTCTGTCTGTCTGTCTGTCTGTCTGTCTGTCTGTCTGTATGTCTGTCTGTCTGTCTGTCTGTCTGTCTGTCTGTCTGTCTGTCTGTCTGTCTGTCTGTCTGTCTGTCTGTCTGTCTGTCTGTCTGTCTGTCTGTCTGTCTGTCTGTCCATTCTCTCTCTCTCTCTCTCTCTCTCTCTCTTGCTCTCAATGACTTATATTTGAGGCAGATTGTCATTTTTATACACATTTTTAAAAAAAGTGTATAATTTGCATGCCGGATAAACCTAAACTACCTAAAGTACTGTATTACTCACATGACGCGCATGAACGTGCGTCAACGCGCGTTACAAAGTTGGAAAGCTGGAAAGAGAGCTGTTCACATGTAATTTTGAAATACAGTGTGAACGGCTCCATTTGTTTATATTGTTCCAGCTTTGTAACGCGCGTCATGTGAATAATAATCATGAATAAATATTAAAGTATTTAAGTATTTTAAATAATATGATACCCATTTTAATAATAAATAATAATACAAACTTATTTGTCAGTAAAATAGAATGCAAAAAAAAAAAAAAAAAAAAAAAAAAAACTGAAATTATTTGTAGTGCTTCAAAACTTTTTTTTTTAAAAAAAGGACAAAATAAATGAAAAATAGCTTTTATAGAAAATGTACTCTTTTTATCAATACGGAGAAAAATAAATACTTGATAATACTATCAGAATGCAGCAACATTTATGCATAATATATTTTATAATTTATGCTATATTGTACATATAGCGATTATTATAATACCAAACCAAATATAATAGTTAAGGTAGAATAATTATCTTTGTTGTTACAAAATAGCAATATTTTGCTCAACACTCTACAAATATAGTAATTACTAATTATTCAATGCAACATGAATTACATAATTTATTTTTTTCAGTGTAGATTCTGATTTTATAACGTTGGAGAAAGATATTTCGAATTCTATACAAGTAGAGTAAAATATCAACATAAATAAATATGACCTCTAGCTCTCTTTATGCACTACAGTATGTCAAGTTATATTCTGAGACGAGAGTGACTCTCTGTGCTCTGAATATAAAACTATTTATTTGTACATGATATGTAAGTTTTATCTCTAACAGTAAATATGGACTTCTTTTTAAGTCCATTTTATTTATTAATTTTTTTTAAATAACATATATATACACTCAAAAAAAGGGTACATTACTACTTCAGTTACAAATCCTAACTTATTTGAGATAAATTCTTTTGAGTTATTATGAGCAGCTAAAATAATGTATTTTAGCAAATTATTAGCAATTCTAATTTAAGTTGTTTTGTGTTATTTTAAATTTTTTTTCTATTTTAAAGAGAAAGTTCAGGGGTTACAACATGGCTTCTTCAATGTTTAATGAGAAGAACTGTTCATAAACTCATATATGATGACCCAAAGCCCTTCCGTAGCCCCGCAAACTCCTGATCATCCTTCGAGATATGCAATACTTCCAGTATCTTGTACGTCATAGTTACGGCTTTACTATAGAAATTATGTAGCAGGTTGCATATCTCACAGAATGAGCGCAAGTTTAAGGGGCTACCATGGGGCTACGGAAGGGTTTTGTGTCATCATATGTGAGTTGATGAACAGTTCTTGTCTCTTCTCATTATCTAACATTGAAAAAAAATAAAATAAAATAAAAATGTTGTAAACCCTGAACTTCTTGTTTAAGTTAAATTTGCTATTGTTAATAAAAAAGGCATTTTATTTTAGCAGCTCATAAAAACTTAAAAGTGTTTAACTGAGAGTTCATAAGTTAAATAAGTTAAAAGTGTTAATCGTGAATTGTTGAGGTTGTCGGTTAAGTGGGCTGCAACTTACCAAATGAAAGATAACCGAGAACTTTCAAAAAATTCTCGGTTAGCTCACGGTTAAATGGTATGCAACTTACGGCCGTAAAAAAAAAGTTAGGATTCGTAACTGTAGTAATGCACCCTTTTTTTTGAGTGTAGAATTTAAAAAAATACATAATGATCTCTGGCCAAAACAAGATAAGATATTTTCACAAACATATGCCACCGTTTTTCTCAAACAATTTTTCCAGGAAAAATAACAAAATTTCACAGGTGATCAATGTAATATTGAAGTTAGTACGTGTTTAATTTTATTTCTATAATATAACGTGATTCGAATACAAGGAAAGGGTGTGTGAGGGTGTAGCACTTCCGATTGAAATAACTTTTCATCTTGTTTTGGCAATATAATATGGATTTAGATGTCAAAATAACAAGTGGAGAAAATAACAGGTGGAGAAAAATTAACAAAGAAACTAAACATAACACCCCCACCACACCCCCAACAACAACAACAACAAACTTAAAAAAAATGTCTGGTATTCCTCATTTAAATTATTAATATTGGGGGAGGGGGGGTCATTTCTCTTTATATAGGCGTATTGTTAAATCAGGGGTCCCAGGTGCCTTTTGATACGTCTCCACCAATTTGAAGCATTTATTCTTTTGTTATTATTGTAACTCTCTCTCTCTCTCTCTCTCTCTCTCTCTCTCTCTCTCTCTCTCTCTTTTATTCATTATTATTATTATTTTTTATTTTGTAACAATGGAAGTGATTAAAATCATCGGCCAAAATATTTCAACATTAAGATTTATTGTATTTTAAGTGAAACTCAACCGATAAGCCATTTGCCTTAGTTGGTTATTGTATTTGAATAACAATATTAAAAAAATTAAAAAATAATAAAAATAATAATCAGCACTACGGGTAATTTATAATTTTTGAAGAAAGGTGCAATGAAGTTAGCATTAATATTTTTAAAAAAACTTAAAAAATGTACCTAATAAAAGGAATCTTATTTAGAATATATTATAATAAAAAAGCAATTTGCTTTAGTGCATAAGTCTTTACAAAAAAAATATAAATATATTTTAACTACAATTAACATTTAGGCATTTACTGTTATTTTATCTATTACATAATTATTATTATTTAATGGTATGCATATCACGATAATTATATGCATATGAAATACCAAAACAAAATTTATGTAAATATTTTATTAGTTCAAAACACGTCATATGTATAGTATAACTACAAGTTAAAGTGTGTCATTTAAAAATAAATATAGAAATTTCTATCAAATGTATTTCATGATTTTCTTTTTCTATTTTCTTTATTTTTTTCTTCTCGATTTGATTTGAACGTAGTAAGATTAAAATTAACAATATTCTTAGAATTTTTTTTATTAGCAATAACGTACGCAACCCAAAGCTCTGGAACGCACCTTTTTATTTTTATAATAATGTTAACTAGAAAATAGTATAATAAATTTTATTTGATATTTTTTTATAATTTTATTAATTTTAATAATTTTATAAAATTATATGAGTTGAATATTATTAAATTCAACAAAAATTGTCAATAATTTTTTATTTAAATTTTAAATAAATTATAAAATTATTTAATGTTATTGAAGAATCAATTCTAGTAAATCATCAAGAAATTATATCATTTATGAGACATACTATAATTACAATCAGGTAAAGCCATGGATGGCAAAGCCCTATGTTTACAATGTTAAATCACTTGCTAACTTACTTTTTTTATCATTTAGAATACTAGATTGATAATTAATTAATTATCATACCTTATTATCCATGTATTAGACACCAACACGTTGATTTTGTATTTATTTTCATTTATTTTTATTTTAGTGGTTATTTCACGCATCGGACGTCACAATGTACCAATGGGGTCGTGATAGGGGTAAAGAACTTGAGGGAGGGGCTTAAATTTATCACGTGACCAAAGTGGTGACTGTGATTGGCGTTGGTACATTGTGACGTCAGATGCGTGAAATAACCGTCAAAATAAAAATAAACGAAAATAAATTTAAAATTATTGTTTAATTTAACTTAATATTATTTTTTTATAAGAATATTTTTAATTATATAGTAAATATATGTTTTAGATAATATTTATTTAATAATTTTATTACTTAAAATAAAAACACAAACATATTATTAATAGTGATTTTTATTTAATTAAAAAATCAAATAATTTAAATAATTAAATCCTACATTACAGTTAGAATTAATTTCAATTTCAAACGCGTATCCATTGGAATTGGCAATATCGTTATCGTAGTACACCATTGAAATAAGCGGAAAATACGATAGTAAGAATGTAATATCGAATTAATTTTTTTTTTAATCATACAAAATCATGTCAGATGAGATTAATATTATAGTTTATTATTATTATTTATTTTTTAATATGAAGCAAACAAATTAATACACGAAGTAATTATTATAACATAACTTTTAAGATTCTTTTTATTTTGTTAAAGCCATATTTATTAGAAGCTCACTTCATTTGTTCAAAATTGTAGAACACGTGAGTTTAACAAATAATCTGACTGAAGTTGACCAGTAGTCTGGTTAAAGAAATAGAAGAATAGCAAACTTTGTAGAGATCAGCTCGTTCTGCAAAGTCAGACTTCCGGCGCAACTTTTGTGTCGATATGTTCCTTTGTTATAACAGCTGATTATGACTTCTTTACCTGTTTACCACGTTTATACATATGGTCGATCATTGTTATTTCTTCGTTTAGAACTTTGAACTTAATAAGAATGAAAGAAACTCCACACAAAAAAGTTCCATGCTCTTCATGTGACTCAATTTTTGTCAATTTTGTTAGCTCAAAAAACAAGATCAACCAATGAATGTGTCGTATATTGTTGGTCAGCCAATCACTGTTGTTGAGATTCACTTTACTTTACAGAACAAGCTATAATCTGAAGTTGGCCAGAAGTCTGGTTAAAGAAATAGCAAACTTTATAGAGAAGATATAATTTTTTACTTGGAATTTTAAATTGATAGATATCTCTCAATATTTGAGCACGCTCAGGTGAGCGTCGCTCAAACAAGACGCTCATGCCCATGTCTGGTAGCCGTGTGTGTTTATGTATTGAGGCTTCTCAATAAAAATGATTATTTATTATTATAATGTGAACAGTAATAGTATAAATTATAATTGAAAATAGTTTAATGGAGTAGAGGACCGACGTCGGCCATTAGATTTAAACTTTTCTTGTCAAAAAAATCTGGAATTTTGCACAATGATACTTCAGCTTGCAAAAATTTCAAATATAAAAAATTTTGGGGGGTCAATGTGCAAATTAATTTTATATGATTTGTTGAAATTTTAAGCCGATAAGGCCCAATGTTAATTTCAACATTTTTCTTTCTTTTTTTCGCGACAGTCAAACATCATGAAATGTTAATTACGGCTAGGTGTGACCCTTAGCTATACACAATGACACCAAATTTAGACCCAAAACACTGCTAGTTTTTTTTTTTTTTTTTTTTTTTTTTTTTTAGATAAGGTTTCCCCCCCCCCCCTCCTTTGAATAAATTGTCATAAAATTTACGCGTTATTTTATTATTTTAATATTTATAATTTTAAAATATTTGGTCTGTCACTAATCATAATCAATGTATCAATTATAGAAAGTGATTGATATTGACTCGTCCGAGCCGTATTGATTATTTGTCCTCACTCAGAGGGACGTAAGGTTATAGAAATGAGTAAATAGGATGCGGGCACCTGGAGAGGATCCGACCATCAGTTGTGCATCAAAAATCATTTTTAGTAATATGGCTTAACTTTTATAAAGGACTACTAGGAAACATAAATAAAATTGGTCTCATTATTGATGGATTTTATTAATTTATTTCAATATTTATTAGGGAGATGTTTTTATGATTAAGTAATATTCCATGCCACAAAAGCATTTTTTTAAATTTATGAAATTTTGATACTGAGCCTCTACCCTGTGTTAAAAATATATTTTGAACAATACCAATGGCATACAAAAATACAATACTGATAACTACAATTATAATATTATATAATATACAGTATAATATCCTGTATATAATGTAAACAATTATATACAAATTTCTGAAAACATATTTTCTACCTATAAATTTTACATATATAAATTATGTGAATCAAGTTGGCACTGACAAAATCTCCGAATGCAGCAAAACTTTCTGATGATTTAGTGTTCAATTAGTGCCCGAAGCATACAATCAGTGCAGTCGAATGAAACAAGTTAAAGTGAAAAAAAAAAAAAATTATTCGTACGTTATGGTTATAACTAGAGCGTTTCACCGGTAAGTTTAATTCTAATTGTAAATTACTGACTTTATAAGAAATATGATAGTGAATCATTTTTTTTATTTAAAATATTTAAAAATAATTTGTTTATAATTTTTAAATAAAATATAACGTATGTTATAATAATATTTAGTTCTAAAATAACTATCTATAGATTTTTATTATATAAATGTAATTAAAAAATAAAATTATTTATTAAATGTGATTATACGTAATATGTACAATTAAAATAAATTAAAATCTTTATGCAGTTTCACATTAGTTCTAAGCAAGAAAGCACGATTCAAGCATTGGACATGAAATTAGAAATGATTTAGAAGTATTAAATACTAATTACAATTAGCTAAATTAAGGGTTGTGTATTGATGGCTATAGAATCCCAAAATATAAAGAGAAAGCTTGCAAACTTTACGATGCCATTTCAAAGTTAATAGTAACAGCTACCTATGATAAAATTTTCAGAACCCGTAAACATCAAATAAGATAGAAAATGTATATTGAAATTAACATGGGCTCTTATGGGACTATAACATTCAAAAGATCATAACATAAAATCTAGCATGGGTGACCCCCAAACTTTTTAAAATTTTGAAGAGACCAAATCTTAAAGTATTACTGAGCAAATTTTCAGATTTATCTTTCTTAATTTTTTTTTTTTAATCAAATCCCGCAGTACCTGATTTCCAGCCTTAATCAGTAATCTCTCAAATACTAAAATATGGAAAACTCAGAAAAAGCCTTTCTTACAATAAAGTTAACTCAGCAATAATGATTTTATGGTTTTAACTGGAGCACTTTAACAGTAAGTTTCATTGCAAATAATTTGCTGGTCACTAGAGAAATTTAATAATATATAGTAAAAGTAAGTCATTTTTGTTATAATATTATCTATAATATCATATTATTTTTATTAGAAATATTTAGAATTAATTAGCAAATATATGTTTTGAAAAACATCTTATAAATAATTATATGATAATTTCAAAAAAAATTCTATAATTTTTAACTTCACTTACTTAAATAAAGAACAAACAATTAAATAATATTATTTAGATTCAATTTAACATACATTAATTTACGTGTTAAATCAGATTCTTCTTTTGTGGACATAGGACACGACAGATAAAAAAAAAAAAAAAAAAAAAAAAGATAAGAAAAGTTAAAATGGAATAGAAAATTAATATTATTATTGTTTACCACAACTACAAACCAAGCGTTAGAAATCAATAGGTATTACTATTAGATTATAAGCATCAACTACATTAATTATATATATTGCAATATACTTGATTTTTTTTCTTTAAATTTTAGGTAGTTTTAGTCATTCTGACTATGCAAAAATCATTATTAGTTTTTGTTTATTTGTTTGTTTTTTGCTATACTGTATTTTTTTCTACCTTCGCCAATATTATAAAGGCGTAGAACACCTCGAACAAAAAATTTGTTTAATATCCTAACAAACCTGAATATCAAATTTGATTTGGCTGGAGTCATTGATTTTTAATTTATTTTATATCCACAAAATAGTGCGATCGGGCAATGACGTCACAGCTAGCCTGGTCCACGCGCGCGTAAAAGAAGTGAGCTGTGATGTCATTACCCGCTCGTGCCATTTTTGAATAGAAAATAAATTAGAAATCAATGACTGGCCAAATCAACGTTCATATTTAGGTATTTTAGGATATAACACAACTTTTTTTTGTGTAAAGTGTTCTAAGCCTTTAAAAGAATTACGACTATTAATAGAGCGCTTCACAGCAAGTTTCATTATAATAGAGGTTATTGGTTTATAAAATTCTTTAAAAATTTCTATGGCTTAAAGCACGTAAAAGTGTGTCTAGTATTTCTCATTTAAATAACTCCGGAATCGGTGTAGTAGTTTTCTCAAAAATCGCTAAAATGTGTTGTTCCCCATAAGCGTAATGTTAAATTAGAGGACCCTTAGCCTCCCCCGCGCGCTCTAAACCGATAATCTCCATTGTAAATTATTATTGGGTTTACGAGGCATAGCTTAACCTTTAATATTACATAATGGTAGTGAGTCATTTTTAGCTAATATTTTGTAAAAATAATCGACATTTTTGTACGATAAAATGAAATCAAACTTCTGTGAAATTTAATATTATGATAAATATTTTTATAATTGTTAACTGCAATAACTAAAATAATAACAAATCTTTAATAGTAACTGCTAATTACTGTATATGTCAATCATTATGATTATTATTCCATATATTTAAGTAAAAAAAATTATATATATAAAATATAAATATATTATAAATTGTAGAACTTTTGAAACGATAATGATTTCCAACTATGGCAAAGGATAATGAAAAGTAATTGAAGTTGTTTTTAACACTACTTATGAAATATTTGTTATAATTTGTAATATTAATTTAAAATTAAATTCAAAATATTATTATGAAAGTAAATCAAATAAATTATTTGTATGTAATTTGTTTAAAATATAAATATGTAATTTTAGTTTTAAAAGATTTGTTAATAAATCTTAATTTTTATATTTATTTATAAAAATAAAGTTATTTAAATATTATTCAATATTTATAATTAGTTATTAAATATAAATTTTTAACACTTCTTGGGTTTGTACGAAAGAAACAGCAAAGAACAAAATACTGTTCAATGTATAATCATTTTATATTTTCTAGTATTATAAATATTATGTTTAAATTTTTTCAAATTAAAAAATAGATTAAATGTTATTTATAACGAAAAAATAAGACATTTTTAAACGAGAAAAATTAAATTGTAGGTATAACATTAAATTTCCTACGAAAATATTAAAAAACAAAAATAAAGTTTGTTCTATGCTGGACAATGTATATTTAACTATTATTAGTGTATTAATTAGTGCCTCATATCATGTAGATCGTGTAAAGGGGCTCTAATTTCATGCAAGCATCCATAAGTCACGACAATTATTATTTTTAATTAATACTTTTATTATATAGCAATTTGAAACCATGACCACAAATTTCTACTTCAATTTTTAGTGCTAAATAAACAATATAAATTTTTGCATAAATAAGTTTCAATACATAAAAATGATATATATTATTGTAAACGTTAAATAAAAGTAATATATTTAACCAGTTGACAATTATTAGTTTTGTAATGTGTTGGACGTGCCCTATCTTAAACAATTTATTTGAAATTACTGCTAATGATAATTGTAATACATTTATTTTATCAAGCAGGAATATTTCGTTACAGTTGTGGTTTACTGTTATCACTATAATCGTTATTTCAATTTACTATACGATAAATATATAAGAGTCAGAATTATTATTAAGGGTTGTATATAGATGGCTAGTATCTCAAAAATTAAAAAGAAAAATTGTAAACTTTATGATGCCATTTAAAAGTTAACAGTAACAGTTACCAGTTACCTATGGTATAATTTTCAGAAGAGAGAAAATAATTATTGAAATTAACATGGACTCTTATGGGACTAACACTTCAAAAAAATCATAATTTAAAATCTAGCATGGTGAAACCCTAAATTTTTTTTTACATTTTTGAAGATTGTATCACTGTGCAAAATTTCATTTTTTTTTTATTAACAAATTTTTTAGTCAAATACCGCAGTACCTGATTTCCCACCTTAAAATTAATAAATATTTATTAAAATCATATTTTTCTTTCACTTAATTTTATTAAAATACCGTTTTGTTGCACAGATTAGTGTAAGTATATTTTACCATTTAAATTTTAAGATTTTTTTTTTTTTTTTTTTAATATTTTAGGAAAACGCATTATAAAAAATGCTTGGTAAATTCTCATATAAATGATGTAACGCTGTATGTACCACCATGAAAGTAGTGGGCTAGTAAAATTGCATAGCTGTTTCTTGGATAAAAACAAATAAAATAATTACTTGAATAGTGTAAAAAATAAGACAATTTATTAAGTAAAAAGTGAGTCAAATAAATTTTAGCGGCTTGAAAAAATAGCGAAAATCAAAAGAGAAGTTTACAAAGTTCAAATTTTTACGGTATAATCGAGAAGGAAACTATTTTAGTTGAATTAATACAGTTATACGTATATACATACAAAGTTTGTGTTGTTGTGCCGCTTTAATTTCCTTTTTTTTTTTTTTTTTTTTTTTTTTTTTTACTTTTTTCTCTTCCATCATTAATCTTTGAATAAAAAAAAATAAAAAAAATACCCGCATCTATATAATTTGTTATATAGGTTTCTAAATAGTTCGAAGGGACCGCTCATTTTCTCTCTCTATCTCTGATTTTATCGATATTGTGTAATCAAATATATTTTTTATATGCAATTTAAAGACAAAATAAATACATTTACCATGGATATAGTACATAGTTTTATATTATATTTTAAAAGTTAACATTATTACACCTTCGTTATGTCATAAAAACCAAGGTAAAAAGCATTTTTTTTATAATAACAATTAATTATAGTATTAAATAACATAGGTTAATATAAAGTAGGTTAATATAAAAAAAAAATTAATCGGTGACAATGTGTATCTTATTTTGATTAAATTGGTTTTTTTTTTTTACTTTGGCTTGCACATTAACACCATATGTGAGCCCAAAAAAAAAAAATCTTTCAGGGAAGAAGCGCATTTTAATCTGCAATTTCATTTCTTTTTTTCAAGGTTTAAACAGAGGTTTAATGGACTATTTAAACCAGAGAAAAGTAATAAAGTTGTAAAAACACTAATTTTACCGCAAGTAAATAAAATAAAAAAGACTAAATTTAAGTTAATTTTATGCTAATTAACAAACATAGCAGTGACGCTTAATACCTTATACCTCAACAATAATAAACAATTTTTATAACTAAAATTTTACATTCATATTTATAATACTGCTATCTCGTTCTTATGAAAGTTCATTTTCCCACATACTTTGCACATCTATTTGTATTGTGTATATGGCTACAGGCAAAAAAAAAAAAAAAAAAAAAAAAAAAAGGTTTCAAGAAAAGCAAAATATTATTTTATTTCATCAAAAATACTTTCTCTTCTTCACAAACCATGTTTCATCTCTATACGTGTTTGCACACAATTTTCAACATTTTTTTTCTCTCTCTCTCTCATTTTTATATACATTTATTTTGTTTATACTGTATTTTATACGCTTGGAAATGCGGTGAACCTCAAAGTTAGAAGTGCTTTCGTTTTATATATACGTGAAAAATTTTATGTTATTTGTACAACATGTGGTGTTTACTACTTAAATTTGTTTTAACAAGTCTCTCAAAAATTTTATATATAATTATGAAAATGTTAACATTTAGACATGGAAAAGAATATTATGTATGTTAAGTAATTGTATGAACACTGAAAATGAGGTGCTATGGTAATGTGATTAAAATTTGCAGATTTTTTTTTTTTTTCTTTTTTTTTTTTTTTACATATTAGATACTGAAACATCAAACAACATTAAATTAATAAATTATATGTAGAAAAAAAGGGGGCCTTCTTAATAAATTATGAAATTTTTAAAATCACTTTTCTTCTACAAAGCTTTCATGATATGTTTTTTTCATTGTTAATGGAATCAGCCACAGATCTGTTAAAAAGAAATTATAGAAACAAACGCAAAAATATCTGGGCTACATAGGGTTAGTCTATTTAATTTTTTATTTGTTTTATTTATTTATTTTATTTATTATTATTATTATTTTTAAATAAATTTTAAATAGTAGAAGTTAACATAGGACATCATAGAGGACAAACTTTATTTTTTTGCGATTTTCTTTGGGAAATCGGCAAATTTTTTGTTATTATTATTTTTCTCACATATACTTTAAGATACAACCAAACCTATAAATAGCATCAATGCTCTAAAAAATATTACTTTTTTAAACTATGGTAAAATGAGTCATTTTCCTATACCGGCCAAAGTTATTAAGTGATCCAACATTGCGTCAAATTTTACTTGAATGCATACACCCTATACTAATTTTATGTAAGACTTATAAGAGAAATAAACCAACAAAAAAGAAATAAACAATTTAAAAAAATTAAGTGGTTGGGATATACACAGAGAAAAATATACTTACCTTGCAGGAAATTAACTCTTTTATGCTTACTAGAACTTTAAATTACAATTTTACTTATATCTGAATAAATTGTAATATTAAAATATACTTATAGGGTATATGCGGATGATGTCATATTTAATGTGCTTGGAGGCCATACTGGAGTAGTGAATAACATTGCTCAGCATAGTACAAACTTCGTTTTAAGCAATTTTCTTTGGAAAATCATTTAATATTTTGTTTGTTTGTTATTTTTCTTATTATACTTGAGCTACTCAACATATTTACAGCATCAATGCTCTCAAAAATGTTGCATGGTGTTTTCAAAGTGGCAAAATGAGTTATTTTCCTCTGCCGCACCAATATTATTGAGTTATCCAACATAGCGTCAACTTTAACATGCGGTTGCCCTATAAATATAAAGTAATATTTAACTTTTATACACAGTAAGATTTCATATTACGCGCATTTACCTTTTACTGCAGTTTGCAACGTTAATTTTATACTTAATACAGTAAAATAAATTAGAATTATAATTGAATGAACAATAACATGTTTATTTATTAGACATAAATAGTTTACAGTAACATTACACACATAACATTATCAAAAGAAATACACTAGATGGAACATATATTTTGTGTTCGTCAAAAGCATTCAATTGATAATCCTTGTTTAGAAATATGTTGCTCTTTTATTATTAAAAAAAAAAAAAAAAAAAAAAAAAAGCTTTAAAGGACTTAAAAGCGTAGAACACCTTAAACAAAAAAGTTGCGCAATATCCTAACAAACCTGAAAATCAACGTTGATTTGGCCGGAGTCATTGATTTCTAATTTATTTTCCATTCACAAAATGACGTCCATGACCGGCAGCGGCATTTTGTGAATGGAAAATAAATTAGAAATCAATGACTCCGGCCAAATCAACGTTGATTTTCAGGTTTGTTAGGATATTACGCAACTTTTTTGTTCAAGGTGTTCTACGCCTTTAAGGCGGGAAATCATCAGGTACTGCAGGATGTGACTAAAAAGTTGTAAATAAAGAAAAATCTGAAATTTTGCAGTGATACATGAAAAAGATATCTTCAAAAATATGAAAAAATTGTGGGATCACCATGCTAGATTTTAAATTAATATTTTTTTAAGTTCAAGCCCATGTTGATTTCATTAATTTTTTTCTCTCTTAACTGATGGTCACGAGTTGCGTTTTTTTACATCATACTTGATTTTTGGCACCTTATAAAATAACACTAATAAAAGAAACTATTTTTGAGCACATAACAGTACAAAGTTTTTGATATTTGTAGACAATCTTCTTCTAAATATCACGGGATTCTGAAAATGCTATCAATAGGTAGTTGTTACTATGAACTTTCAATTGGCAACAAAAAGATTCGGATCTTTCTTCTTGGATATTGAGATCACAGACATCAATATACAACCCTTAAACCCATGTATTCTCAGTGCACGGTTGACGTAAAACATAACTTTCAGATAAATTTACTTAACTGTTGAACCTTACAATGACAGAAGTATTACACAGTTACTGTGTAAGAAATTAGTTGCTCACAAAATCAAATAGTTTAATAAAAAAATTATTTAATATTAAAAAAAAAGTATATTCGATAATGTTGCGAAAAAAATGTGTAACTCGTATTTTGTCAGGTGAAGCAAAATGTGTAAGTCGTTTTTTGTCACGCTAAGTAAAATGTGTATCTCGTATTTTGTCACGCGTAGCAAAATGTGTAAGTCGTTTTTTGTCACGCGTAGCAAAATGTGTAAGTCGTAAATAAGAAATTTTACAGGAGAAGCGTTTGTAAAAAAATATTATATATAATATTGTTTTAAATATTAAATAACCTAATTTTTTATGCTTAATTAATTTTTCAAACAAAATTATTACAAGATATTATTATAGCAAACAAAATGCATGATTTATGAGTAATATTGCTTTTCTTTTATTAAAACTTTATACTAGGTAAGCTAAAAAGTGCATTATTTAAATAAATAATAATTTTAATGTCATAAATTTAAATAAAAATAGGCTTATTCTTGTCATTGTTCTTAATTTTACGTAATCATATCCACACTAACACGCCCACGTGTTTTTCGAAACATTTGCACACCAACTGTACAAAGAAACAACTAAAATAAAATTATAATTACATAATTCTTAAAAATGTATCACGAGATTATTGAAAATACAGGCTCCTTGTTTTCAATAATTAATAATTTTAGAAATATAGAATACAGCTCATAAGTAAACAATTTGAAATTATTAGGGCAATAAAATTAGTTAGTTATAAGTTTTAAAACTCTGTAACATTGGTACTTCTCTTTTAAAACTATTATTTTTTAAATAAAAAAAGTGCCACCTAGCGATTAAATTTATAACTAAATATGCGTTTTAAGATTGACCAAGAGAAGCGATAAGAAATAAACAATAACTTAATAAATAAATCGATTCAAACAATAAAAAATGAGCTCAAGGAAGTACATAATTCAAAGAATTCAAAACATTAAAAAATTCATTTTTGTCAAAAAGTGGAGTTACACATTTTGCTTCGCGTGATAAAAAACGAGATAGACATTTTGCTACGCGTGACAAAATACGAGTTACACATTTTGCTTAGCGTGACAAAAAACGACTTACACATTTTGCTTCGCCTGACAAAATACGAGTTACACATTTTTTTCGCGACAAGATCGAATATATATTTTTAATAATATTCAATAATATAATAAAAGCTTTAAATATTTATTTTATTATTTAGTATTAAAAAAATTAAATATCAATATTAAAATAACAATAAGTTAAACTTAAAAATAGTTAAAGTAAATAAGGTTTGGAAAATGTTTATCTCATATATACAAACACGTACTTCGACCATTGATGATAAAAGCTGATGATATATATATATATATATATATATATATATATATATATATATATATATATATATATATATATATATATATATATATATATATATATATATATATATATATATATATATATATATATATATATATATATATATATATATATATATATATATATATATATATATATATATATATATATATATATATATATATATATATATATATATATATATATATATATATATATATATATATATATATATATATATGTTAGCGATATTTATGGCCAGCCTGTCTATCATGTAGTTATTTGAATGGGTTAGCGCCAAGGCAAGTGCCGAGGCGTGAGCGCCGGAGTTGGTCGAGTGCGCTTGACGCACGAGACGGTCCGATGCGAGAGATTCGATCGGAGACAGCGAACGAAGAAACATCATAATGTAGCCTACGGGTATTCAATTGTATTATTAGTGTGTAATTAGTGTGTAAGTCCAATACATATCTTAAACCTAGATCATCGAGTCTTATCTTATTTATACTTAACCACAACCACCTATTTATATCTCACATATCAGAGTAGAACCATATTATATTTGTTAACAATTCAGAAGTGGGATATCTACCTTTTGCGCCATATTGCCTGGATTACTTGCGTGAATTTTGAAAATTTTTATTTCACGTAATTTGTCAAGCCTTCTGTGATTTTCGTCCACAACTACAATTATAAGTGGTTACTCTGGTTAAGTACTCTAATTTACACACATTTTCAATTTGTTTTGTGTGCCATAGTGTTTTTTTTACATTAAATATATACATGTATGTATAATATCTAATCACATGTATAACTTTTGAACTCATTATTATATTATCCTGACATCCTACTATATTTGCATATTGCCATTATTTTTTCACTTTGTGGCACTCATATATATTATATAAACTTTGACGTGTGTGAAATCTAAACTTTGTTTTGATCCTACCGGTATGTATGGGCAATGGCCACCCACACATCCTAGAAATCTGTCATCATCCACCTAGTGCGCAAATATTATTAACGTTTCTCATCAAATTTATAAAGTGAGTGATTTTTGCCATTGATTGACATAATAATTTTCTAATTTTGGTGAAATTTTTTTCTAAAAACTGCCCGTGAACCTGACTCATGCGGTCGGCACGGCCAAACCACACGCTCAATAACTTTGTCCAAATCTTTAATCATCCGCCTTTGTGCATCAATATTATAAACTTTTCTCAACATAACTTTAAAGTGGATGAGTTTTGACACCTTTTAACATTTTAATTTTTAATTTTGTGTCAACTTTTTTCATTAATTTTGGCACCTGAACCCTGACCCACTTGGTCATGAATTTTGTCATCTGTACTTAGTTTTCATGTATTAATTGGTGCCATATTCTAACATTTTCTGTGTTTTCTTATGATAATATTTAATCTCAGTGATATTTCTGATTATTCATTTAAATTTTTGACTAAAATGTGAAATTTTATCATTTTTGCAAATTTTCCTGTGATTGCATCATCTTTTGGGAAAATTGGCAACAGGGGCCAATGCCCGATTCAATGCTGCCTGACCTTCAAGCCTTCAAAGTCAGTCGGTTCGCAGCCACTTGCTGGCGAACGACCCACCATTCCCGTCTTAAAAAAGTCCTATCTGTGACGTCATCAATCAACGAGACTCTACGAGATTTTTTCTCGCCCCTCATTCCACTCCCCTCTTGTGTGACGACACAACCAAAAAGAGTCCAACCTTCGTTCAAGGTCATTTACCCCCTGTGTTTACACCAGTTTGTCGCCCCACGTGCGTACATCATAATATTTTGATGCACTCTCTCGTGCATTTTTACCTTTTTCCTGGTTTTCCCTTCATTTAATATTATATTTGTGCGTCATTTATATCAAATATATATTTCAATTGTGTTTTGAAAAATTTCATTATAATTTGTGCAGCCTTTCTGTTTATTGCTACTTATAAATATACTGTATTCATGTATTTTGTCGTCATTTTTGTACGAAGTTACCATTTCTATCGTAGCTTTGTGCACATTCAGTTAAATTGAGTGTTACTACTTAATTTCCTTGTAACTTTTCACTATATTTTATTTTTAAAACACAATTTATTCAATTAAAATCAGTATTGTTGAACTATTTTTCAGTGTTTGAATGTATTGTATATTACTTTTCTTCAAATACATACATTTATGTGTTATTATATTCATTTAATTTAACTATTTTTATTGCATATATCATATCTTATGTTTACAATTCCTAAATTTTGTCCATTAACTTGTGTGTTTGTTAGAAGCTGATCATTTCTATAACAAACCTTTGTTTAAGTTATTCAACATTGCATAATTTTTAATGTGTTTGTTACATAAATATTGACATTATATCCTATTTATTACTTAAATTATTCAATAAATCTTGTGTATTAAATCTATTTCTCATTGTTTTTACGTACAGTGAACATTATTATTTATAAAATGTGTTGATATTCATTGAATTCACTATTAATATTGCGTATATAACACCTTGTGTATAATTATTATTGAATTTGTGTACAGAACATTTTGTGTTTTGAATTAAAAATATAAATTTCATTCAATTTCTCATCAAATTTATTATCAAATTAAATCAATTTTTTTTCTTTTGCAATATTTTATAAAATTTATGTTTTCAATTATTGTACGTATATTATTTCAAAGTTTTATACTAGTGTCTTCCCATGCCTAGTAAAAATTTTGTTCGTGCTAGAGTTTTCCATGGCCTAGTACTTTAGTTTAATATAATAATTAATATCTCTTCCATGGTTTTTTGTAAAAGAGAATTATATTATTGATATCTACACTGCACTTAATGCCCTTTTAAAATGTAGATATCGAGCTAGTTTGCTACCCTAGCTCTATTATTAAAACTCCTTTGAGTTATTATTAATATTACGCTGGACGTTTTTCCTGGCCTCTGATATTCAATTGTTTCGTGTACACGCATTTTTTTTTGTGCCTTTGCACTTATTCGTTGATGATTTCTGATCAAAATCATTAACATACCTGTATATTTGTTTAATTTTATTTGTTTAATTAAATCCTAGTGTGATTCTATTATTATTATAATTGTAAAAAATAATATTGTAAATTTAATTTTCTGTGTGCTATTTAAGTATTATCACTGGTGACTTCATATTTCATTATTTTAAATTTTTTTTTAATGTGAAATTCAATTTGTATTTTTACTGAGTTATCATTGATTATAATTAAGTTCATTTTGTCTAAAATCCAAATTTATTTGATTCATACTTTTAATTCAAGTCTAATTTTTCATTTTTCAATCATTTGAAACTCTACGATAAGTTTACGTAACATTCAAATTTCAATAATTTTCACAATTTCATTCAATTTTAACTAATTTAAAATTATTTCTAGTATAATTGAAGTAAAATAGTAATTCTTAAATATAACTTTAGCGTTTCATTAAACAATATAGTAATTTGCATTTTTTGTGTGAAAATATCATCTTACTTTTGTGGTTCCAATTCATTTTGAAGCTTTACGTCAACTTTATGTAACATCTTAACTTCAAATTTTTTTTTTTCGTTTTTTTCATCAGTTTTGACTACTTTAAATTCAACTCTAGTTTATTTTAAGCTAAATCAATCAATAATATTTAATTCTAATTTAATTTCAATCGTAAGATATTTTTGCTCGTCAGAGAGTTGATATCTCCTAAAATTTTGTCAGTTTATTTTTTGAGCTTACGTTAAGTTTCCTTTATATTATTATTTCAAAATTTTATTCTAAAGTTTGCTTTATGCCATATAGTATTCAATTTTGTTTGTGCTATAGAGGTTGCCAATGCCTATAGTACTTAATTAATTATAATCTCTTCCCGGGTTCATGGAAAAAGAGATCTATAATTGACGTTTACATCGCACTTCATGCCCTTTTAAAGTGTAGACATCGAGCTAGATTTGCCTCCCCTAGCCGTTTTACTAATACTCCCCTTATTTTGTGTTATTATTGCACTCATTTGGTGATAATTTCTAATCTAAGTTGTCAACATCTGTATAGTTTATTAAATTATTTTTATAATCAAATTCTATCGTAATTATCATATATTTTGTGCATATATAATCATTAAATTAATTATCGTAAACTGTTATTTCTAAGCTCATATGTGCTAATTTTAAACATTATTTATCATTATTTCAATTTTTGTTAATCATAAAATTCAATTCTCATTATAATTGCGTATATTATCTTATAATCAACTGTTTTGGTTTCAATTTAATTCATTTCATTTTTAAAAGTCATAAAATCTCATCTTTTGCGTTATTTTTGATGAATTTAAACTTAACGTAAAAAGTAACGTAAACCCCAAACTTCAATATTTTTCATATTTTTATTCAATTTTGATTATTTTAAGTTTAATTCTAGTATAATATAAGTAAAATAACAATTCCAAAATATTATTACTATTTTCAACTAATTATTATTATTTTCCATTCATTTGTGGGAAAATTTATCATACTTTTGTCGTTCCATTTCATTTTAGAGTTTACGTCTAAATTTTATACTATCGTAATTTAAATTTAAAGCATTTTTTAGTAATTATTCAACTTTATTATTAATTAATCCTTAAGATATTCATCTATTTTGTACTTAAATCGCTTCAATTTTTCGTCGCGCCATTTGTTTCAAGTTTACGTATTGAAAATTTTGCCTTCGTAAAGAAAAAATACTTTTGTTTTGTTATTAAATTAACGTAAAATTACCTCGTTTATGTTAACTATTTAATTCAAATCATCTAAAATCTTGGTTTTATATCGTTACATTTAATTTTGATTTAGAATCAATTTTCTTTTCTATAATAATTCAAATCGTATAAAATTACGGTGTTTCATATTTAGATTATATTAAAATTTTGAATCAATTTTTTTTTCTTATTAAATCAAAACATAAGGACCATTATATTTAAAATAATGTTCATTCATGCCTTATGTAGTTAATATTTAAATTTACTTAATTACTTTAATTTTAATAATTTAACATAAATAATTGTAACTTAAATCATCATTTAAAACATAAGTACCAATATTCTAATATTGTTCATTCGTGCCTTATGTAGTTAATAGTTTTACTTAATAATTCCCTTAATTTAAATATTTTATTATTAAAATTTGTAATTTTTTTTAACGCATAATAATTCATTTTTGTATTTTACAATGAAGTATCATATTACTATTTGCATCTTTCTATTACAAATATTCATTTAGGTATTATATTACGTTTAATTCAAAAAATATATCATAATTTTATTTTTAAACTTGCTATTTTTGCTAAATAATAACAATTTTAGGGCCATTACTCTTGAAAGTAGTGTTCATTCATGTCCTTTAATTGTTCAAATTAATTTTAAATTAATCCATATAATTATACTGTAATTTTTATCAATAATATCACTAAATAATAATCATAATTTTTATCTAAAGTTTACTTAAATTTGCTCATCTAATATTTGTTTTGTGTAAAAACGTTTAATCGTAGTTTCAATTAAATATAATTCATTTGCTAATTATGATCTATTTCAGTTAGTCATTTGATTGCTAACTTATATACATTTTTTTGGATTTTTAATTATAATTGCTTATTTAATTTGTGATTCTTATATAAAAATGTCTAAATTTGCTATCATTTAATTATAATTTATTTGCTATTTGCATAACCTATTACAATTTGTGGTTATTAATCAACTAATTTACATTTGTTTCGATTATTTAATTATAAATTGATCAAATTGATTATATTATTTATTGTAATCTGATTTTTTTTCAAGTTTTTTTTATGCATATGTTCTAATTTTTGTAATTTCATGTTAGTTAAAATATAAATACATTAAAAAACTTGCTAATTTTATCAACTATTCTATATTTTGCATTAATTTCATCATTATTTTGCCTTAAAAACATTAATTCAGTCTAGTTTGTTGATAAAATTAATTAAATTTTGTCTATTTTCAATTATTCATTTAATATAAATGCAATTTCTTGTTTCTTAAATTTGCATTCGTAGTTTAACTTGCAATTGTTCATTTTAATTCACTTTAACTTTGAAATTTGTTCTAATTTTTACCTATTTCCATTCATATTGCCCATTTAATTTCAAATTTATCTTTGCATTTATTTTTAATATTGGTTTCAAATCGTTTTAAATCAACAATACAATTTTTACAATTGACCAGTGCACAACCTATTGTAACTATTCTTATTGTTTTTCATTCAATTTTTTTTTAATATTTTCAAATTTTTGCATTCAGATAAAAATTCATTATTATTTTTTTGTCGTTATTTTGTATTGCATAAATTTCAAATAATTTTTCATAATTTTCTTTCTATACGTTAAATTTGTATGTTTTATTAACAAAAAATCATCTAAAATTTTCCATTTTTCTTGTGAAATTTTCAATTTTTTTCTTGTGAATTCATAATATTTTGTATTTGTGTATTTTATGTGTTTGTCCCTTTGTAATTCATAACTTATATCCAATATTTAAAACATAATTTTCTCATTTAAATTTTAAAATCATTGCAATTGTTTGTATTTTGTACTGATTTTATGCTTATATTCCATTTGCCGGTTATTTTTTCCTATATATATATTTTTTTTCCTATATATAGTGTGCGGACACATCTATTGTCAGAATGCCCGAACACACGTAACGTAACTTAGCCCTAAACCTAGCCTCATCCAATAAAATTCAACCTAAAAATATCAATTTTCATAAAAATCGCTAAATTTTGCCCTTTTCTCGTATATTTTGTATACGAATGGAACCTGCATATTTCAGGATGGTCGACTGTTAGCGATATTTATGGCCAGCCTGTCTATCATGTAGTTATTTGAATGGGTTAGCGCCAAGGCAAGTGCCGAGGCGTGAGCGCCGGAGTTGGTCGAGTGCGCTTGACGCACGAGACGGTCCGATGCGAGAGATTCGATCGGAGACAGCGAACGAAGAAACATCATAATGTAGCCTACGGGTATTCAATTGTATTATTAGTGTGTAATTAGTGTGTAAGTCCAATACATATCTTAAACCTAGATCATCGAGTCTTATCTTATTTATACTTAACCACAACCACCTATTTATATCTCACATATCAGAGTAGAACCATATTATATTTGTTAACATATATATATATATATATATATATATATATATATATATATATATATATATATATATATATATATATATATATATATATATATATATATATATATATATATATGTGTGTGTGTATATATATATATATATGTATATATATATATATATATATATATATATATATATATATATATATATATATATATATATATATATATATATATATATATATATATATATATATATATATATATATATATATATATATATATATATTAAAATTTCTCACATTTTGCACGATTTTTATTGTGGTGGAAATTCTGACGTCTGGGGATGTTTTTATAACTTTTATTTTTAACGCATATATACCAGAAATATCTTAAAATAGACGCAATACTAAAAATATATACATGCAAGGGCCTTTAATATCTAGACTAAGGCGTCATTTTAAAACTTCGAAAATCAATAACAAAATTCGAGGATTATCTTGAAAACTCGTGTGTTTCAGTTGAAAAGTATTTTATTTTTTTACTGTGAAATTTGATAGTAAAAAATAAAAATTCTTATAAAGCCCTTTTTTTTTTTTTTATTATTATTATATAATAATTTTAATTATTGACAGACAATTTAAACTGTTTCATTTGTAATGTAATATGAATAACATTGAAAACTATAATTAAAATACGTTAAATATACTTATTTATAAATACTTCAATTAAATCTTCGTAAAAAATATATAAATAAAAATAATAAAGCCAATTAGAAAAATGCAATCTTTATTAATATAATATTATTCATCGTAGTAATTTAACGAATCAGATGCAACTGCGGGATTGGACTAAAAATTTGTTTAAAAAGAATGATTTGAAATTTTGCACAGAAAATTATGGGGAAGTAATTAAAAAAAAAAAAAAAAAAAAAAAAATGGGGGGGGGGGCACCTTTTATTTTTTTTTAATAGTTTTATTTAGAATTGGAAATATTTCTGTAATATGTAATAATTTTTTATTGTATATCAAAGAATGAAGCCTAAATTCTATTTTAAATATTATCAGGTTGGTATTTCAGTTCGAAAAATTTGTTTGTATTTTAAATTTTAATGTTACTCGGATATATGATGTAATAAAAAAAGCAAATAAGTTGTAAGAGAACAAATCGGAAAGCAATACTGAATTAAAAACATGTTGAATTAAAAGTGTAAAATTCATTGCGTTAATAATTATAATCTTTTTCGCACTCATTTAAAAATCCTATTCAAAGTAATAAAAACATTAATGCTTTCAAAAATATTGCTAACTTGTAAGTATTTTAAAATGAGTAATTTTCTCCATATCGACCCACGATATTTAGTGCTTATACATATGGATTTAACTTTTTGATGAATTCAACTACCCTATAGACCCCTTGCACATCCTTGCGCTTTTTTGCCATGTTTGTGGTGCCTAATGTATTGTCCAGCATAGGGGAAACCTCATTTCTCCTAATTTTTCGCATAAAAAGAGTTCGAGCTTATTAGGAGCTAGAAATAAAGCTTTGATTGAGTTAGTTTGCTATTAAAAAAATAAAAGTGACCTTTTTCATATGCTGGCCTATGTATTCCTGACCAACAAAATGGCGGCTCTTAATTATGAGTACAACCGGTCTATACATACAGTACAGTCGTATAATCAGTAATAATTAGTGGTAAACTATTTTTACAAAATAACCTTATAGGATGCCTTGGTGGGTAGAACCCAATAATCCTTTATTTTTACAGAAATTTTATAACATAAAATATAATGAACTTATACTTTTTTTTCTTCATTTTGATAACCCGAGGCCAAGTGAAATGTAAGCGAGTAACACGCGTGCTTCAGACAGATTTCTCTTAGGAATAACCGAAAAACTTTTATCATTTTAAAATACGAAGAAGAAGAAGAAAAAAAAAAGTTTAATTATTTTCTCATACGTTGTGTGTGTGTTTTTTCTTTCTGTAAAAGTTGTAAAAGGAATGTTTTCTTTAATTTTATACTTTTTCACGGAAAATGTCAAACTAAAATTCAAAAGAGAATACATGCACGGAAAAGGTTAAGTTTACTTCTATAATGGTACACTACATGGTACATAAATCCTGTGAATTGCAATAAGTAAATTGGTAACTTTTTTTGTTCTTTCCATAACGTCAACTAGAAGTAGGTGAGACACCTACTTCTAGTTTTCATTGTCATCTATATTATACTCTCGTGCTTTTTTTTTTTTTTTTTTTTTTTTTTTTTTTTTTTTTTTGCTATATTATGTATACGTGCAACACAATTCAGTCAAAACTTTATCTCATCGAAAGGTACCGAAATGAAATGAATAAACTGCAATTTTAGTGATGCTTTTCAGTCTATAGTTGTGCAGGTTTTTCATTTCCTTGCGGTACAATGGACACCGCTCACGCAGGCCAGCTACGGTCTTAATACACATTCCATCATTTGCCATGATCATGACAACATATATAATATAAACGTGGAAATTATGGAAGACAGGCTGGATGGTGCAATCGCATCTATCATGCACCTACACATACGAATGCTGCCTGTGCATCATCATGTAAAAACGGCTTGTGCAACGTGTTGTGCTCTCACACTTGACGTACGTACACTCCCAGCAGTGACTTGAACCTGTACTATGTTAGTTAAAGTACATTGAGTAACGTGTCAGATGTTTTCACTACTAACTTGTTACCCATACCAGTGACATTATGGTTTTCAATGACTGCTTATGTTTACTCAAAATGCGAAGTGTTCTGGTCACTGCTACGGCGCTAAAGTAGGGTTTTGAGCAAATTAATATTATTTATGTAAGTCCCATCAAGTATCTGTTTTGTGATGTAAATGCTTTGATATTTTCTTCTGATCTATGCCTTTAACAATGAAAAACACACAATAATATAATTTTCGTACTATTTTTTGTATTGCTCTTAAAAAGTTATTTGCAATAATTATGTAATCTTCGTAATATATTAGCTTTCACTATACAGGGTGTATGTACAGTAGGGAGCAGATAAAATGTTAACAAAGGAAATATAGCTCCACAAAATTACAATAGAAAGGTGTGTCTACTTCTGCATTCTCCGCCTTCTCAGGCTAGTTGTCATTGCAGTGGTCAACGACATAAATATAAGCACACCTCCTTGACTATGCACATCTTCTCTCTCTCTCTCTCTCTCTCTCTATCAGAATCAGAATCAGAGTATTATGCTTGCTTGCTGCCGACCAGCCGTCTGGAGCACGCACCACGTCTCTCTCTCTCTCTCTCTCTCACTCTCAGAATAAATAATACGCTTGCCTGCTTGCCCAACGTGCACCATCTCTCTCTTTCTATGATATCGCTTACTATTGTATTCTTTCTGGAGAAAAAGCAAACAAGTTTAGAGGAAGCATATTATAATAAATATTTTGTTTGAACGAGAAATTAGAGAGAGAACAACACACGGCAGGTCTAGCAGGCAGGTTTAATATTTTGGTTCTTAAAGAAAGCAAGAGAGAGAGAGAGAGAGAGAGAGAGAGAGAGAGAGAGAGAGAGAGAGAGAGAGAGAGAGAGAGAGAGATGCACCAGACGGGTGTTTGGTGACTGGTGAGCAAGCAAGCAAGCAAGCACTGATTCTTAAAAAAGAGAGAGAAATATAGAAGAGAGAGAGAAGGTGTGCATAGTCAAGTAGGTGTGCGTATATTTATGTTATTGGTCACTGCAATCACAACCAGTCTGAGAAGGCGGAGAAATGCTGCAGCAGACACCCTTTGCTATTGTAATTTCGTGGACCAATAGTATCTCTTTAACAATTTTTAAGCTCTGTACTGTACATGACTTCATATTCAATGCACTTGGATGCCATACTGGAGTAAGAAATATCATTGCTCAGCATAGGACAAACTTCATTTTTGGCTAATTTCTTTAAGAAATTGGTTAATTTTTTGTTATTATTGTTTTTCTTACTCTCACATACTTGAGATACTAATTCTAACAATTCATTAACAGCAGTAATACTCTAAAGAATATTGCTTATAGTATTTTTAAACTGCCAAATTGGGTCATTATCCTATGCGACCCATGATATTGAGTGATTAACATGGCATCGACTATAACAATAATGCAATAATAACTCAATAATGCAATAACTCAATATCGCAACCATGTCCATCGTTTCATACTTCTAACCACTTCTAACATTCAAATAGTTCATAAAACTGGAATGTACGAATCTATTATATCAACAGATCAAAAAGTTCCATACATTAAAATTTGTTTACATGATTTGCGTTATAAATATATATATATATATATATATATATATATATATATATATATATATATATATATATATATATATATATATATATATATATATATATATATATATATATATATATATATATATATATATATATATATATATATATATATATATATATATATATATATATATATATATATATATATATATATATATATATATATATATATATATATATATATATATATATATATATATATATATATATATATATATATATATATATATTTATTAATATTAATTTTGTTAATTAAATTACTAAATGTTTATAATAAATATTTTTCATATTTTAAAATTAAACTACATATTTATCAGATATTTTTCATTTATAAAATTTTGCATGGGAGTATACGCATGACTACATATTGAATGCGCTTCAACGCTATACTGGAGTAATGAATAACATTGATCAGCATAGGACAAACGTGGTTTCTGGCTAAACTTTTGAAAATAAAATATGAAGAAATTAAATAAAATAGACTTTTTATGTTTAACGCATTCATTTTTATCACAGAACATGTTTAGAGTGCTAGAGGTATCTTATTTATGCCAACAGACTCTATTAATTGTCAATAAAGGATAGTTAAAAAAGCAAATTTCTGTTCATTTTTGCAGGAAAAAAAAAAAAAAAATTTCGGAAAAAAAAACAGCACATTTTTACGTTGACGCTCACTGCAAGAAAACCTGTCGGTCAATTTTCTTCTAAGAACAGTTTTAAAAATGTCTAACCCTTGGCTATAAAATAATATATAAAAAGTTTATTTTATTTCTTCATATTTTATTTTAAAATGCGCACTTTTAAAAAAACACCCTGTATATATTTTTGTATGATCTATTTTCTTAACAAATTAAACATAATATTACAATAAAAAGTATCGTTAAAAAAAAACTGTGTTCATATACTGAAATAAATGATCTGCTATTGGTTGGAAGCTTCAAGGTCTTTCATTGATTAAAGAAATAAGAAAATCGACTTTTGTATTAAAAGTATATTATCTCTTTGCTGGCAGCAAAAGTAGCTTCAATTTTACTACAGTAAAACTTTCAAACTGTTGGCAATCTTCTCTCCATAGATACTATACCGTCTACTTCAAAAATATTATATCCCTGCTCTAGGGCTGAAAATAAGATAAAATGAAAATGAGTTCTATATGCGTACAATAGTATAAACTCAACAATAGTGTGATTTTATAGAAATGAAAGAGATGAAGTGGATTGGTGAAACATTCTGAGATACCTCTGACTTGACGTGGGGCTCTACCACCTTGCATTGTCAGGACTGCATGGCCTCGTGCACACTTATATTCACTTAGCTTTAATAATTAACTTGTATAGCAACCTAAGATGAAGCTAACCTCTGACTTGATGTGGACTACTACCACCTTGCACTGCCAGGACTAACTGCATGCATGGCCTCGTGCAGACATCAATACACTTAGCTGTCAACACTAAACATCTCTACATATAGCAATGAGATGAGGTGAACCTCTGACTTGACGTGGACCACTACCACCTTGCACTGCCAGGACTGACCGCATGGAGACATGAATACACCAGACCTATCAAACATAAGCATCTTAAACATCTCTCCTACAGTTTTACCTGTGACACACTGACATATACAAAAAAGCCAGAGAACCATTTAAGTGGGTATGTACCTTTTTTGACCTCTTAATAGAAATCAATTATTATTATTATTATACACACGGCGGACATCAACGTATTGAGAACACGATAGCGCATTCACAAGTTAATGCATACCATGCACATAGGCTCTATTAGAAACGAACTCGTAATCTCTCGCTCGTCAAACCAGTATGCATAATGCATACCATAGACAATTGTGAGTCAAAGGCTCAGTTTCTATAGTTTGGTGACTTGTTGACTAACAGTTGTATAAAGGCAGAAAAATATGAATATTTCAGCAGCGTTAAATTTACACTTAAAGATAAAATTACTGATATTATGAAACTTTTGTTGAAAAAATCATTCATTTAAAGTTTCTAGTAAAAATTTTCACCACAACATTGCAGTAAGTGTAGCGTGGCGCCACTATCGCAGCCAAATGAAATTTATTACGATAGTAGCGCCAAACATAATATGTGTTTGTTTTGCTGTGGTGGCAATTTAAACCAGGGTCGGCCTGGCCAGGTCCGCTAGTCCGCGATTGCGGACCGGGCCCCCCCTGGCGCGGGCCCTTGCCGTGCCCACAACACTCCAATTAAAAAAAAAAAAAAAAAACGAAGGAAAAAAAAAAAAAAAACGAAGAAAAAAAAAATAAAATAAAGGAGAAGAAGAAAATTAAAAGGACAATTTCAGACTGATAAATTTTCTTTTTCTTTCAAATGACGATAAGAAATTACATCCAATCTTAAAATTCTATCCGCTTTTAATTTTTAAAAAAATTGCACTTCTAGTGAACTCTATAGTCTAGAGGTCAGTTAGCAATTGTTTTGCTATTGTTATTGTTCACCTCCTTCATATAATTTGTCCCCCTTTATATTGGTAAAAATAATTTTAAAAAAATGTGATTTTTTGATTGAACGGCGGGGAAGAAATGTGACTTGGTGCGGCGGTGCGGCAAGTGTGTCGGTGTGACAATACTAATTAGTAAAGATAAATTTATAATTAAATTATCGCTCCTAAATGTTTTCTAAACCAGAATATAAACACAATACTGGTGCACTAAAACGTACTCAGTCCGCTAGAAAAGAATTGGATAAGTGTGGAAATGATCCTAAACAAGAAAGCTGTCGTTCTCCGCGTTTTAATAAAATAGTTGATTTTATTCAATTGCATTTTTTAATTTAACTTTTTTTCTTAACACCATATTTTTCTCCATTATCTTAGCTCATTTAAATACATTATAATGCTTTTATTTGTAGTGTGCATGTCATAAAAAGCTCATACAAAAGTGAAGTATTTTAAGTAAATTCCTAATTAAAAGGGGGCGTGGCCTCAAAAAATTTTCGCCTGCGGCGCATTTTTTGGGGGCTTCGCCCCCAAACCCCCCTTTGTTCGCGGGCCCTTTTGTAATTTCGCGGACCGGGCCTTTTCCTCCCAGGCCGACCCTGATTTAAACTACAAACATTAAGGTATAACCAGGGTATATATAACATTTTTTTTATATATAATTTGCAGTTATGCAGCAGGAGTCAATACAGACATTGTACATAACTAGAGAGCCTGAACATAAAGCGACAAGCTCATATTTTAGGCAGACCAGCAAAATATTCATTTTTAAAAATCCGTTAAAAGAAAACAAATGTGCTAGCATTCTGATTACCTCCAAAAACAATCTCTTAAATTTGATTGGTTCAGGTAAAATACGTGACTTATTGGGCTCTGCCGGAAGCATGAAAATGACTGGACGTCGCTTCTCTGTTAACGTAGAACGGACCGACTTGGACTGGAAATCATTAAAAGAAGAACTATATTTTCAAAATAATTTTTGTAATATTATTTATTTCCAACAAAATAAACACTATGATTTTCAAAATAATACAAATTTTAAAAATATATTTTTTGTTCCGAAAAAAGATTTAAAAAATATTTTTAATTCTAAAAAAGTTTCTAATTTGACTTAAATTTGACTCTAAAAATTAAATTTCCACATTTAAATTTTACCTTTAAAGTGGAATAACTTAACTATTTGATCGTATTTTCACATGTTTGACGTAACTGAACTTTTCAATAATATTTCTTCTTTACTTTGAGTTAATATTATAATTCGCGACCGTCTAGTTTGCGAGATATCATTTGGTCACCTACCCCCTTAAGTTTCTCTAATATAAACTGGGGTTCAGAGTTTTGAAACATCAAGTGGATCTATATAAGAATGTTCGACATTTACTTTTATGTTTGACTTGAAATGTTCTGATTTTCTCTGTTCAAAATGATAATAAAAATATCAATAGGCTGTAAAAGTATCCGTAAGATTTAAATTATAACTTTATATTGATATTATTTTTATTATAATATAATTAAAATTTGCAATATAATTTAAGCTATATATAATTAATATTATTTATTTTATTATTATTATTTATATTTATAATTAAAAATATATAAAAATTTTAATTAATCTGAATTACAATAGTACTTTGTAATTTTATTTAATATTATTTTTAAATGTTATAAAGTAAAACTAATCGCCATCACATTTAAGTTAGAAAAATAAAAATCTGTATATGATTTATGTAATCTGACTTTATTATCTGTATCTTAACCTGATGTGCAATCTGAATAAAATATATATAAAGATATGAAAAAGCATGATATTTATAATCTGGAAATGAGAAAACAAAATAATTGAAATGAAAACTTGAAGATTCATAATTATCTCTTCCACAACAAAGCTACAGACTTAATAGTTTGGATACCAGGGTCTAGGGCATAGACTTGAACTCAATGGTTGCATCATAAATGATCTCAACTCTATATAGTTATCTAAGTGCCAACAATTGGGAAATAACCTGTAAAAAGCTTTTAGCATGTTAACAAATGGGTATTAAACCATTGTTATTTTAACTTTGTACTATGCTTTACTTTTTTTTTTTTTTTTTTTTAAGAATTATAAAAAAATATGAAGTCTGAGAATTAAATTAATAATAATGCATACTGATAAAACAATGAAATTTTATTTTAATGCAAAATGTATTTTAGAAGAGGAGTCAGTTTTGTGTAGCTATACAAGACCTGCAATCGGGCTGAATCTTTTAAACATATGGTGTATTTATTTGGTAATTCTTTTTGTTTTATACATATATATTATTATAGAAATAAAAGTTGATATAAATGTAAAAAAACAAAAAATATATATATGAAAAAACAACAACAATAATTAAATATTAGAATGTGTAATTTCTTTTTTTTAATAGTATTATTATTTTTTATTTATTTTTTTTTTTAACCGAGGATGAAGTTACGGGTACTAATTAAACACAGTTTAACGTGTTTTACATTAATAGAAAATGTTACGAAAATTTTCAACCCTGACGAACTATATATTTAATTTTTTTTCCAGATTTTTTTTTTCCAATTCTACAATATTGAACGTACTTGGAGACAGAAAACTTTAACTTGTCACCCAATTGGATGTAAAATCTCTAAGGTATTAATGTCAATTTTAAATAATCGCTCTATATAAAAAGAAAGACTTTACATAGATCTGAAATAACCAATACTTTTTTATATGGCATGATTCTTAAATAAAATACAACCCTGATTGTTTTAAACTTTTAGTTCTCAACAAAAAACACTAACTATAAAAGTAAGAATATATTTATAATAATTTAAGTGTTGTATTCAGATGGTTTGCATCTCAAAATCTTAAAAGAAAACTTTCAAACTTTATGATGCCATTTGAAAGTTAATAGTACCAGCTACCTATGATGAAATTTTTAGCACTCGTCATGACCACCAGATAATAGAGAAAATATTTAATGGAATTGTTATGGGCTCTTATAGAACTAAAATTTTGAAAAAATCATAATTCAAAATCTAGATGGTGACCCCCCAAAGTTTTTACATTTTTGCAGAGACTTTTTTCTTAAGTATCACTGTGCAAAATTTCAGATTTTTCTTTCTTTACAAATTTTTAGACAAATCCCGTAGTACCTGATTTCCTGCCTTAATAAAAATCAACCAAAGATAAAACTTGTAAGTGACGTAATGATTAGAAGTTATAATAACAAAGGAAAAATATCGATGCTGGTGATTTTAAATCTAAAAATGTGTATGTAAATTGCAGAAACACTTTAATAATAATAAAAATAATATTATGGTACTCTTTCTTTCCTGTGTTATCAATTATCATAATAAAATACTTGAATTATAATAAATAAACAATAGCCTGTTTTCAGCAATATTCATTCTCAAATTTTATTAAAAGGTATGTTGTGATAATAATTATTCTATAAGTTACTTCAATAATTTTAAAATACCATTTCTTCCGCATGGAAAGAATAAATTACTAATTTATGCTGCATTTATGTCATTTTAACATAAATAATGCTAAATAGAACAACATAAATAACTTTAATAACATAAATAACATAAACATAATAAAATAACATAAATAAATGCTGTATTACATAAAATTAATTGTATAATAATAATAATGATTTTATTGAGCAAATAAATACAATACAATATTGCACATAGTCAAAAGAGAATGCTCAACAGGAGATCAAAAAAGGCAAAGCCCATACAAAATTTGATATCCAAAATAAGAGAAAAGTAAAGGAGATACATGATATTAGACAAAGATAAAAACTAGATGCTAGTTTTAAATTTAGATGCAGATAAATTTCTGACACTAGCCTCCAACTTATTGTATAATTTAACACTGCGGGGAAAAAACGAGGTATTGTAATACGCTGCTGAGATACGGGGAACAACATATTCTACACTATCCCCTCCGCGCAACTTACTAGGCCTTGTACGTATGGAGAGTCTAGCGTCAGAGAAAATTGGCATGTCAATATCCCCCAAAAGACACTTATGCAGAAAAATTACATCTTGTCGATACAACACATCACTAATTGGGGGAATTTTACACATTTAATTTGATTACGAGTTTTACTATTATGTTTACGTTTTGTTCCATTGTCATAATGGAACGAATTTTTGCCAAGAATTAGACGCGTGGCACTATTCTGAACCTTTTCCAGTTTTTTAAGGTTAAGGGCAGTGACAGGGTGCCACGCCGGAGTACCGTATAACAAAACTGGACGAACAAGAGTTAGATAAGCCATTCTTAGCGCCTCACGTCTAGTACCTGTAAGAGATCTACGTAACATACCAATAATTTTAAAGGACTTTGCAATAGCTAAATTGACATGTAAGTCATCAGTAATATTAACACCCAAACATTTTATATTACTTTGAACTGGAATATTATTATCATTAATAGTATATGCTGATTGAATAGTATTAACTGATTTTGTAATTTTAAGGTGAACACTTTTGCTAGCATTTAAACTCATACCATTAACATCACACCAAGTTTGTACAGAATCTAAATATTTTTGTAGTTCACGTACATCACTATCGTTAACAATTGGCTTAAACAATGAACTATCATCAGCATATTGAGCAAATGAAGAAAATACAGAACACAATAATAACAATTGTTGTGCGGTATAGCATAAATTATGCTATATTGATCAAATTGAGCTGAAAATGGGCTAGTATAATTATTACGTAGCTATTTTTAACAAGGGCATAATAAGGTGCATAAATAAGGTCAAAAATAAATAACTAATAATTATAGTAGCTGAATGTAGCAACATTTATTCATAATGAAATAATTTATGCTATAATGTTGTTTATGCTATATTTCCTTGCTGTAAATTTTGACCACGTCTTTGTGCGGCTCTCAAAAAACAAAAACATATCTATTTTGTTTAAAAAAAAAAAAAAAAAAAAAAAAAAAAAAAAAACTTCTTACTGTTACGAAACCCCTACCCACGTTCAAAATACCTAATAAAATTTTTTTTAAAAATTAAAGAAAAAAAAACACATAAATTCAAAGGCGTTTTCTTGTCCAAATTTCTTAGTTTATTCACAAAAAAAAAAAAAAAAACCTTTCAATTTTCATTGAATTATCATCTAATATCCACTGTATTATATACTGGGACTGAAGAGGATAGTAATAATACATCATAATATAATAGTTCAGCATAATTACTTATGTTATTACAGAAAACCTCTACATAGAGATATATCTCTAAATGTATTCAATGGAACGTAAATTACTTATTTTTGTTACGTGTAATAAGAGAAAAATGAAGCAATAACTCGTTGTATTCGTGTAAAGTTCTGAAAGCAGTCAGTACGACATATTTGTCATATTTTAACCGTCAGTCACGCAACCTTTAAACATAATAAATTACGAATTTTTCATGGTATGTTTTTATATTATATTTAATTAAATTACAGACAAATAAAAATTATCACTATTTGAATAAATAATAATTTATAATTTTGCAGTGGATATAAATATGTAATTCATTTAATAATGCGAAATTGGAATATCGTAATAGTATTTATATAAAGGTTTTAAACTTTAAAAAGAAAGGAAAAAAAACTGGAATTTTATATAGATTATTTTGCTTTTACTTTAACCCTTTAGGGGTAAAATTAATTAGACATCATTACTTATATATATTTTTTTTTGTGTTTTCTTGATGTAGAGCATTTTTAAGGATAAAAATAAAAACAAAATTAATAAATGTCTTTTGCACAACTTAATAATGGAACAGCATAATGTATTATGTTATATGATGCTGCTAGGAAAAAAAAAAAAAAAAAAAAAAAAAAGGACACCTAAAATTGTCACAATGAGTTAGAGTGGACATAAAAAATGAAAAAATATTTTTTTCTGGCTTTTTCTAATAACTTTTTTTGGGGGAGGGGGGACACTGTATGTTCCACCACACCAACTGTGACGAAAGGGGCCTAATAATCTAGAAATCAAGCTTAAATTGGAAAGACGAGTCAACGCTTGTTATTGGGTTTATGCATTCATGTTAAAGTAGACGTCATGTTGCATCATTCAATAACATCCGCAGAATAGGAAGTGACTTATTTTGGCAGTTAAAAATATTATACTTATTATTGAGAGTATGCTGTCAATAGGTATCAGTATCTCGCAAGAATTATGTGAGAAAAATTTATCAATAAAAAAAATTACTGATTTCCCAAAGAAAATTGTCAAAAACAAAGTTTGTCCTATAAGCAATGTTAGTAATTACTCCAGTATATATATATATATATATATATATATATATATATATATATATATATATATATATATATATATATATATATATATATGGCCTGTAAGCGCATTAAATATGACGTCATGTGCATACACCCTATATAGGCTCGAGATTGAAGCTGAAACATGAAAACGCGCGAGCTCTCGAGCCTATAAGAATAATAGCGTACGTTTTCCCTTATATATACATGCAAATAGCATTGAAAAGTATATATTGAAAACCGTGTTTTTGGTTGTCAACCCCTAATAGAGTGAAAAATATAAGGGTCGTTAACTATATGGGCATGACAAAAAAAAACTTGCACATTTTTTCTATCAGTGTGTGGTGGTTTCATCCAAATAGACCAAAAATTCACGGAGATATTCAATTTTAGTTTCTTTCACTTCATTGTGAAAACTGTATAATTTTTTTTTTTAAGACAGTCATAAATTTAATTAATTCCTACAGTTAATTTTACATGCTTCAGTATTAATACATAATTAATCAAAATTTCAAGCTCTTTTTTTTTTCTCCTTACATTCTTAAAAATTAAAAAAAAAACTTTAACTCGTATATTATTTTCAAACGATTTTAACTTTCTCGAGTCATTAAGGGGCTCAGCTCGAGCTGGCTCGTTTTCAAGCTATAAGATCGAAACCTCATGTTTAGCTTTGTGAAAAAAACCGACCACCCAAAGATTTTAGACCGGACGGGTGCTCGAACCGTTAGTTTACTACTCTTTCTTAATACATTATGGTATGCAACACAATATTATGAAACAAAACAGTTTTGTTATTCAGTGAAGCGCAAATTGTGTTGTAATAACTCATTGTTGCTGAAATATACCTAGCATAAATCATACATATTCATTTTTCTACATTTCAGAAATTTAATATTACAAATGCATTTTATAATGACTAGACTAGTTCAAAATCTTATGGTTATAAAATATTATATAACAAGTAAGTCATTATAAGTGAAACCTATTATTCCAGCAGTCACTATACCATTAATCAGTTATTAAGAAAGTAAATCTAAATTCTTATTTCCTTTTCAATTAAAACCATTTGTGTTTAAGAAGAAGCAGGTAGTCTTGATGGTCATAAGAAATAAAAATTCTAACAATTATAGAGAAAAACAGTATAATAAATAGGAAAAATTATAAAATTAAAATATTAAAAATTAAAAAAAATTGTTACTGTTTTTATTTCTTATGTTCTAAATAATATTCTAAAATGATAAAAATATATTAATATAAAATATTAATAATAAAATATTAAATAAAATTGTATTTAAATATTTTAAAATATATTTCTGTCTATAATAAAAAGTACAATATATTTTAAAATACTTTTTTCTTTTCAAGATATAATAAAGTAGTTAATCAGTTATTCAACTATAAAAACGTCACATTAGATTCTTTATCTTAAATTTATACTCCTTATAAAATCCTAGCGTCCCCCCTTTTTTTTTCCGTTCATGCTGACGTGTTATATTGAATCATACTATAAATTATTTTTCTTAACAGATTTTTGACAATAAAAAATAAACTTGGATAAAGATTGATCACATTGAATTGATTGATTGTTTTTTTTTTAATAATAAATTATAAATTAAATCAGTAAGCTATATGCTATACTTTTATTATTATTTTCAATTTATTGATTTATTTTTATACAGATTCAAGTAACTTTGTTTTTTAAGTATTTGGCTTGTTTATTTTTTATTTATTTATTATTATCATTGTTTTAAATCTCTATTTGTAATTTTGAATAACAAAAATAAAAAAATAAAATCGCAAATTTATCTTATACTGAAAATAAGGAACTGCAGTACGGTATATGTTTAATTTTTTTTTTTAATTTTTTTAGATATATCATTTATTTATTTATTTTATTTGTTTATTTATTTATTTATTTATTTATTTATTTATTTATTTGATAGTACGTACTTCAAATATCTATAATTTTAAGGCGTAACCACAAAATAAAAAATATATAATAATAATAAATACTTCTGTGTATTTTTTAGTACCTATTTTCCTTTATCTGATGGTCCTACATTCGGATAAAAATAAATACGTAATAATCATGCTAGTCCATTTTCAGAATCATTTGTGGATTCTGCAACATAATTTATGTTATACTAAATAGCAACTAGATGTTACATCTCTAACATAAATATTATTTTATGTACAGCATAATTATTTATGTTGGCTCGTATTTTACATTAGCATTTAAAAGAGAATTAAAAAATTTCCTATTAATTAAACAGTATTACTCAATTAAGAAATATATAAATGATGACACAATTAAAATACAAATTGTAATTTTAAACATAAATGTCGATTTTTTTTTATGTGTGTGTAAATAATATTGACAATCATTTCTACATTGACATTTGTGGCACTAACCTATACTAATGCATTTAATTGTATTATGAATGTTGGATGAAAGAAATGAATAAAGAATTTTGAATTTGAACCATAATGCTCTATAACGACATATATATACAGCACAAAATTTCTTCTTGCCTTGCAAATCTCTCTCTCTCTCTCTCTCTCTCTCTCTCTTTTACTAGTTATTTATAAGATGTCTTATAGCATTTAATTCTATATAAATCTATGAGTATTTATACTAGAAAATAATTCCATTTAGAATAACAATAGGGAAAGGTTACTATTTATATTTTAAAAATATTTCACATTTAAATAATTTATTTAACTAAACAATTTAAGTTTAAATAATTTTTAATTTAAAATTATAACAAAAATTGTAATGTTTTAACATAAAAATTATTATTTTTAGTAAAAATATGGTCAATATTATTAATTATAATGTTAATAATTTTATAAAAATAAGTTATAAATTTAAATAAATATTGACATATTTACGATGTTAATAAGGAATCCCTTATATAATACTTTTACTTGTGTTTGAGCGTGGAAAAGTAAAAAAATAAATAATAACAAGAAATATTGAAAACGTTGACAGAAATTCCAGCAAATTATTGTAAAGTATATTGAATTACGACAGTAAAGAATGATTATTTAAGGCTATCACATTCTAATTTATACAGTGATATTTCAGTGTCCGATAAATTTAAATATTTGCAATATCCATTAAAACACATAATTTAAGTTTTATGAAGTCAAATGTATTGCACAATACACATATTTCTCCATGTGAACAAGCCTACGAATTGTCAAATATTTATTATGTAATAATTTTTAATATCATCATGATCATTGATCAAGATGCACTGAAAAAAAAATTACGTAATTTACGCTGTAATTAATGATTATGATTACTATATTGTAGAGCACAGATGTTGCTTTTTTGGTACAATATAAAAGATATTATGCTGAACATCTTAACTGAGTATAGTATAGTATAATCGCTTTATAAAATATAGTGCCACATCGTTTTTTCGTTAATAACTCTATTTTCGTGTACAATATTTTTTTAAAAATGATCAGAAAAATTAGTACTAACAAAATACTAAATATTTGGTAAGTTTTACTGATTTAGGCTGGGGTGTGGGGGCCAACTTGATACACGTTATAAATTATGTTGTTTTGTGATATAATGTTGCTGCATTGAGCTATAGCATAATTATTACGTATTTAATTTTGTTCGTATAATATACTAAATAAAAAAATACACTTTATTATGTAAAACTATACTATGTACAGTACTATGTATGATTTTTTACATTAACTCTATAATCTAAATGATCTAGCTTTTAAGTTTCCACCTGGGTAGTTTAAAGTGTAATACGGTTATATAAAAATTATATAAAATAAAAGTAAATAGAGAGTACAGTACAGTACAGTACAGTACAGTACAGTTACAGTACAGTACAGTACAGTACAGTACAGTACAGTACAGTACAGTACAGTACAGTACAGTACAGTACAGTACAGTACAGTACAGTACAGTACAGTACAGTACAGTACAGTACAGTACAGTACAGTACAGTACAGTTACAGTTACAGTACAGTACAGTACAGTACAGTACAGTACAGTACAGTACAGTACAGTACAGTACAGTACAGTACAGTACAGTACAGTACAGTACAGTACAGTACAGTACAGTACAGTACAGTACTGTATAGGAACTTTAAATTCAAAATTATAATGCAATATTTATATACTGCAAAATACTGCATAAAGAAATATCCCAATAGGAAAGTAAACAAGACAAATATAAAGCATTAACAATAAGCTCGCGAAGTATGAAATTAATCTCTTTTGTGTAGTTGTGAAAAAATATATATAATATATAAAATGAATAATGTATGAGCTGTATTCCCTTACATATCACAACGAATAACTTCATTTTAACCGGATGACAGTAACTTGATTTATTATTTTATACACAAATGTTTTGCGGCTTTTTCTATGTAGTTTGTTTTTATTCTTTTTAATTCTTATTTTTCATTTTTAATCTTTTATATTTTTTCAATTCTTTTGAGAGTCATATTTTTAGACATTTGAATCAAATGTAACTTATTATTTGGTAGGAAATAATATTACACATATATCCTTCATATTTATTCCAAATTACATACTGCCAAAATTATATACTGCTATATACGTATATATTATAGAAATTATACACGTGGTATCTTATATATTTAAAAGCTTTACGGAAATGAAATGTAAACCCTTCACAATATTAATAAAAAAAGGAAAAATATTTTTAGCTGCAGATTTTCTCATATTTATAGTAAGTTATATACACGGAGAAATAAATTACGTCATTTGTAATGCATTAAATAATTTAATAATTACCATCTGTACACTACAAATGTTGCTATTTTGGAATAAAATAAGTATTTTTGCGGAACATATTAAAGGAATAGACCAGAGAAAAACATAAACATTTATATCACAAAACACTTGATGGGACTTACATAAATAACTCTAGTTTGTCTCAAAACCCAACTGTAGCTCCGTGGCAGTGATCAGAAATTTCAATTTATGCCACTAGCACAACATTTTTCATACTAATATTTGTATGTTTATGACGTCATAAACATGAATAGTGACACAAATTGCATACTTTACAGTATTTTCACGCTCTCTCGTGGGGCTACATTAACATTCTGGTAAAAATTAACATCAGTTTTGAAGATCCCATTTCGTGTTTATTCATTAAAAAGCACATGTTGTTTTATGTGGTCTATGGCTTTATCTAACAATGCTATATGTAGTACGTTATAAAGCATAAATTTTATTGTGTTAAGCATAAATTTTGCTGTACTGAGCTAAAGCACAGTTAATTATTCTATTTTATTTTATTTTCGTATAACATAATGTAAAGATTTTATTTTATTCTTGTTTTCACTAAATTTAAAATGTTACTTGAAAATTTTATAAAAATAGTAGTACAAAATCAAGTGTCTACATTTCATATTATTATATGGTGTGTACGCATGACGTCATTCTGAGTGCTTTTTGATGCTTTTCTTGAGCAGTGAATAACATTGCTCTGCATAGGACAAACGTAGTTTTTGCCTACTTGCTTTGGAAAATTAGTTATTTTTAATGGTCATTATTATTATGTATTTTTATTATTATTAATATTTGCATACTTGAGGTACTAATTCAACCTGTTAAAATCATCAATGCTCTCAAAAATAATGTAAAGAATTTTTAAAATGGTAAAATGAGCCATTTTCCTAAAAAATATGGCCCGCATGTTATTTAGCACTCACACATGGCGTTGACTTTAACATGAATGAAACCACCCTATAGCAACAATATTTTACAATGAATATTGATCAGTAAAATATGAACAGAAATTATTAATTAGTAATTACATATATGATGCATCTGTCATTATAAAAATTTAGGATGCTAATTTAGGAAAGTATCAACAATTAAATATTTGCAATACCATACAATATTTATGATTTTTTTTTTTAATGATGCATAATATAAAAAGTATTTTTCAAAATAGACAAAGTTTGCTCACAAAATATCTAGCATAATTGTTACGTAGTTATTTTTTCCGTGTAATAAATATAATTAATTTACACATTCTGATAGGACTAACTTTTTTCATACATAAATAAAGTGTATCTGATATTTTTTAAACAATTTTTCTACTTGTGAAGTAATTTTAAAAAATTCAAATTCTCTGTTTTTTTCTTTTATGATAGAATATGAATGTTACCAAAAATGCTTTTTATTACCAAAAAAAAAAAAAAAAAAAATTTAATAATAATAATAATAGTAAAATAAAATAAACAAATAAAATAGTTGTAATTATTAATTAAAAATACTGCTATCATTTTAAAATATGTGAAAATTAATAAATTAGGGAAACTAGAATATTTTTCTAAAAAGTTAGATATAAAGATACAATTTTATGATCTTAATATGTAATTACATTAAACTTTTTTTCTTTCTTCTTTTTGCCCTAGTTCCATGCGATAATAAATCGTGTAATAAAAGTAATATTAAATAATGTATATTTTACTAAAGTACACACATGTAATCCATATTTTTTTTTTACTTACCACATAGGGCGTGTACTTAGGTGTGGTATTACAGTGTAAAAATCGTGACCAACAACTATGAATAATAATAATTTAAAATATGAATATTAAACATTTTTTTACTAACACTTTTATTAAAAATTATACTTAAATTTGATGTAAACTAAAAATAATGTGCTAAATGCAATATTTATTTTTTTAACGTGTATTATTAAAATATTAAATAAAAAAATACAGTCATTTTTTCAATTTAAACAATTTATGCAAAGATATAAAATTTAAATTAAAAAATTGTTTGAAAGAACAACGCATTCAATTTTAAAATATCTTGTAATATTTATTTACAAATGATTTTAGCACATAGGCTATTATAGAGTATAATATTTTACTTAATATAAAATCGAACTGAAATCGTATTATGCAGGAATCAGAAGTAAATGCTTACTGGTACATGAATAAGTGATTAGGAGCATGGTAAGTAAGTAGTATATCACTATAATAAATGTTAAAAATTAAAAATGTCGAATGTGGATTTGATTCTGTTACGCTAACCCTTAATTTGCACATAAATTAAAACAAAAAAAATTAATGGAGGCTGAATTGGACTTATCGGTGTTCAATAATTTTTTATCATTTCGCATATGTAGACTATTTTTCAGCGCTTAAAAAAAAATACTGCACCGAGGGCGGGAACATGTAATTATGGAATCCTACATTTAATTTTACTTATTTTTATGCAGTAAAATATTAAGTTTTTTGGAACACCAATATACACCATTGGATGGTCACACGATATAAACATTTATATTTATTAAAATAATATGGTCATCCATACTATAAAAATTAAAAAAAAAAAAAAAAAAAAAAAAAATCTAAAAGCCGGGTACTGGGAATCGAACCCAGATCTTCTGAATGTAATCCAGATGCCATAACCATTAGACCATACCCGATGACAGAGATGATTTGAGAATATTTTTGTATTTAAATACTCATAACTGATAAGTAATAAAGTTTGTATTTTTATATAATAAAAAAGCAATAAAAAATAGTAATATTATATATTTTTATTTATTATCTTTAGTACAATAATTAATTAAATTATTTTATTAAATTATTATTATGTTTTAAAAATTTTAAAATTAAAAATATTTTTATATAATCTTTTATAATTTATACTTTATTATAAATTTTTATAAATTAAATAATAAATAAAATTCATTACATTTGAAGTAATAAATTTATGTGATTAGTGTACAGTGATCATGAATTTCGAAATATGTTGATTATTTAATACGTCTAAAAAATTTGTTTAGATCATCAAATAATCATAATGTTGATGAGAATGTGTGTTTCTAAATTTCATAATATACAAGTGAAGTGCCTCTGTAGATAATGTTACCAAGATTTTTGCATTATATTCAGTAATTTCTTACTATTTCATTTTTAATTAAAAATGATTAATTTTAAATATAATTGATAGGAAATATTTAGTTGTAAAATCAATTATATACTTAAAAAAAATTAACAAACTATTTACTAAACTAATTACGTTTACTTATCAGGCATAACAATGACGATAAAGGCGTATTCGCATTACGTAATTTTTATTAATATATATATATATATATATATATATATATATATATATATATATATATATATATATATATATATATATATATATATATATATATATATATATATATATATATATATATATATATATATATATATATATATTAGACATTGATACTTTACAGTAAAATCAAAATCACATCAATGTTAAATACAATACAATACACGTCTCCTTAATTTTACTAAAATTAATCTTAACAATAAAAATATTAAATTTAATATATATATACCCACAGCTCCAATAAATTTTAAATATTACCACAGAATTATACGACACTGCCCGATTATCTGCCCTTTTCAGATTGACACAAGTTACTATAAGAAATTATACAGAATATCTTAACTATTATGCTATGTAGACAATAATCACTATAT
>OX439133.1:30307628-30345128 GCA_949318235.1 Ecdyonurus torrentis | reverse complement strand
ATGTTACTTCTTGTATAATGAATGTATGCTTTTATGTTTTATAACATGCTTTTTTGCAAGTTTTAATAGCTCACATAAAGCCTTTATGTGTTATGCAAACTTCAAATTAAATTTGCAAATAAAAGCTACAACATTTTTATTTTTTTTTTCAGTCACAGGGTATCGATCAGCGTTTGCATTGATCACACCGTGCACATCCGTCTACCTGCCAATCCTTTGATAAAACTTGGATCCCTGAAGAAAGAGAGAGAGAGAGAGAGAGAGAGAGAGAGAGAGAGAGAGAGAGAGAGAGAGAGAGAGAGAGAGAGAGAGAGAAACGTTTAAATTGGGCTCTCATGGCCAAAGTTTTAAAACAAAGGCATACCAATTACCAACCTCAGTAATGTTTCGCTGAAAAATGAGAATTTACGTTTTTACCCTTGCATAAGTACAGAAATAAAATACGTCATCAATAGGGTGTATGCATTCATGTTAAAGTCGACGCCATGTAGGATAACTCAATAACATGAGTGGCATAGGAAAAAAAATCATTTTGCCGGTTTAAATACACTATGCAATATTTTTGAGAGCATTGTTTGATGCTATAAATAGGTTAAATTAGTATCTCAAGTATGTAAGAAAAATAACAAATAACAAAAAATTAACTGATTTCCAAAAGAAAATGGGCTTAAACTAAGTTTGTTCTATGCTGAGCAATGTTATGCACTACTCCAGTATGGCCTCCAAGCGTAATAAATATGACGTCATCCGCATACACACTATATTTTAGTTTCTTTTTAACAATATATATTATATTTATTAAATACAACATATTTTATATATTTCTGCATAGTTAACAATATAATGTTTATTAAATATTATGTTGTTGTTTATCATAATTGTTATGCTATTCCACAATTAAGTAATTTGTATGCTCCATGAATTAATTAAGTTTTGATTTTAAATTAATATGAAGTACTTGTTTTATTATTGTCAAATTTTAAATAAAATATTCGGTATTAAAACAGTTTATTCTTTACTCCACAGCTTTAATGGCTCAATTAAGAGTTGTGTGTAGTTTATATATTATATATATATATATATATATATATATATATATATATATATATATATATATATATATATTATATATATATATAACGAAGTATAATAGTAGGAAACATATTTATTATTAGAGCGAGCGCAGAAATATATATATATTTTTTTACAAAATAGTTAACTATATAGGTTAGGTGTTTTTTTGGGGCAAAATAGGTGGTAAAATAGGTGATTTTTAAGAAATAGTTGATTTAATTGTTGATTTTTATTTTATTATATTTTCATGAAAAACAACTATTTCAACATTTTTCACCTATTTGTCAACTATTTTCATAATTTTTTCATGATTTGTTGGAAACGTGTACATTTCTAAGGAAATTTTAAAAAAAAGTTGTTTTAAAAAAAAAGGAAATTTTTTTTTTGTTTCTTTCAAAAATTTTTTTTTTAATTTTCTTTTTTTTCAAATTTCCTTAGAAATGTACACGTTTTCAACAAATCATGAAAAAAATATGAAAATAGTTGACAAATAGGTGAAAAATGTTGAAATGGTTGATTTTCATGAAATAGGTGAAAATAAGTGATTTTTAGATGGGGTCAAAAGGTCACACTTTAATGGATCGATGAAGATCGCTGGTTAAATAATTAAAATAGCACCCGAAACGCAAATAGTTGAAAAACTATTTCTGCGCTCTCTATTTATTATTATAATGAATCTCAAAGTAGAACAATTACATTTAACTTGCATATTTTTACAACAAAATATTCATTTAATTTAGATGTACGTCGTAATATAAAAATATATTTACATAATTTTTTTTATCACCATATATTTTTTTACACTAATTTTGATAAAAATATAAAACCAACAAGAAAACAAGTTATAACAAGATTCTTATAACTTATAAATTTAATTAAACTATCATATAGATTTCTTGCACCCATGCAGTGTCAAGTTTTTAACATAGGAACTAAATTACTTCAAGAATTTTACTTGTAATATATTCTTTAATCAATTCAATTAATACGATCATCATCATTTTTTTATGATAAATATGGTAAAGTACCAAGCTACTGATAACAGGGTTAAATTATATAAAGGTCATGACCTAGACAGTAATACATATCAGCAAATTTGTATTCTTATAAACAGTGTGCAGTGAAATAAACAAGGAAAGCAACACACGTCATATTCAAGTGCATAACTGATATTATCTTTTAATTGTTAAGAAATTTTAATACGATATATAAGACCAAAAAATATGTACAGAATGTGAAGGTATGTGTGTGTTTTTATTATATTATTTATCATTGATTATTCATTTGTTCATATTTATAGTACATTAGTTCGTTTTTTCTTATATTAAAATTGTTATTTGTGTATAATTCCTATATGGTGCATTGCTAGTCTATGAGACTCTAGCTACGTCTGAAAGCCTACATCAATTCCTATATATTTTAATTTTTTGTTTTTAGAACTGTGTTATGATAAATATTAAACGAGAATTAAATTGTTTGTTTTGAAATTTTGTATATATATAAATATATATATATATATATATATATATATATATATATATATATATATATATATATATATATATATATATATATATATATATTTAATATATATATAGACAGAAGTTTACAGTGACATAATGTATACACAATATCAACGTTACACTACATTTGTCTCGTCAGTTTAATCACCATTTATTATATGGTTTCACTTAATTAAATTAACGTAATGCTATTGCCTATATGTACGTAGATATACATTTTACATTCATAAAAATAAAATTTAAATATTTTTTATTATATTTTGACAATTTCTCAATTTTTTTAATTATTTCTCTCACAGTGCTATCTTTACAAATATATCAGTTTTCTTTTTATTATTGTTTTTGTAAAAAGTTTATAAAAGTGGTATGAAAATTCAATGATATGCTTAGTTTATAAAAATAAACCTGCGTTTCTAAAATAAAAACCAATGTAATCTCTACCTTTTAGTATAAGATTTAGATATATATTGATACGAACCTATATTTTATTATTTTATCAATGTGCAAATTGCTTGGTAACAGTAGGTAACAGTAAAAAGTTACTTTTAATTTTTTTAATTGTAAAACTATGCTTATGTTTTTGCATCTACCAGGATCAACGTGGTTAGTACTTGCATATACGACCTTTTATCACGTTCAACTTTGTGAAGAATATATTCCAGGTGAGTACAAACATTTATTATTATTATTATTATTTTTTTTTTTTTGTATTTAAAAAATATTATTCTTTTTTGCATTGTATTTTAATGCTTAAGGGTTATATATAGATGGCTAGTTCCTCAAAATTAAAAAGAAAATTTTGAAATTTTATGATGCCATTTGTAAGTTAACAGTAACAGCTACCTATGATAAAATTTTCAGAACCCGTGACCATCAGATAAGAGAGAAAATAATTATTGAAATTAGAATGGGCTCTTATGGGACTAAAACTTCAAAAAATCATAATTTAAAATCTGGCATGGTGACCCCCCAATTTTTTTTACATTTTTGAACATACTATATTTTAATGTATCACTGCGCAAAATTTCAGATTTTTCCTTCTTTGCAATTTTTTAGTCAAATCCCGCAGTACCTGATTTCCCGCCTTAAACATTTTTGTATATATATATATATATATATATATATATATATAAACTATATTGTACTAAACTGAAGTTGTACTAGTCATTTTACTTAAAAATAAATTTATATTGGCTTATAGCCATATTTAATGTAATCAGATGGGGTTTTCTGTTGACCCAGAACTCTATACGCAAAAATAATTATACACGCTAATTTCATATCCAATAGAATTCATTTTTTTATAAATTGAGCGTACCAAACTTTGGACGTAAAATATCCCTATAAAACATTCAATTAGTGAAATACCACCTGCTAAATTATTTAGATTTCTGTTACAGATGTCAAAAACCCTAGAACTATATTTAATTTAGTAACGTTATCATTATTATAATAATAATAAAAAATTTGTTCTTTAGACAAAAGAAAATTTTAGTATTGCTTAGTTTTGAATAAATTATTACATAAAAAATTTAAAGTCAAATGAGATATTAAATTTCAAAGTTGGAAACGTAAACTTAAGGGAGTAGGGGACCGAGGTCGGCCATTAGACTCAAACTTATACCGTCAAAAAAATCTGAAATTTTGCAGAATGATACCTTAGCTTGAGACCATTTCAAATATATAAAAGTTTTGGGGAGTCACGGTGCAAATTAATTTTATACGATTTTTTGAAATTTTAAGCCCATAATACCCAATGTTAATTTCAATAATTTTTTTCTTTTTTTTGGGACGGTCAAACATCTTGGAATTTTTATCACGGCTAGTTGTAACCCTTAGCTACACAATGACACCAAATTTATAACCAAAACAATTCTAGTTTTTGAGACATACGGTCAGTACCCTACTCCCTTAACAACAATAAAAAAAATTATTTTTAAATTTGAAACCCATTCTTGAAAAAAAAAAAAAAAAAAAAAAAAAAGTTGAAACTTAGAAGGGAAAAAAATTAATTATATATTAGACACTTTCATTTAACAAAATTAGTATTTAATTAAATGTCATTTAGAAGACAGTAAAGAAATATATAGCTTCTTTAATTTTTTTTATATCCATACTATATAAAACGATACATAATAATACTTATAATAAGTATCGGGGTAATAAAGACATTCATTTAAACATAATAATTTCTAATAACACGCAATGTTTCGTTGTGCTTATTTTCTAATTGTTCTTTTTCAGATTACACTTTTTTCTACGTCTCATCAGAATGAAGTTAATAGCAGTACTTCCTTTTCTTGCCCTTTTGACGATCTCCTCAGTAAAATCTACGTCAAACCTGGCAGAAGAGACATTCCAATATCTACTAGAAGGTGACAAACATATCGACAATTATAACCATGAAGATATAACTATAGTACTTGGAAATACAGGAACTGGTAAAAGTACTTTAGTAAAATTCATAGCTGGAAATGAATCAGAATTAAAATGTATTAAAATTAATAGATATACATATATTTTTAGCGATGGTGGTGTATCAATTGGAAACTCTACAACTAAATCAAAAACATTTTACCCTGAAGTAACAATTGATACAATAACAAATAATATTTTAGTAGATAATCCAGGTTTTCAAGATACCAGATCCAGTAAAATTGAAATTGCTAATTCATATTTTATAAATAAAATAATAAGCAGAGCAAAGAATATAAAAATTGTTTTAACAGCTACTGAATCACAACTTACAAGTAATGAAGATCGTAGAGGGTACACAGATTTATTATCAAATGTTGTTCAATTAATTAAAAATATCAGAAATTATCGTAATTCAATTGCATTAGTTGTTACTAAAGTAAGAAATCATAATCCACATGTATCTGATGATGAAATTATTTTAGATATTAAACAATTTTTAAGTGAAGTTAATTTAGAATTATTAGATTCAAAACTTAATGGAGATAATAGTAAAAATTATGCTTCAATAATTGAACTCAATGAAATTATTTTGAACAGTGAAAATATTGGTCTATTTAGACGACCTGATGTTGAAGGTGCAATTTCTAAATCAGATTTATTAATGAATAACAAGAATAGTTTAAGAAATTTAATTTTTAATAAAGTTAAATTTATGACGAAAAATAAATCTGATTTTAGTTATTCTTTAACTAGTGACGCAACATTATTTATTAAAGACAATTTGTTCACATCCATAATTAAAAATGTTATAAATTCAATTGAAAATGTAAATAATAATTTAATTAAAACTTTAACTGAAAAGGGGTTAATGAATGATAATAATTTTCAGTTTCAAAAGGAACTAAATTTAACTTTTCTAACATTAACAGATTATGCTGAAAATATTTATAATGAAGAGTCCTTAATTTTATACTTAGAAACTGCGATGAAAATGTCTTATTACAATAAATCTATGGAAAGAGAAATAATTAGAATAATAGAACAGTCAATATTCTTTAAAAGATTTATTGAAGATAAAAATAATAATGATTTAGTTAACTATATTTCGGTCGTTCAAAATGCATTGACTTATATTAACTATTTAAAAACTTCTTATTCACTAATAGTAACAATGGAAAATAATTTGTCGTCATTTATTTCTCAAAATTTATATCGTAAACATAATATTTTAAGGTCTGAAATTATTGACGATAACTTTAAAGATTTTTTATCGCATCTTAAGTTGATAATAGATGATGAAAATAGAAAATATTTATCAAATTCAACAATATCACCACCAGACTTTATCATACGTGATTTTAATGGAGTTTTAATTTCTTATTTAGGACATGCTATTACTTATACTTGTGAGGACAATAATTATTTAGTTATTGAGGGTAAGTTTCTTCTTCTATCAGATTACTTAAATAGTCATTCATATTTATGTAAAACTGAAGAAATAAAAGGTGTAATTTTAAAAGCAAAAAATACAGCGTTTATAGATATTAATTTAAATACCAATCTTTATAATTTGATTGTTTTTGCTCCAAATTGGGAAATTTATCATGATTCAAAATTTACTGCTAAAAAAGTTAACTTCGAGTATAAATATTTTGATAATTTAGATTTGATTAGAATAATTGATATCAATTTAAACTCTGACAACAATTTAGAAAATTTAATTGATTATCGAAAATTAACTAGCAATAAAACTAAATTTAAAGAAACACTTCGTTCTGTCATAATTAATAATATTGACACAGAACCAAAAGCTAATAGCAATATTGAAAATTTCATAATATATATTAAAGATTTGTTTTTTAATTTTCTTGAAATCAGAATTTTTAATGCAGTTAATCTTGTTAATAACGATTTATTAAATACTTTGGATATAAAAGGTTTAAATCATACGGACCATAAAAGTTTTGAAACTGAGTTAAAATATTTATTAACTGAGTTAACAAATGCTGCCAAAGCTGTAGTTGATGACAAATCTTTGATATTATATCTAAGATGTACTATGAAATATTCAAATAATTTTAATCAAAAATATATAGATATAATTGAACAGTTTATTTTTTTTAATAAATATTTAAAAAACACAACCCAAGGGAATAATAACCAATACACCGTACTCGTTCATAAAACATTACCTGTAATTGAAAATTTATTGAATTCATATTCATTAATAGTCTTTATGCAAGAAAATTTAGGTAAATTTAAATATCAATTAAAGATTCGCAGTGAAAATATAGTTTTTAGTGAAGTAGATTTCTTGCACTATGATAATTTTTTAAAGTTTGTTCAAATTTTTTTTGGTAGAGAATTTAAAATTAATTCGAACACTTTTCAATCAATGGAGTATATTTTAAGAGATATTAATAATATTTTAAATTACTATTTACACGATAATTTACTCTTTACATGTAAAGATGACACTCTTACTGTAAAGAAAAATTTCATTTTTCTTAGTGATATAATAAATATACATAACTGTAGCATTGAAAACGTAAAAAATGTAGCATTATATGCTGTTGATACTGTATTTTTTGATACTAATATTAATATAAATGGTTTAAATGTGGCTATAATTGCACCAAAATGGGATATAATTGGATCTAAATTTATAAAATTAGATGGTAAAGTTGGTGATAAACTAAGTTCTGCTTCTGCAATAAACGCAAATGTTCATTTGGTAAATGGATCAGTTGGTTTACCTGGAAATCCTGGACATAATGGTGGAAATTTTATGGGGGTAGCTTTTGCTGTTAGAAATGGACAAAATTTAACAATACAAAGTAATGGAGGTCAAGGGGGTCAAGGTCAAAATGGAGGTGAGGGTGCTCCAGGTGTCACACGTTTACCAGAAGATTATAGTTATTATGAGGTAGGATCTTTGAAATATCATAATCTAGAGCGTAGTATTGAAAGCAAAGGTTATATACAGGAGTTTGTAACAAAAACAGATGTATCTTTTTTTATAACAATAATTCTAGCTAATCGTTATACTAAATATTTCAGGATGGGAATTACAAGAATTGATCAAATTTTTCCAACTAATGGTGGAAATGGAGGAACAGGGGGTAAAGGAGGCTTACCAGGAATTGTAAATATAAAATTTATAAATGATGATGTAGATATGATAAAAATTAGTTCAAATATAGGTCCACTAGGATTACAAGGTAAAGGTGGTAAAGGGGGCGAAGGCAAATACAAAAAAGCAACACGTATTTATTCTTGTGAAGCATTCTTTAAACTCGATATGTTTATAATAATCCCAATAGAAACAAGAGATTATTTCTCTTGTGACCCAAATAGTTATAAAACCTCTTACGATACACATTATTTTCGTGACAAAATGGATGACGGTAGAAGTGGGATGGATGGAATTAATGAGATTGATATAAAAGAGCCTGGAACTATACAACCATTATTATGGAATGAAAATTTAAATTCTTATATTGCTAATGTAAGATCTAAAAACGTTATAGCTTTTCATAAAAATAAGTTTCATGAGTTTTTAACATATGTTAATAAAATTAAACTTACATAAACCTAACTTACAAATTTAATTTTTGAAGAAATTTATTTATATTATTCTTTCGTAGAATATGTTTATTTTAAATATTTTTAGACATTTCTTTATAAAAAAATTATAATAAATCTTTTTCATAATACCTTAACCTTTACTTACAATAATATGTATTTTATAAATATATATATAAAAGATGATATAATTGACCAAAACTCTGGAATGAAATTCCTTTAAAATTAAAAAATTTAAGTGGAAAAAGTACTGTAAAAAAAGAATTAAAAAACTTTTATATGAATTCATTATAAAAATAAGTAGTTGAAAAAATTGAATAAAGTGATCTTAAGGCGGGAAATCAGCTCCTGCGGGATTTGACTAAAAAGTTGTAAAGACAGAAAAATCTGGAATTTTGTACAGTGATACATTAGGATTACGTATCTTCAAAAATGTAAAAATTTTGGGGGGTCACCATGCTAGATTTTGAATTATGATTTTTTGAAGTTTTAGTCCCATAAGAGCCCATGTTAATTTCAATATATATTTTCTCTCTTATCTGATGGTCACGGGTTCTGAAAACTTTATCATAGGTAGCTGTTACTATTAACTTTTAAATGGCATCATAAAATTTGGAAGTTTTCTTTTTAGATTTTGAGATACAAGCCATCTATATACAACCCTTAAAAACTTATTTTATTTTGAAATACAAAAAAAGTATAAATTGTAAATATAAAAAATAATAAGAATTTTGTTTTGTGTAAAAGAAATTATAATGTTTATAATATTAAACCAACCGATAAGGCTATGCCTTGGTTGGACAATGTATGTAAATGAAATAATAATAATAATAAAAAAAAAAATACATATTCTAAGGAATCTTAGCTAGACTAATCTATATATTAAGGTTATATTAATAAGCATAAAAATCTTAACTCGTTTAAGGAAGAGAATTTTTACTTTACAATTAGTTTTTTATGAAAAAAATTTTAATCAGTTTAATAACATACGGTGTATAAAAGAAAAATTGCGAATTTGGTAAATGTTAGCATTAAAAATAAAATATTATTTTTAAGTCGGTTTAATATCATATTGTTTTATCTTATGGTTATACTGTGCAATCAGCTGGAGATTTGAATGCACTCAAATCTCCATTTAAATAAATATTATATTCATAAACAAATTGTAATTATTTTTATAGTAACAATACTGTACTAAAAAAGAAATTAATAATCATATTAAAGTTTTTTTTTGTGTCACAGAGTGAAAAGTAATATTTTATTATAAATCTGTTTATATTATGTAACGAAAAATTAAAAAAATGTAAATAAATATTTTTTCTTATCACATATTTTGTTTGTATTTGTTCTTTTTACCATTGTTAAGTAAAGTTAAATGTTTCTTTTATTATTTAAAAAATCATATTAAAAATTCTGTCTTGGTTTCAGTATTTAGAGCTAAGAATTAACGCCAAAGTTCGTCGCATGGCTGCTGTAATATTCATCATATCACAAGGTAAACTTCTACGTTTAATTAAAATTTTAATTTTGTTATTACAGATTTAAATTATTAACATTTCCATGTTTCAGGCGGTATATATACCTATTGTCATCTATGTGCCTGCACTGGCATTTAGTCAAGGTAATCAATATTAACCATTTTATATTTATATAAGCCGCCAGGCAGTTTGACCATCGGGTGAGTGCTGTCGTCGTAAGATTTGGTGGTCCGAGCTGCACAGGTCTGGTATTAAGAACCCAGAGGAATGTGGTGTTAAAGGGTAGAGCCTGTGGTTTCGTAAGCCGCAGATCATTGTAAGGTTTCTTACTGGAAAGGATTTGTCTTGGTCTACCCCGAAAGGGATTATGGCGTCATGATAATTACCTTTTTGCTTTTTAATTAATATTTATTTATGCAAGATTGTTCATTTATTCGTTCGTTCCTTCGTTCCTTCGTTGGTTCATTTAATCGTATTACATTTCCTAGAAAAAATATTACAAAGCCACCTAAGATATAGGCAACTTTTTATGCATGCATGTAAGAAAATTGCATAGCTTGCAGGATATTTGAATATTTTTTTTTTAAACTGTCGTAAAGAATTATATTATATAGTTTCTTTGCATTTTGCAGCAAAGCAAAGGAAACCTTTTTAATGAAACGTAAAGTAATATTTATAAATATAATGAATCAATTGGACAAGAAATAAATATTTAACAATGTTTTTTTTTCATAAATATAAAATAAACGATGAAAAAAATGTATAATATTCTCCACCTATTGGAGAAATTCGTAACTTTTGTAGCATTATCGTTATAACTGCAAACACCAACTATCTTCTCTTGTCTACGGCCATATCACGTTGAATACACCGGTTCTCGTCCGATCACCGAAGTTAAGCAACGTCGAGCGTAGTCAGTACTTGGATGGGTGACCGCCTGGGAACACTACGTGCTGTAGGCGCACTATATTTTTTCCAAACCAAAATTTGACAATTTATTTAATATTTCAATGAGTTGTATGGCAAAAATAAATGTTATATATATTTAAAAAGCTCATTGTATTATTATTAAATGATAAAAGGGTATGTTCAATTTCTTTTGGACTGTTCACAATATTTATAATGCGTAAATTCACATATACACACGTAAGAGTACAATAAATAAATAAATAAATAAATAAATAAATAAATAAAGATGTTTATTTAGTTTTCACTAATTCGGATACATCAATATTACATTTTTTAGTACATTTAGTATTTCTGTTTTAAGATTCTATATAATTTTAAATAATATATATATCAATATATTAAATAATAATATATTACATTTGCCCACATAAATAGTCACATTTTGTTAAGTATTTTATTTTTTAAATATATTCTTAAATATATTTATATTACTTTTATAAATTACAAATAACATTGATATTGTTGTATCTTCGTGTAAGGTACTAACTACTAAGAATTGCGTTCATTGCAGTCTCTACACAGCAAAAATAAATTACGCAATACGTAATGTATGTTGTATTTGTGTAACTGTCACTATATGTATATGTTATGCTATATTTAAGTTAGAACAAAATAAATAATTAAATATATAGAAACAGATTCAGAAAGGGATTTATTTCAAAAAAATACAATACAAACACAATACATAGTTGGGCACAGTACAATCAAGACATCGGCCTTCTCTCCCCTGGGTTAAAAAAATGGAAAACACAAATAAAAATACATAGAATAAATGCACATGAAAACACACTCATAATCCTAGGTTTAAATCAGACTGAGTTCACAAAAATATACAAAATTACTACTGCAAAAGAAATTTACGAAGTTTTTTTTTTTTCTTTTTTTTTATTCGTTGTTTTTAAATGTTTCTTAATTAATTTTTTAAACTCTCATATAAAAATAAAAATTTATTATGAAGACAACTTATTGTAAATAAATTTAATACAAATAAAAGTTCATTATTATTTTATTAATCTTACATAATATATTTATGCTATTATATATGCTCTGTGTGTGATTAACTTTGTGTTAAAAAATCAGTTATCTGAAAGTTAAGAGTTAGTTACGGCTTTTATTTTTAGAAGGGAGATATCAACATCTCTCCAGTCATTTCAAACCAAACTTGTTGCACACATAATTCCAAGTTGCGCTGTGTGACGTCACCTCAAAGTTTGGTATCCTGCATGTTATGCAACTTTTGGCTTACATATACGCGGCAGTTTGCATACCTCCACTTGTCGCAGGCGCTGCCTCGGGGCATAGCTAGCGCCAAACTGCTAGCAATGCAGAGTTCACTACACCCTGAGCTCGCGCCGCATATAGCATGGTAGCATGGTTATACCGAAGCTACATGTTTCATTTTTATAATTTCATTGTTTTTATACTAATGGTTAAAAATTTTCAAAATTTGAATACAAAGTGTGGATGAACTATCGGAAAATAAACAATTACTATTAAAATGTACTATTCACTCTAAAATACTATACTACTATAATATTACTTCTTCACTTAAAGTTACTAATTATTATATAATTATTAAATAAAAAATATAATAAAAAAAAAAAACGTGCGCCTACAGCACGTAGTGTTCCCAGGCGGTCACCCATCCAAGTACTGACTACGCTCGACGTTGCTTAACTTCGGTGATCGGACGAGAACCGGTGTATTCAACGTGATATGGCCGTAGACAAATGAATTACGTGTTATGCACGCTATATATAGAAAAAAATAGAATTTAGTTCCAAAATTACTCCACAGGTGGCTATTTTATACATTTTTTTTACATTTATTTCATAATATATTAAAAAAAAAAAAACTTTATAAAAATATTTTAAAATTAAAATGTTCATATTTTTGCCAAAATTTTCACAACCATGAAGCATATTTCGTTCTTCTTTATTATTTAATTAAAAAAAATCCCACTATTACAAATGGTTTACATTACGTTACAATCCATTTTTTTTTCTTATAAGATTTAATTAATAATTATTTTTAATATGGTGTAGTCTAGCCTGCATCCGAAAAAAAAAAAAAAACTCAATAAACATTTAAAGGCGTAGAACACCTTGAACAAAAAAGTTGCGTAATTTCCTAACAAACCTGAAAATCAACGTTGATTTGGCCGGAGTAATTTATTTCTAATTTATTTTCCATTCACAAAGTGCCACTGCCGGTCACTGACGTCACAGCTCGCAAAGTCAAAAGAACCAGCAAATTTTGGGCTATAGTTATTACAATTTGTTTTTTGGTGTTCAATGTTGGATAAATAAATTACTATGTACCAAATAAGATTGAGGAAAATTGAATGTTTTGGTATTACTTATAAATTAAATTGATATTAAGTTTCATTATATTATTTTATATTAATTATATAATTCATTCATTCATTCATTCATTCATTCATTCATTCATTCATTCATTCATTCATTCATTCATTCATTCATTCATTCATTCATTCATTCATTCATTCATTCATTCATTCATTTATTATTTTTGTTACTTCGAGACGAGAGGTGATTTGCTTTCAATACCCTATGATAATTACATCATGGTTATTTCCATAATGTTACATTAAACACATTTTATATTCACGTTCAATAATAATAATATAATACTAATGATAATAATAGAAGCAAACAGGCCATGGAGCTGATTCTGTAACTTCATAACGAACGAAATTATTCGATATCTAATGCAAATTTGTTTGTTGCAACAAATAAAAGCTAACAAATTACAGGCAGCCCCCAGATTTAAGCAAAGGTAAAAAAAAAAAAAAAAAAAAAAAAAAAAGGGTATTTATGTACCTGCACTATGTATATAGCTTTTGTTTTATAATTTCTTTATCAATTGCAAAAAAAAAAGACTAGCTGCTGTTACAGTTAAGTTTATAGGTAAGTTATATGAACACTGAAATAATAAAATACGTAATTTATGCTGAATTTATGTCACTGTAGCATAAATGTTGCTAAATTAGAATAATATAAATAATTATGCTATATATACAACATAATTAATATTAATGCTATGTAATGTAACATACATATTATGTAGTATAGCATAGATTCTGCGTAATACGTATTTATTTTTGTCCATAATAAAGAAAGTTTTAGAGTGTAAATTTCACAAAATTTAGTATTTCGTCCATGAGAAAAAGCTGCTAATAAGGTAATGTAATAAAACGTTCTTTAAAATATGATAAAAAATTATTTCTCTCTGTCTAAAAAAATAAGAGTGGCATAAATATATAATATTTACGCATTGTCTACCCATATCCACTTGTTCACTTTTTAAACTCATATTTGTTTTAATTTGAGTAAAATCAATAAAACAATGGAAAATTTTATAAAATCTTGAGATTTCACACAAAATTTGTACTTTTTGTTATCTTCATAATTTACGATATTTGATGATTTTTCTCTAACATAAAGATAAAGTTGCACATCATGACTTCACAAGTTTAGGTAAATGTGAAATATAATGTTGTAATTTAAAATGCACTTCACATCTTTCTCGTCTGCAAGTAAGATAAGGTCAAGAGCAAAATGTAAGTGATTTAAACTTTTTTGTAATAAAAGTTATTGAAATATTTTAAAAAATAATTACAAATACCTAGCATTATTATTATTTTTTTCATTATAATATGCAATTTTAATATACATACATTTTCTACAAAATATATCCATGTATTCCACAAAATAGGGTGTATCCGCGTATGACATCATATTTAATGTGATTGGTGGCCATCCATACTTTTATTTATTTATTTATTTTTACATAATTACGCTTTTTAATACAATTTTTGAAGTCAGCTCATAGAAATGACTCCTCTGAAATATAATTTTTTTAAAAGTTTTATATCCACTCTCCATTACTAATTACTATTTAATTATTAATTAAATCTGCGGTATTGGAAGTTTTTTATTTGTTATTTGAAGTAAATACTTAAAGCCATAGACCACATAAAATAATATGTGCTTTTCAATGAATAAACACGAAATGGGATCTTCAGAACTGATGACAATTTCTACCAAAATGTTATAATGTAGCCCCACGAGAGAGCGTGAAAAATCTGTAAAGTATGCAATTTGCGTGACTATTCATGTTTATGACGTCAGAAACATGCAAAAATTAGTATGAAAATGTTGTGCGGGTTGCATGAATCGAGTTTTCTGATCACTGCTACGGGGCTACTGTTGGGTTTTGAGACAAACTAATAATATTTATTTAAATCCCATCAAGTGTTTTGTGATATAAATGCTTATGTTTTTCTCTGGTCTATGCCTTTAAACAAGAAGTATATATGAGGTGTAGCTATGCTAAGTTTATGGGTCATCTAACCTATTAAATGTATTCAGATTCAGAATACACACACTCTCTCTCTTTTATTGCTCATTTAAATATTAATTTTCCTATATGTGCTCTCTTGCTCTATTTCTCTTGCGATTCTTTTAAATCATTCTAATAAAAGATTAATTGTTTCCTTGTTGACGTCTTAATGATGATTTTCAAGCAGTATAAGGTTAATGCTTTAATTACTGTGATAACTTTTTAAATTTTAGATGATCAACTCTACTACATGGGTTGATAAAAGCACCCCTCACATGGGTTGGCCTGACCTGTGTGTGTTTGGAGGAATGTTAGGAGCCTCGGCTTTGATTGGATGTTACTTTGGACTTTTTTCTGGTCGCAAGAATAGTGCGAGTGAATATTTGAGAGGTGGAAAGAGTATGGGAATAATACCTGTGTCTTTGTCACTAGTGGCTAGGTAATGCTATTATGATCTATAACTCGATATTGAAACATAATAATAATAAAATCAGAGCATTTTTGTTCTCAAAATTTAGTTGTCTTCGCTTGCAGTACTTTTCAATTATAAATTATGAAATTTTGAGATAAAAGAATTATGAAAGAAAACGGAAAAGATGAGATTTATTGGTTTAATTGTTTTTAAGGGTTGTATATAGATGTCCTTTATCTCAAAATTTCCTATATAGGAAAACTTCAAAACTTAATGATGCCATTTGAAATTTAATTGTAACAGCTACCTATGATAAAATTTTCAGAACCCGTGACCATCAGATAAGAGAGAAAATAATTAATGTAATTATCATTGGCTTTTATGGACTAAAAGTTCAAAAAATCATAATTTAAAATCTAGCATGATGAAATGATGACTCCCCCCCCCCCCCCCCCATCTTTTTATATATATATTTTTTTGGAGATACCATATCCTAATGCATCACTGTACATGATTTAATATTTTTCTTTCTTTACAATTTTTTAGTCAAATCTCGCAGTACCTGACTACCTGATTTCACGCCTTAATTAAAAAGCATTCTTTTCTTATATGAAAAAATAACAAAGTCACAAACAATTAATATCTTTATAATAATATACTAGACATCTTCTATGTAACCTCAAAAATAAATCAAACCTTAAACTTAAATAAAAAAGAATTATTATTTTGTAAATATTATTATTATCAATTCAGGTTGGTTATCAGTATAAAAAAAAATCTCACAAATTTCTATGGTTTAAAACACGTAAAAATATGTATAGTATTTCTTATTTAAATATCTCCGGAATCGGTGGAGTAGTTTTCTCAAAAAAAAAAAAATAATAATAATAATAATATACAGTATAAAAAATAATTTTGCTTCCACCTACAAAAAAAAAAAAAAAAAAAAAAAAAAATTACCTTGACATATGTTCTGTTTTCAGTCATATTTCCGGTATCACCCTACTTGGTGTTCCATCAGAAATATATCGGTATGGATCCCAATATTGGGCAGTCATCATTAGTGGATATTTTATATCACTGACCATCGCACTTGTTTTTGTACCTGTCTTTGTCAAGTTGAATCTCACTTCATCTTATCAGGTATGTGCTACTTCGATATTTTCTTTATATATTGTTTCATTTAAAATTGACTAGTAAACAAAGAAATGTTTTGAGGCCGACTATAAGCGATTTCAAACACATCCACTTCCGTTTCTACTTACTACGCATGCGCAGTACGTTGATACGGAAGCGGATGTGAGCAAAATCGCTTATAGTCGGCCTCAAAACTGTTGTTCATGAGAAGACTTTTGAATTTATATTTCTTGCATTTTATTTTCCTGAAAATATAGATAAAGTTAGAGGCATATAGGACGAATTAAATAACATTTGCATTTCTTTATGTAATGGATAATGATATATATATATATATATATATATATATATATATATATATATATATATATATATATATATATATATATATATATATATATATATATATATATATATATATATATATATATATATTATTAAAATTCATTCAATTATCTTCTTTCAGTATTTAGAGCTAAGGTTTAACGCCAAAGTTCGTCGCATGGCTTCAGTATTATTCATCATATCACAGGTATTACTTCTAAGTTTAATATAATTTTGTTATTTTAGATTTAAATTAATAACATTTTCTTCATGTTTCAGGCGGTTTACATACCTATTGTCATCTATGTGCCTGCACTGGCATTTAGTCAAGGTAATTAATATTTTATATTTATATATTAGCCTGGCAGTTTGACCACCTCTCGTCCATATAGTGGTGAGTGCTGCCGTCGTAAGATTTAGTGGTCCAAACTGCAAAGGTCTGGTATAAGGAGCTGGTATCTGGTTCGTTCGTTCGTTCGTTCGTTCGTTCGTTCGTTCGTTCGTTCGTTCGTTCGTTCGTTCGTTCGTTCGTTCGTTCGTTCGTTCGTTCGTTCGTTCGTTCGTTCGTTCGTTCGTTCGTTCGTTCGTTCGTTCGTTCGTTCGTTCGTTCGTTCGTTCGTTCGTTCGTTCGTTCGTTCGTTCGTTCGTTCGTTCGTTCGTTCGTTCGTTCGTTCGTTCGTTCGTTCGTTCGTTCGTTCGTTCGTTCGTTTAATCATTTCATTTCCTAGAAAAAAAATATTACAAAGCCGCCTAAGATATAGGCAACTTTTTATGCACGCCTGTAAGAAAATTGCATAGTTTGCAGGATATTTTAGTTTTTTTTTTTTTTTTTTACTGTCATCAAGAATTATATATGAGTTTCTTTGCATTTTGCAGCAAAAGAACTCTCTTTAATGAAACGTAAAGTAAAATTTGTAAATAAATGAATCAAATGGACAAGAAATAAATTAAATAAAAAAAAAATTGTTTAATAAATATAAAATTATAATCCAAAAAAACATAAAAATCTCCACCTATTGGAGAATTTCAGAACTTTTGTAGCATTATCATTATAAGTGCAAACACCAACTAACTTCTCTTGTCTACGGCCATATCACGTTGAATACACCGGTTCTCGTCCGATCACCGAAGTTAAGCAACGTCGAGCGTAGTCAGTACTTGGATGGGTGACCGCCTGGGAACACTACGTGCTGTAGGCTCACTTTTTTTTTTTGCAGATTAAAATTGGAACAATTATTAACTATATTTCAATATGAGCTGTATGGTGAAAAAAAATTTTAAAAGCTCATTATATCATTATTAATTAGATGATAAAAATGTATGTTAAATTTCTTTCTAAGGAATGTTCACACTGACGCATAAATTCACATACACTGCACGTAAGAATCTAAATAACATTGATTGTTGTATCTTCATGTAAGATGAGTTATATAAATTTACGCGACGTGGCGCCGAACCAGGGTCGGACTGGCCATAAGAGCAAGTCCGCAATTGCGGACGTGGCCCCCCCTGTTTGGAGGCCCCTAAGGCCCAAAAAGGGGCGTAACTAGGGTGTTACGCCCCCTTTGTGGCCCCTAAAGAGGGTGTTACACCCCTTTTGCGGACGAGGCCCCTTGATTGCCAGTCCGACTCTGCGCCGAACAGTATTTTAAAAGTACTGAGGGAGAAGTCTCTATACGCACAGCAAAAATAAATTACGCCATGTAACATGTAATGTATGTTTTATTTCTATGCCTCCGCGTCAAAAGCGAGCATCTATACACTTTCCAGATTTCCGACCAAACGACTATCTATACACTTTCCGAGCAGCGCTGTAACTTGACTACCGACCATAAGCTTATAACATTGCAGATGCTCGGCGGCAGAAAGTGTAGATAGTCGTTTTGCGGGAAATCTGGAAAGTGTAGATGCTCGCTTTTGACGCAAAGGCATGGATTTGTGTCATTATGTAGTATACTGTATAATTATATGATATAATGCTATTTAAGTTTAAACAAAATAAATAATTAAATATAATAGAAATACATATATAATATATTTATGCTTTGCTCTTTGTGTGCAAACAACTTGTGTTAAAAAATCATAGCATAAATAGCATTAAATATTAATTTCATTGTTTTTATAATAATGATTAAAAATTCTTAAGGGTTGTATATAGATGGCTTGTATCTCAAAATCTAAAAAGAAAACTTCAAAATTTTATGATGCCATTTGAAAGTTAATAGTAACAGCTACCTATGATAAAATTTTCAGAACCCGTGACCATCAGATAAGAGAGAAAATAATTATTGAAATTAACATGGGTTCTTATATGGGACTAAAACATCAAAAAATCATAATTTAAAATCTAGCATGGTGACCTTCTAAAATTTTTACATTTTTTAAGTTATCTTACCCTAATCTATCACTGTGTTAAATTTCAGATTTTTCCTCCTTTACAACTTTTTAGTCAAATCCCGCAGTAGCTGATTTCCCGCCTTAAACCGAGGATACAAAAAGAGTGGATAAACAGTTAATTTACTAGAAGATTAAACAATTACTATTAAAATGTATTCACTATAATTTTTTAAATAAGAATATAATAAAAGTTCATTACTTGTTCACTTATAGTGAATAATCATTATTTTATCAAATAATAAATACAAAAAGTTGTGCGCCTACAGCACGTAGTGTTCCCAGGCGGTCACCCATCCAAGTACTGACTACGCTCGACGTTGCTTAACTTCGGTGATCGGACGAGAACCGGTGTATTCAACGTGATATGGCCGTAGACAAGCATAATATGTTTTATGCACGCTATAAATAGAACACATTTTTTTGATTTAGTTCCAAATTTACTCCACAGGTGGCTATTTTATACCTTTTTTTTAAATTTATTTAATATTAAAAAATTAATATATTTATAAAAATTTGTAAAAAATGAAAAGTTCATATTTTTGCCAAAATTTTATCAAACACGTGAAAGATGCTGCCGAAGCATATTTTGTTCTTCTTTATTACTTATTAATTCCAAATTTTCCCCACTTTTTCAAATGGTTTCTTACGTTATATACGTTACTTTTTTTTTTTTTTTTTTAATCTAAAAATATTTTATTATTTATTTAATATAGTCAAGCTGTATACGGAAAAAAAAATGCGCAATCAAGATTCAACTATTTTTTTAAAACAAAACTCAATAAAAATAACAATTAAAATGATAATTATAGAGAGATTAGATTAATTAGATAGATAAAAAAATAAATATAACTAAATTAATTAATTAATTAATTAATAAATAAACAAATAAATAAATAAATAAATAAGTGAATAAATAAATAAATAAATAAATAAATAAATAAATAAATAAATAAATAAATAAATAAATAAATAAATAAATAAATAAATAAATAATTAATTAAATAAATAATTAAATAAAAAAATAAATAAACTAACAAACTTTGTAACTTGATGATAAACTTATACGCGTACTATAACTATATATAAATAAATATTCACAACACAATTTAATACTCTAAAATACAAAATGTTAAAATGCGTACTGTATAATATATTTTTCAGTCACAGGTATCAGCGTACATTTGATCACACCGGTGACTTGCTTCGTCTGTATATTTTACACAACATTGGTAAATATTGCAATAAATATTTATTTTAAACGTCTTATTTTAAAAAAAATAAATAAAAAAAAAATTTAATACAATTTCAGGGCGGCCTCCGCGCCGTGGTATGGACAGATGCTTTACAAACGGTGCTCATGCTGGGAGCATGCGTGGCTGTATTGTTTCTAGGGGCTCACAAATTGGGGGGCTGGGGGGAAGTTTGGAGAATCAATGAAGAAGGCGGCAGACTGGAATTTTTTAAGTAAGTTTCAATGATTGCTTCTATTTTCTGTTTTTATTATTATTGTTATGTTAATTTTACACCAGTAACATTTTTTTTTTGTATAAATATAATTTCATATAATATACCTGTGGGATTTCTGTGGGTTCCCTTCGTCATTCCAGATAAATATTGGGACAGTTGCATGTATTACATTATTTTTAAGCCATAGCTGCCTCCCTTTCAATACTATTAACAAGTTTTATAACACTAAAGGAACAATTGTTGTAAGGCCGACTATATAAGCAATTTTGCTAACATCCGCTTCCGTTTCGAAGAACTGCGCATGCGAAGTAGAAATGGAAGTGGATATGACCGAAAACGCTTAAAGTTCAGCAGGCCTCAAAACAGTTGTTACTTTAATATAGTCATATATAAGATTAAAATACTCTGATAAAATAAAAAAATTGACAAACTGTCTCTTCAAAAAGTACAAATTACAAATTTTTGCTACACACGTAAAGAAATATGCGTAATAATTTTTTTGTAGATTATATTCAGCAACATTTAATTACTATATTTTAACATAATTAAGAAAATAAAATTATTGCTTTATTTCTGCTTTCTGCACAATAACAATTATTATTTTAAAAAAATATAAAAACATTGTGTAATTATTTATCAGTTTTTGCAATAAATCTATATGTTACCATAAATTTTGTACACGCCAAAAAATTAATACTAACAATGTAATAGGTATACATATAACCTAGAACACAGGTATTATTATACTACAATAATACCTAATGTAGGTGCACTGTGCAACAGTAAAGGTGTGACTCACTTAGATGAAGTGGTATTGTAGTTTTATATAACTACCTGTTCCAAATTCAAGTGTATACGTATTGCAAAGTACAGGATCATGAACCTGCCATTAGTATAGTAATTTTTTTCCGTGTATTTTGTTTTACTTCCATGCAAATAAGTTTGAATTGTGTCATTACTATGTCGCATTAGTGTCAATTTTAAATAATGTCATTTATTTTAAATTTTCTTTGAAATAAAAACTAAAATAATAATAAACCGAGTAGAGTAAAATGTGTATTAATATATGTTTCAAAATTCTTTATTCATTTCTTTCATCCAACATTCATAACACAATTAAATGCATTAGTTTACGTTATATTGCCACAAATGACTATGTAGAAATGATATTGTCAGTACAATTTGACACATACAAAAAAAAAATGACATTAATTATTTTTACTTTTCCGCACAGCCTAGATCCAGACCCACTGAAGAGACATACATTTTGGACCGTATTTATCGGTATATATTTTATATGGTTATCACAATGTGGGGTCAGCCAAAGTATGGTCCAACGTTATCTCTCAGTGCCCACTAAAAGAGCGGCCCAATGGTAAGTCTAAACATAATTAAAAAAAGAATGAACTTAATATAATGTTCAGTAAAAAAAATTACAAATAGTTAGTTTGGCCGATATTGACTAAATAACGAAGCCACTTTTTCATGTTGAGCCAAATTCAAAAAATTAAAAATTATTTATTCATTTCTTTTATCCAAACATTCGTACATAACACAATCAAATACATAAGTTTAATTAGGTTATTTTATTGCTATAAATGACAATGTAGAAATGATTGTCAAAACTATTTACATATATATATACAAATGAAACAAAAAAAAGAAAGCGACATTATAATGTACAAAAATTACAATTTGAATTTTCAATTCAAATTCATTTTTTTTTCTCTCTCTTTCCTTCAATCGTATACAATATACATCGTATTCGTCAAGGTTAATTAACAGACAGAAAAAGTCAAAACTCTTACATACTATATGCACATAAATTGGTGCTACTTTTACATTCATATTTATATATTATACTATACTATTAGAATCAATAAAAACATAGCTGTGGGCTCACTCTAGGGCTCTGACTTTGTCAAATTTTTTTTTTATTAATTATACATTATCATTTAAAAATCATAAAATTCTTGTAAGTTGTAAAATGAATTATTTAATAAGAACAATTTCAATTTCTTTTTAAAAACATTGAAATCACTAATATCTCTAATGGTAAAATTTATTATATATGTTTAAACAAATGCAAAACGGACCGTTTTTATTTTATACATTTCAGTTCTACAATATACTGATTGGTAATTTATTATTTAAATTAATTTCTAGTTTCATAATTATAAGTTGAACTCTTACTATTAAATTTAGATAAATTTTGGTGAACTTTTATTGCATATTCCATTATAAATGTGATTTGTGTCATAAATTGTGTCAACATTATAATGATTTAAAGGAATTGACTGATAAAGGAGCAACTGTTTTGAAGCCGACTATAAGCAATTTTGCTCACATCCGTTTCCGTTTCGACTTACTGCGCATGCGTAGTTAGGAGAAACGGAAGCGGATGTGACCAAAATCCCTTATAGTCGGTCTCAAAAGTCAAAACTGTTGTTCCTTTACTATAGTCAATAGACCGGAGAAAAACATAAGCATTTATATCACTAAACACTTGATGGGATTTACATAAATAACATTAGTTTGTCTAGTCAAAACCCAACAGTAACCCCGTAGCAGTGATTAGAAAACTCGATTTATGCAACCCGCACAAAAATTTCATGCTAATTTTTGCATGTTTCTGACGTCATAAACATGAATTTTCACGCAAATTGCATACTTTACAGTGTATTTTCACGCTCTCTCGTGGGGCTACAATAACATTGGTAAGAATTGTCATCAGTTTTGACGATCCCATTTCGTGTTTATTAATTAAAAAGCAAATTTTGTTTTATTTGGTCTATGGCTATAATATTATGATATATATATATTCAGAGCAAGTCATTGATATAGTGATCCTCATGTTATTAAACATTAAACTACCCGGGGACGTGAACTCAATATTTTTAATTATTAACGCGCTGAGTAAGAGCAAAAGACGTTTCAGTGACCCCCCGAACCAACGTCAACAGCTACAACAGCTCACACGCTATAGTTTGACGCCAGCTTGAGTTTTCCAAAAATTATTTTACGTACTATATAAATATATTAAATTTACAGCCGTAAAATATATTTTATATAACTAAAATATTATATCAAGTTAAGAGAGCAAAAATAAGAGGAACACACGCTCACGTGAGAGCAAGTTTGGTTGTGTTGTTCATGACGTATAGCTTTGGGGTATATAGCTGTAACGAATTTTGATCTCAGCACGTTAATAATAAAAATGTGGAGATTCAGAGTATTCGGGAAGTTTATAATAAATAACACGATAATCATTATATGGGAAAAAAAAAAAAGAAAAAAAAATCATTAATGACTACTCCTATATAAGCAATTTTTATATCGTTTCTAAATAAAGAAAACTATTTTACTTTAATTTTTAAGTCAAGTGACAATTACAATCATGAAAGAAATTAAATTATTGATTTATCAGTAATAAATTAGAATTTTTCAGTCCTCACAATGAATGAATGAACGAATGAACGAATGAATGAATGATTGAATGAATGAATGAATGAATGAATGAATGAATGAATGAATGAATGAATGAATGAATGAATGAATGAATGAATGAATGAATGAATGAATGAATGAATGAATGAATGAATGAATGAATGAATGAATGAATGAATGAATGAATGAATGAATGAATGAATGAATGAATGAATGAATGAATGAATGAATGAATGAATGAATCAATGAATGAATCAATGAACGAACGAACGAACGAATTCATAAATAAATAAAATAAATAAGTAAGAAAAAATTAAGTAAAGACTAAATAGTAAATACAGTATAATATATATTTATAAATATGTGGTGTAGTGGTTAGCGTGCTCGTTTGCCACGCTGGAGGTTCGGCGTTCGATCGTTACCAAGCCGGGTTGGCCCTGAAATGCCAGCTTGTAAGAGCGGTGGTTAGAACGGTGAAGTTTCAGTATGTTTCAATGTGTACGTTTCCGCTGCAATACGTGGGTAGGCCAGGCAGTTTGACCACCTCTCGTCCATAGTGGCGAGTGCTGCCGTCGTAAGATTTGGTGGTCCGAGATGCACAGGTCTGGTATTAGGAGCCCAGAGGTGTGTGGTATTAAGGATATAGCCTGTGGTCTGGTCAGCTACAGATCATTGTAATTAAAGCCCTCTTACTAGAAAGGATTTGTCCTGGCCTACCCCGAAAGGGACTATGGCGTCATGATATGTATATGTATGTGTATAAAAAAAAAATCAACAAATGTGCTGCAATATATAATATATTATATCTTACGATTGGACTTATACTTTATGTTATATACCAATATCAGAAAGCATTTTATTTATAACCATAATATTATTTTCAGGTCCGTTTTCTGGTTCAGCTGGGGACTAGCCTTCAGCAAATTTCTCAGTATTGCTGCAGGCTGGCTGATTTACGCAAACTATCATCAGTGCGACCCTCTCACCACTGGGGTAAATATATAGGCTGGTTTAACTTATTTCTTGCACTTCGACACCATATTTGAATATATATACTATATATTACTATATACTATATTTATACCATATATTTACTAATAAATGAACAACTGTTTTGAGGCTGACTATATGCGATTTCGCTCATATCCGCTTCCGTTTGGACTTACTACGCATGCGCAGTAAGTCAAAACGGAAGCGGATGTGAGTGAAATTGCTGAAAGTCAGCTTCAAAACAGTTGTTCCTTTATTAGTCAATAGGATAATTTATTAAGAAAGGAACAACTGTTTTGAGGCTGACTGTAAGTGATTTTACTCACACCCGCTTCCATCAACACTATTAAAAGCACTGCGCATGCTTAGTAAACACGGAAGTGGATGTTAGTGAAATTACTTTTTTTGACTTAATTATAATGGAACAAAATTGTTTTGAGGCCGACTTTAAGCAAATTTAATCACATTCACTTCCGTTTCTACTTTAATTATTACGCATATGCGCAGTACGTTGAAACGGAAGCAAATGTGAGCGAAATCATGAAAAGTCGGCTTCAAATCAGTTGTTTCTTTATTATAGTAAATATAAAGATGGTCTGAAAACAGTTGTTCCTTTATAAGCCATAAAAAAAAGTCAAATAATATAACTCATGAACTGAATTGTGGTTGAAGTTAACTGTTGGGGGTAGTCAAGCATATGGGGGAGATGACCAAAATTGTCCTCTTAAGAACGTTTATCCAAAATATTCCTTTATTTTTGTAGCCTTACAGCTAGAACATTTGTCAAAAAATACGATAATTAAGAGTTAATTTAAGAGTTGAATTCTAAAGTAAAGAGATTCTATATACAACAATGTGGGCAATAAAGGTTGACTTTGTGAAGAATCGACCAAAATGGCGTACTAAATGTATTGTACAAAGAAAAATGCCTAAAAATAACTATTAGAAATGTATATTAGTATGAAGAAAACAGTTACTTATTCTCTTCCGAAAAAAAAGAAAAAATAATAATTATATGCAATAATAGTTTTTTAAATATTTTACGTAAGAAAAGGAACTGAAGAACTAAAGTTATGTTATAACCCTTATATATAATTAACTATAATTGTTGGTTATTATTATAGGGTGTATGCGCATGACGTCATATTTAATAATGCGCTTGGAGGGCATATATGAGAATGCTCAGCATAGAAGAAACTTCGTATTTGGCTATATTTTTTTCTGATATCGATTTTTTTGTTATTATTATTTTTCTCACATACTTATAGATACTAATTGAACCAAATTACAGCAACACAATGCTCTCAAAAATATTGCTAATTTTTTTTAAACGGTCCAAAAAGATTTATTTTTCTATCTGCTCATCATGTTATTGAGTGATCCATCGATGGCGTAGACATTAACATGAATCATGAATGTATGTATACACCCTATATTATTTCAGCAAGTGAAACGACCTGATCAGATGTATCCTTTCTACGTTCTTGAGATCGCAGGTCACATCCCTGGCTTCAATGGTGTTTTCATTGCAGGGGTGTTCAGTGCTGCTCTCAGGTAAATATATAAAATATCATTTTATCTGTCTTTGTAAGTTACTCTATATGTCCAAGCCAGTGTCACAGTGGTATGCATGCTGGATTGACGTGCGAGAGATGATGAGTTCGATTCTCATGAGTGATATTTAGATGCGACTTTTTCAGTGACCGTGGAATGCACTGATTTTTTTTCTTCACTTAAAATACGTTATATAAGGCCAAACGTAAATGGTTCGTAAAAGGTCCTGCACACAATGTAATCAGCAGAAGCTTCAAAATGTTTTGGGTTCATTTTGATTTATTGTACTAAAATCACAGATATTCCTTTCAAGTTTCATCGCAAAAGCGCTCATAAGTTAAAGGAATAGACCAAAGAAAAAAGCATGTATATCACAAAACACATGATGGGATTTACATAAATAACTTTACTTTGTCTCAAAACCCAATTGTAGCCCCGTAGCAGTGATCAGAAAATTCGATTTATGCAACCCGCACAACATTTACATACTAAATTTTGCATGTTTTTGACGTCATAAACATGAATTTTCACGCAAATTGCATACTTTACAGTATTTTCACGCTCTCCCGTGGGGCTATACATTGACATTTGGGTAAAAATTGTCATCAGTTTTGAAGATCCCATTTCGTGTTTATTCATTTTAAAAGCACATGTTAAAGCATGTTAAAGCATTTTTAAAAGCACGCCCCCAACGCCCCCCCCCCCCTGGATCTGTCCCTGTATAGGGTAACCGGACGATTCGTTTAAAGGACGATTTGTGATAGACAATTCGAGACAAAGATAATTCGCTACCGGATGGTTTGCGACTGGACAATTCGCTACTGGACACTTCGCTACAACGGATGACTTGCTACAATGGACATTTGCTACTGTGGACAATTTGCGATGGGATTATTTGTGACTATACAGAATTTTAGACCTGTTGCTCATACTTGCGCTTGGTCGCCATGTTTGTTGTGCCTAATACATTGTTCAGCATACGGGAAATATCATCTTTCTTTCTCTGTCATATAAATGAAATATCATTTTTCGTGCTTCAATTCTGTTCAAATATAGTTGCTTGCTAGATTTTTTTTTTTATTTTTGTTTTGTAAGATAAATTGCAAGATGCATGCAGCTTTATTTATTTATTTATTTATTTATTTATTTATTTATTTATTTATTTATTTATTTATTTATTTATTTATTTATTTATTTATTGATTTATTTATTTATTTATTTATTTATTTATTTATTTATTTATTTATTTATTTATTTATTTATTTATTTATTTATTTATTTATTTATCTATTTATTTATTCATTTATTTATTTATTTATTTATATTTTAAAAAATAGTTAAATTATTTATTGAAAATATATTTAATTATTTATTAAAGATAAATTGCAAGATGCAGTAAACTATATTTAATATTATATTTAAACTATGTCTTTCCTTTTTTTCTATTTATTATTATTTTTTTTTTTTTAATTTTTTTATTATTATTTTAATAGATAAATTGCAAAATGCAGCAGTAAACTATTATGTTATATGATTCCCTGTACGCTGTAACGCATTTTCCGCTGGAGCGAATAGTCCATTGGCACATATTGTCCCTGTCGCAAATTGTCTCGTGTCACAAATCGTCCATTGTAGCCAATTGTCCAGTCGCGAATATTCCGCAGTAGCATAAAATACATGTAGCGAATCGTCTGTCACATTGTCTGTCGCGAATTGTCCTCGTAGCGAGTCGTCCTAGATTCGATATAGTACTTTTATCATACATGTTTTTTTTTAATGTGCATGTGTTGTATTACAATTAAGACACTATTCTATATCAAATTTGCGAATACACTCTAAAAAATGGAGCATTACTTTAGTTACGAATCCTAACTTATTTAAGATATACACTTTTAAGTTATTATGAGTAGCTAAAATGATACATTTTAGCATTAATCTATTAAAAATAGCTAATTTCAGTTGTTTTACGTTTTTTAAAGGTTTTTTAAGCTATTTCAAGTTAAATTACCTTTTTTTTTTTAATAATTTGCTAAAATGCATTATTTTAGCTGCTCATAATAACTTAAAAGAAAAGTGTATATCTTAAATAAGTTAGGAGTAGTAACTAAAGTAATGCACTATTTTTTAGAGTGTATGACAATTTTGTGAATTTTGCATAAAAATTAATTTATGCTGAAAAAATAAATAATGTTAATTGATCATCGATTTTTTGTTACATTTTATTTTACATCATATGTATAAATGACAATGCTGCGCCTCTATTTATATTAATAATAATAATTTTTGACGTAGCTGTTATTATGAAGTATCACATAAATTATTCTATTTTGCTGAATATTTGTTAGCAAAACTACTAAGTATTATTTTGTCCAATATTATTAAAAGGTGTTTAAATACTTCTAAACTATTTTGTAGCTCGATGTCGACGGGTATTAATGCATTGTCCGGCGTGATCGTTGAGGACTTGCTTGCCGATGTGTTGCCCATGAAGGTGATCAGCAAGGAGGCGTGGCTCAAGATCGCTGCAGCATGCACTGGGGTGGTGTGTGTCCTGCTGGTGTTTGTGGTGGAGCACCTCGGGGGCGTCTTGCAGGTTTGTGCATCACTCCACTTATTTAGTCATTTTGGTATTGTAAAAAATAATTTTAATAAAAAGAACATCGCTATTTCAAATATTATAATAGGTTGCTTATACTTGTACTTCATGTTATTATATTAACGCTTTTTTTCTTCCAATTTTGGGAAATGATTCCCTCCCCTCAAATTCAAAGCCTATATACTATAGCTTCGTTCGTTCGTTCAAACCCCTCCCTCCCTCCCTCCCTCCCTCCCTCCCTCCCTCCCTCCCTCCCTCCCTCCCTCCCTCCCTCCCTCCCTCCCTCCCTCCCTCCCTCCCTCCCTCCCTCCCTCCCTCCCTCCCTCCCTCCCTCCCTCCCTCCCTCCCTCCCTCCCTCCCTCCCTCCCTCCCTCCCTCCCTCCCTCCCTCCCTCCCTCCCTCCCTCCCTCCCTCCCTCCCTCCCTCCCTCCCTCCCTCCCTCCCTCCCTCCCTCCCTCCCTCCCTCCCTCCCTCCCTCCCTCCCTCCCTCCCTCCCTCCCTCCCTCCCTCCCTCCCTCCCTCCCTCCCTCCCTCCCTCCCTCCCTCCCTCCCTCCCTCCCTCCCTCCCTCCCTCCCTCCCTATATACTATATAAAATTGTTCACAATAACTCTAGCTATATCAAATTTTACTGATTTTAATTTATTACAATTTTCCAGGCAGGTATCAGTCTTGGAGGAATCACTTCAGGCGCCACGTTGGGCCTTTTTGTTTTCGGAATGTTTTTCCCTCAAGCTAACAGTAAGGTAAGTTTATTAGAAATTTGACAAAATAAAAGCAATCACTTTGCTAAAGTACTTTATTTATTGACTGATATTTGATAATAAATTTGTAAGAGTAAAAGTTTGTATATAAAGTAAAACAGTCTCACCCTAGCCCTAGCTCCTAGCTCCATATTAGTTAATGCATATGAACTAACAACTTACAGGGCGCTCTAGTGGGATCTATTTCCAGCTTACTAGGAGTTGGGTTTCTAGTATTTGGAGCACAGAGCGCAATTGCCAGTGGAAGTCTGAAACATGAAACTTTACCCATGACAACACTCGGGTGTACGGGTGTACGGCCAACCTTACAGCAGTCTCAGCAACACAGTAAGTCTATCCACTGTGAACCAGCTTTAGTAATATTTCTTAATTAACAATTTAAAAAAAAAAATTTAGCACCCGGATTTTATGATACTTTTTATAATTTTTTTTCGCCCCATGTTCCATTATACACATTGCATTATTTTAAATTCATGTTAAATAATAATAATACTAATATGATAATAATAATAACATACTGTCAAAGATGTGTATTCAAAAATTCTTCTTCTTTAAATTTCAGTATATATATATATTATGTTATTTACTCCTAGGGTACCCAGTACCGTGCTGCCAATATTCCGCCTCTCCTACATGTACTACAGTCTAATCGGTACCTTTGTCGTGCTGATAGTCGGCTTACCTGTCAGTAAGTTTTGTGGAGAACAACCTGAAGTCCATCCTGACCTACTCTCCAGTTACATACATCCATTTCTACCAAAGAAAATTCAACTAGAAGAACGAGAAATCAAACCTTTGGTTACCCTTCCGATTATTGAACCTGTACCTACGTAGCTGCACTTTTGCTATACTAATGTGAATCTCTTATGCAACGACATTCTGAAAAAGAAAAAATCACTGAAAAGCAGTCTTATAGTCGCTAACTGAATTTTTTATAACATTACGTTAATTTCACATACGATTAAACTTTAACGATAACATTAACTCTAATTTGTCCCCAACTATAACGTTACTTATGCGTTAACAGCTTTTATTATACGATATGTATTCTTTATTATTACTAAATTGAATCATTTATTCAATTAATATATTACTTAAATTTACTCATTAATAAATAGCATAACAGTTTATTTTCATTTATTATATCTCTCTAACCTCGTCAGTTGATATCAGTGGCGGATTGAGCGCCAAGATTTTGAGATTATCTCGCAGGGCCGCGGCCAAAGAGGACCGTCAGGCCCTGGTCGGGCCATCGTTGATGCAGGTAGCAAGAAAAGCAAAAAAAAAAAAAAAAAAAAAAAAAAAAAGCAAGAGCAAGAAAGGAAATTATTGAATTTTATGGGTTAGTGTAGAAATGGATATAATTTTAATAAGATCTTATGTTTATGACTGATAATTGATCCTACAAGATACACGTTTTAAATAGAAATTAAAACAATCTGATCCTGAACCCATAGTCTTATGACATGACGTACTTAAAAAACAATTAAATTTATACAAAAAATTTACTAGTCATATTAAGTAATATATGAATATTTTCTATTCTTCCTTCATAACACTTTTTTTTATTGTGTAAAACGAGTGTAAAATTTGCACGCTACGCCCCCCTTTTCGTAAAATTTTTTCCTGCGTCGTGGTGCTGGGGGGCTTCGACCAGACCCCCCAGTGGGTGGGGGCCGTTTATTAATATATATAGAAGGGCCGTGGAGGCTCAATCCGCCCCTGGTTGATATTGATATATAGTCAGTATAAAGTATATAATAATTTCTTTCAAAAAGCAAATATAGTTATCGTTATAAGTTAATTTCAATTTTTATTATAACGTTCCTTTTTGCAATGTTGTTAATAAGCAGTTAACGTTATAGTTAACTTATAACGTTAACAATTTTACGGTAAAGAATACAAGACTGCTGAAAAGATTGTACACAGTTTTGCAATGTTTTATAAGTGTGTTATGAACGGTTATGACGTCACTAACAGAAATCGTTTAAATTTTAATGATAAAAACTTTAGTGACGTCACAAACGTAGAGACCAAATAATATTAGAAAAGTAAATTTACAACAAACAAGTTTAGCCATTATTCCATTGTGGTTCTATTGCTTATTTTGACGTCAATAACACTTTTATCGTTAGATTGTCAACGTTTAGTGACATCATAATCGTTAATTAAACAATAACTAAAATATCCCAAAACTTTTTACAAACTTTATTTCAATGCTTGTTTTTTTTTTTTTTTTTTTTTTAAATAAAAATCTATAAAGTAATATTTATTTTACGTTGTGAAATTTAAATAAAATAATGACTTTAAAAATACTGGTTTTAGTTATTCTTTTTACATGTTTGCCTTATTTTAACTGGAAATGTGAAAAAATATTAAAGGTTTAGTCAGCAATAGCTTTTTTGTAATGTAGTGGTCAAATCGCAGTCTCAAAATTTTAATTATTTTAACGTGCTGAGAGCAAAAGCCATTTAGCGACCTCGAACCTACGTCACAGCTACAACTTGCTCTCACGCTAGCTTGGCGCCAGCTGGAGTTACTTTGCATAAATTATTTTAGTACATATCTGTTAAAAACATTTTATATACGTAAAATATTACGTCAAGTAGCTAGAGCAAAAATAAGAGTAAATCCCCACTCACGTCAAACTAGCGTGAGATCTAAGATGTAGCTGTGACTTAGAGGTTCGGGGTCGCTAAATGGATTTTGCTCTCGGTGTGTTATTATATAAAATTCTGAAATCGCGTTGTCGGGAGGTTTAAAAATACGATGATTGGTATTTAATTAAAAATCCATTTTTTAATACTCGTTTAGAGTTTTTTTAAGCTCTATTTTTACATAGTATAGTCTTGTAGAACGTGAGAGGAAAAAAAATCTCTTTTTTTCCACAAAATAGTCTTCAAATACTGTATGTTCAAATATTCGGAAAAATCTGTCTGTCGTATATTATAACATAACTAAACAAAAAAAGCTTCCATTCAAAATATATAATATTGTTTCTTTATTTTTAAATAATACTTAAAGAAAAAAAAATCATTTTATTATTATATATATTTTTTTAATTTAATTATTTGAAATTTTGAAATATTAGTACCTACAATTAAAATTGCTAAAAAAATGTTGAAAAAAAAATTACAATTACAAAATTATGTGCATCTATCTTATTTAAAAATAAATAAAGTAAAGGTTAAAAAAAAATAAAAAATAAGCCGAGAGATTTAAATCACAATAGGGAATAAAAAAAAAAGTATATTGTACTGTACATATTGTATATAGTATACCGTAACAGCGATAAAATGAATTTAGGAAAAACATTTTCATTTAATTATTGCTAAGTGAAAAATATATAGGCCTATTAAAAATATGATAATTTTAAGTATAAAAAGAAGAAAAAGACAGTAAGAAATGACATATTATACTAACATAGTAGCTATATATTTCTGCAATATATTTTTCTTGGGACGTAAAAGTTTAATTTGAACACAGCACTGGCTGGCAAGGACACGAAAAAATATATTACGCAATAATTATACTGCATTTATATCATTAAAAGCATATCATGCTAATTTAGATTTTTTTTTATTTAACTCCATTCATTCATTCATTCATTCATTCATTCATTCATTCATTCATTCATTCATTCATTCATTCATTCATTCATTCATTCATTCATTCATTCATTCATTCATTCATTCATTCATTCATTCATTCATTCATTCATTCATTCATTCATTCATTCATTCATTCATTCATTCATTCATTCATTCATTCATTCATTCATTCATTCATTCATTCATTCATTCATTCATTCATTCATTCATTCATTCATTCATTCATTCATTCATTCATTCATTCATCTTTCATCCAATTAATGCCTCGTCTATATATATATATAATATATATATATATATATATATATATATATATATATATATATATATATATATATATATATATATATATATATATATATATATATATATATATATATTATTGACCTACACTGCCCTGAATCATTATCTTTGTCTGCTAAAAATTAGGAAAATTATTAAGCTGACCTCGGGTGTTTAATGCAGTAATTACAATACATATTTTTAGTGACTAGAGGTTCGCCTTGAATTACCGCAGTTTCTCTGACTACATCACCAGCCTTGAGTCTCATCGTGTCTTCTTAAATAGTGAACGGCAAGCTAAAGACGCCCTTCGTCGTTACATTTGATCATCTTTAGGAGCAATCATACAACAAGTTTACTCATTTTAGTGAAACTGACGAAACAAAAATTAAATGTAGTGTAACATTGTTACCAGTGTAAAGTTACTGTAAAATACCTGTCTAATAAATTAATAAATATATACATAAAAAATAAATAAATAAATAAATAAATATATATATATATAAATATATAAATAAACAAATAAACAAATAAATAAATAAATAAATAAATAAATAAATAAATAAATAAATAAACTCTTTCAATATTTCACTAACTTGAGTTATTTCATTCATGAGTATTCGATTATAAACAACTGACCGTATGGTATTCATTATGCAAACTAACATTTTTATTGTTCCTACATTATTATATTTTCTGTAGTTTGAATATCTTAGTCATTTATCATTTACATCCAAATATTTCTTTAGATCCAATTTTTTTTATCTTGCCTATATATTATATCTCACGTAACTATCACGAAAACTACATGGAACTTCATTTTGCAAAAATTAAAAAAAAAAAAAAAAAAAAAAAAAGTGTTGCTGGTTTACTTTTTATTTTATAATATTACAATTTTATTTGTTTAATTATTACAGCTAGTCGTCTACTGTTTCACTGTAATTATAATAGCGTGAAATACTATTTATAGAGCCTTTAGCTTTTGCAGTCAAGATTTATTGGTGGAAAGTATTTTTGCTGTATTACATTTACAGTATGTTGACTGTCAATTCTGTGTATTACAGTCTTTATACACAGTCTTTGTGTGTGTATGTCTTTATTAAAGGCGTAGAACACCTTGAACAAAAAGTTTGTGTAATATCCTATTGATATTATGTTTGTTAGGAATCCTAACAAACATAAAAATCAACGTTGGTTTGGTTGGAGTCTAATTTATTTTCAATTAATAAAATGGCGCGAATGCGGGTAATAACGTCACAGCTTGCATGTTTTACGCGCGCGTGGACCAGGCGAGCTCTGAGGACGTCATTGTATGCTTTCGCCATTTGAATGGCAAATATAAATTAGAAATAATTAACTTCTGCCAAATCAACTTTGATTTTCAGTTTTTTTTAGGATATTAAAATAACACAACTTTTTTGTTCACGCCTTTAAGCAAAAAAGAAAGAAAAAAGAAAGAAAAAAAAAACTCAAAGACGAAAGATTAATTTTATTTTCAGCATTGTAAAAATTAATTTAAAAAAATTAGCTACTATGCGGAAGTATAGTATGAATAATGGTGGTGTTTATAAAGTCTCTTATATGCAAAGTATAGTGACAAAAACAAACACAATGATAGTTGCTCAAAAAAAAAAAAAAAATTGTTGATTTTGTTTTTTTTGTTCATTTAGAAGCGATAGAAATAAGTCGCTATTGGGCAAAGATTTTTTTTTTTTAACGTTTGTTAATTCTTTTCAGGTTTAAAGTTCTAAACGAAGAAACAACAATTAACAATGATCAACCATACAAAAAAAATCAAATAAAATATCTTAAACATTGCAGGTAGTGATATGCCATGATCAGTTGTTCTTAACACCTTAACAAAGGAAATCTATCAAAGGTGGCTCAAAATATTTTAGCAACTAATAATAACTCAAAAGTGATTATTTTAAATATACGTACATACATTATTATTCTTTTAACTTCAAAGTAATGCACCTTTTTTTTAGAGTGTGTTTGCGTGTGTTTGAGTTTTTACATAACCAATTATTATTGATACGGATTTTCTATATAGCGTGGCTGCATGTGTCATGGTGTACGTGTGTGTGTGTGAGAGAGAGGAATGAAGTCTCTCTCATTACCTATAACCTTTGTTTGACCTCTTACCTCCACCTATATCTTCGCTCAGATATTTCGATCATCGCTTGCTTACCTTGCCTCTAGGCACATATCTACACACGTGTAATCTATATATATATATATATATATATATATATACAGTGGCGGTCCTACGAATTTTGGGCCCGGGGACAGAAATCTGACAGGGCCCCCTCAATAGATGCGCGAAGCGCCAATAGCCCGCCGCAGGCGCGATTTTTTTTACCACGTGACTATTTACCGGCAATTCCGTGCATAAATTCAGTATACTTGTCAGTGCAGATAGCTTTAAGAAAAAAAAAAGAAAAAAATCTTTTTATTTTATGTTTTTTTTTTTTTTTTTTTTTTTTTTTTTTTAAACAATTAAACTTTAATTTAGAATGAAATATTAAAAAAAAAATGTACAAAAATTCATAATGGAAATTAAATTATTTTTAATTACTTTGCAGATTTAGGCGAGATTAAGCGCATGCAACAATGTTTCCTTCATATTCTCAAAAAGCTAATTTTTATTTATTTTTTTTTCTGTTAGAATTATTTTCAAATTTCCGAAACAAAAGTGATGTTCGTAAACCCTGGTCTCTTGCAAAAAAAAAAAAAAAAAAAAAAAAAAAAAGTGCACATATTCTATTTGAATAGCCAAAGTTGATCGTCATCATCATTTAAGGAGCAGAGGACAAGGTCAATTTGACGAATACAAATGGTTAAAATTTAGGAAGATCGAGCTATAGTGTTTATTTATCATTGTACAATTTTTTACCTACGCCAGGCCAATGAGGAAGACTAAAAAAGTTTTCAGGGCAAAATTTTATTTCAAATTCTAAAAGAAGACATTGTCCTGAATCGATTTATTTGCAGAATTGTAAATTTTAAGTTCATTAAGCATTTCTATTAAAAAAAAAAATCAAAAAATCTGAAAATGTCAACACGCAATACCTCTATGCATGCGGGCATATAGGAAAAGTTACCGTA